>CM052709.1:49478094-49509890 GCA_028551405.1 Uromys caudimaculatus
GCATCGATATCCATAAGGGAAATTGGTCTGAAGTTTTCTTTCTTTGTTGCGTCTTTGTGAGGTTTTGGTATCAGTGTAATTGTGGCCTCATAGAAGGAATTGGGTAGTGTTCCTTCTGTTTCTATTTTGTGGAATATATTGAAGTGTATTGGTATTAGGTCTTCTTTGAAGGTCTGATAGAATTCTGCAGTGAACCCATCTGGTCCTGGGCTTTTTTTGATTGGGAGACTTTTAATGACTGCTTCTATTTCTTTAGGCATTATGGGTCTGTTTAGATGGTTTATCTGATCCTGACTTAACTTTGGTATTTGATATCTGTCTAGAAAATTGTCCATTTCATCCAGATTTTGCAGTTTTGTTGAGTATAGGCTTTTGTAGTAGGATCTGATGATTTTTTAATTTCCTCAGAATCTGTTGTTATGTCTCCCTTTTCATTTCTCATTTTGTTAATTTGGATTCTGTCTCTGTGCCCTCTGATTAGTCTGGCTAAGGGTTTATGTATCTTGAGAAATCTTTGATTTTCTCAAAGAACCAACTCCTGGTTTTGTTGATTCTTTGTATAGTTCTTTGTTTCTACTTGGTTGATTTCAGCCCTGAGTTTGATTATTTCCTGCCTTCTACTCCTCTTGGGTGTATTAGCTTCTTTTTGTTCTAGAGCTTTCAGGTGTGCTGTTAAGCTGCTAGTGTATACTCTCTCTAGTTTCTTTTTGGAGGCACTCAAAGCTATGAGTTTTCCTCTTAGCACTGCTTTCAATGTGTCCCATAAGTTTGGGTATGTTGTACTTTCATTTTCATTAAATTCAAGGAAGTCTTTAATTTCTTTCTTTATTTCTTCCTCGACCAAGTTATCATTGAGTAGAGCATTGTTCAGTTTCCATGTGTATTTAGGCTTTCTGTTGTTATTGTTGCCATTGAAGACCAGCCTTAATCCGTAGTGATCTGATAGGAGGCATGGGATTATTTCAATCTTCTTGTATCTGTGGAGGTTTGTTTTGTGACTGATTATATGGTCAATTTTGGAGAAGGTACCGTGAGGTGCTGAGAAGAAGGTATATTCTTTTGATTTAGGATGAAATGTTCTATAGATATCTATTAAATCCTTTTGGTGCATAACATCTGTAAGTTTCATTGTGTCTCTGTTTAGTTTGCGATTCCAAGATCTGTCCATTGATGAGAATGGGGTATTGAAGTCTCCTACTATTATTGTGTGAGATGCAATGTGTGCTTTGAGCTTTAGTAAAGTTTCTTTTATGAATGTGGGTGCCCTTTCATTTGGAGCATAGATGTTCAGAATTGAGAGTTCTTCTTGGTAGATTTTCCTTTGATGAGTCTGAAGTGTCCTTCTTTATCTTTTTTGATGACTTTTGGGTGAAAGTCGATTTTATTGGATATTAGAATAGCTACTCCAGCCTGTTTCTTGGGACCATTTGCCTGGAAACTTGTTTTCCAGCCCTTTACTCTGAGGTAGTGTTTGTGTTTATCACGGAGGTGTATTTCCTGAATGCAGCAAAATGCTGGGTCCTCTTTATGGATCCAGTCTGTCAGTCTATGTCTTTTTATTGGGGAATTGAGTCCATTGATGTTAAGAGATATTAAGGAATAGTGATTGTTGGTTCCTGTTATTTTCGATGTTTCTTTTAGCTATCTTCTTTTCAGTTTGTTGAAAGATTACTTTCTTGCTTTTTCTAGGGTGTAGTTTCCCTCCTTGAGTTGACGTTTTCCATCTATTATCCTTTGTAGGGCTAGGTCTGTGAAAACATATTGTGTAAATTTGGTTTTGTCATAGAAAATTTTGGTTTCACCATCGATGGTAATTGAGAGTTTTGCCGGATATAGCAGCCTGGGCTGGCAGTTGTGTTCTCTTAGGGTTTGTATGAGTTCTGCCTAGGATCTTCTAGCTTTCATAGTCTCTGGTGAGAAGTCTGGTGTAATTCTGATAGGTCTGCCTTTATATGTTACTTGACCTTTTTCCCTTACTGCTTTTAATATTCTTTCCTTGTTTTGTGTATTTGGTGTTTTCACTATAATGTGACGGGATGAATTTCTTTTCTGGTCCAATCTATTTGGAGTTCTGTAAGCTTCTTGTATATTTATGTTCATGACTTTCTTTAAGTTAGGGAAGTTTTCTTCTATAATTTTGTTGAAGACATTTACTGGTCCTTTAAGTTGTGAATCTTCACTCTCTTTGATACCTATTATCCTTAGGTTCTGTCTTCTCATTGTATCCTGGATTTCATGGATGTTTTGGGTTAGGAGTTTTTTGCATTTTGTATGTTCTTTCACTGTTATGTCAGTGTTGTCTACAGTATCTTCTGCTCCTGAGATTCACTCTTATATCTCTTGTATTCTGTTGGTTATGCTTGCATCTATGACTCCTGATCTCTTTCCTAGGTTTTCTAACTCCAGGGTTGTCTCCCTTTGTGATTTCTTTATTGTTTCTAGTTCTATTTTTAGTTCCTGGATGGTTTTGTTCATTTCCTTCATCTGTTTGATTGTGTTTTCCTGTAATTCCACCTGTTTGATTGTGTTTTTCTGTAATTTTTTAACGGCTTTTTGTGTTTCCTCTTTAAGGGCTTCTAGTTGTTTACCTGTGTTCTCTTGTATTTCTTTAAGGGAGTTATTTATGTCCTTCTTAAAGTCTTCTATAATCATCATGAGACCTGATTTTAGATCTGAGTCTTGCTTTTCTGGTGTGTTGGGGTATCCAGGGCTTGCTGTGGTGGGAGATCTGGGTTCTGGTGATGCTAAGCAGCCTTGGTTTCTGTTCCTTATGTTCTTCCCCTTGCCTTTTGTCATCTTGTTAACTCTTATGTTAGCTGATCTTACTCTGTCTGGCTGTGGCTTGTCCCTCCTGCAGGCCTCTGTATCAATACTCCTGAAGACCAGCTCTCTCTGAGAGGTGTTTGGGTTTGGAGAGCTGTGGCACAGTGTCAGCTATGGGGTGCAGACAGAAATCAGAAGGATCTTGTCCCTAGCTCTCCCTTGGTTCCTGTGTCCTGATGTCTCTGCAAGGGTCCCTGTTGATCCAGTGAGTTTGAACAGAAGTGGTGGTTTTGCTTATGCTCAAAGGTGTGTCAGCACTCCTGGGATACAAGTTCTCTCCTGGAGCCTGGTGGCCCAGGCTGACGTCCCCAGGTCCCGACAAGCAGTGGTGCTTGTCTTATCCCCACTCACGGCTTTTCCACACTCCTGGGAGAGTAACTTTCTCCCGGCGCTGCTTGGCTGTGGGACCCTGGTGGCCCAGGCACAGGTCTCCTGCCACAGATGGCTGATTCCTTTTTTTTTTTTTTTTTATCATCTATTTAGATTTAGTTCTTTTTATTCTAGAGCTTTCAGGTGTGCTGTTAAGTTACTATTTTGAGATTTTCTTTTTAAACGTAGACACTTAGCTCTATGAACTTGTTTCTTAGAACCATTTTCATTGTGTCCCATAAGTTTAGGCATGCTGTGTTTTCATTTTCATTCAATTCTAAAGTTTTAAATTTCTTTCTTAATTTCTATCTTGACCCACTTATTCACTCAGCAGCAGGTTGTTGAGTTTCCTTGAGTTTGAAGCTTCTGTTATATCTGTTGTTGAGATCCAGCTTTAATCCATGGTGTTCTGGTAGGATGCATGGCTCTCTTTCAATTTTCTCCTATTCGTTAAGGCTTGTTTTATGTCCAAGAAGCTGGTCCATTTTGGACAAAGTCCCATGAATCTCTGAGAAGACGATATGTTCCTTTGTGTTTGGGTGGAATGTTCTGTAAATATGTTAGGTCTGTTTGATTTATAACATCAGTTAACTCCAGAATTTTACTGTTTAGCTTTGGTCATAATGACCTGTCTATTAGCAAGAATCGGGTGTTGAAGACATTGTGTGAGGGTCAATATGTCATTTCAGCTATAGTAGTGTTTCTCCTATGTACTTTATGCTCTTGAACTTAGTGTGCAGATGTTTAGAACTGTAATATCCTTTCAGTGGATTTTTCCTTTTATGAATATATAGTTTCCTTCCTAATCTCTTGGATTAATTTTGGTTTGAAGTCTATTTAAGTCAGATATTAAAATGGCTATACCAGCTTTTGTCCTGGTGCCGTTTGCTTCAAATATCTTGGTCCATCCATCTTTTTACTCCGGGATGATGCCATACTTGATGTTAAAGTATGCTTCTTGGATGCTGCAGAAGAGTTAGTCCCATTTTCCACCCATTCTGTTAGTCTGTGATGTTTTATTGGAGCAAAGAGACAATTGATTTTGAGAGTTATCAATGAGCAGTGTTTGTTGATTCCTGTTGTTCGGTGGTGGTGGTGTTGGTGTTGGTGTTGGTGGTGGTGGTGGTGGTGGTGGTGATGGTGGTGGCGGTGATGGTGGTGGTGGTGGTGGTGGCGGTGGTGATGATGGTGGTGGTGGTGGCGGTGGTGATGATGGTGGTGGTGGTGGCGGTGGTGGTGATGGTGGTGGTGGTGGCGGTGATGGTGGTGGTGGTGGTGGTGGTGGCGGTGGTGATGATGGTGGTGGTGGTGGTGGTGGTGGTGGTGGTGGTGGTGGTAATGGTGGTGGTGGTGGTGGTGGTGATAATGGTGGTGGTGGTGGTGATGGTGGTGTTCCCCCTCTCTTTTACTTTGCTGGTCTGAGATTATCTATCCCTTCTGTTTTCTTTGGTGTGCTTAACCTCTTCAGCTTGAACTTTTCCTTTCATGGCCTTTTCTAGCACTGGATTTGTAGATGGATAGACCTTAAATTTATTTTCTATTGTGAAATGTCTTTCTTTCTCCAACAATTTGATCAAAACTTTTGCTGGGTAGACAGTCTGAGCTGGGATCCATGGTCTCTTAGAGTTTGTAAGACTTTCATCTAGGCCATTCTGGATTTTAGAGTGTCCATTGAAAAGTCAGGTGTTGTTAAAGTAGCTCTGCCTTTATATTTTATTTGGGATTTTCCCCTTGTAGCTTTTAATATTATTTCTTTGTTCTATGCATTTAGTGTTTTAATTACTTTGTGTCATTGAGAATTATTTTTCTGTTCCAGTCTATTTGGTGTTCTGTATGCTTCTTGTATCTTGATAGACACCTCCTTATTTAGGTTGAATAAATTTTGTTCTATAATTTTGTTGAAACTATTTTCAGAACCCTGGGTTTCTTCTCCTTCCTTGATTCCTATTATACTTATATTTGGTCCTTTCATAGTGTTCTAGATTTGTGACTGTGAGCTGCCATGTGGCTGTTGGGAAACAAACCCAGGTTGTCTGCTAGAACAGCCAGTGCTCCAGTGCTCTTAATCACTAGCCCTGTTTTTACTTTTTGACTATTGTGATTAATGCTACTATATACATCAGTGTATAAGTACATTCTCAAGTCCTTGCTTTAAGTGTGTGTGTGTGTGTGTGTGTATGTGTAAGGCATTGCATGTGTGTTAAGGTTAAAGGACATCTTTTGGAGTCATGTCTCTCTACCATGGGTTCTGGGAATCAATTTCAGTTTGTTGAGTTTGCACAACAACGTATTTACCCAGTGAGTCATCTCACAGGCCTAGAGTAGCTATAACACTAAGTCTTAGCAGGGATAAACATCAAATGGAACCTCATATGTAAGCATGTACTTATTGATAGGCAATCCATCCATTTCTAGGTACTTACTGAGGAGAAATGAATCATGTCCTACCAAGAGACCCACATGCTGTGGGCCAGGAATTTCTGTGTCTTGACTATGGTAACGACTGGTTGTGCTGTTGGTGTAGACTCCTGTTGAAACTCATTTAAATGCACTGCACCAGATACCTTTCTTGTTGTGACTAAAGTATTTGACTAAAATAAGTCAAAGAGGAATTATTTATCCTGGCTCGGTGTAATAGAAGGTTTAATCCATGATAGTTTGGCCCTGAGCCTCTGGGTCTGGATTCGGGCAGTCACTGCAGACAGGGGCTACGGTAAAGAAAAGTCTTCACCTCATTTGTAACAAGGAGCAGAGAACAAGACAGGAACTCCACTCCAGGTGTAACTGCCAATCTACCCCCTCCATACCTTCTAAAATTCCATAAGCTCCCCAAATAGCACCACCCTCCGGAGACCAAGTGCTGAAATGCATGGTGCCTGCTGGCAACGGTTCAAATTCAAACCACAACACATACATTTTTCAATAGCCCCATCTCATTATATGTAAATTATGGCCTGATAATATTTTTTAAGAGTAAGTTTTCTTAGTAATGGAGAAACTATTACAATAATCTCACACTGAGTCCCCACCATCTGCCTACATCCAACAGGTTGACTTTTTCTACTAAAGAATAAAGTATTTCTATACTCACTTTCCTTTAGTCATGAGCCACAAAGATTTTCCAGAATGTTTCATGAACACTTCAAATAGACTGAGAATCAAACAAGGTATAGTTAAAACATCTGCCTTAAAGTAGAGAAAAAAATTATTTTATAGCATTATTTATAATACCCCCTAGGTAAGATTAAAACTTCAAAGTTGCTTTATTTGTATTTCAAATTTGCCCTTGAATTAGATGTCTATTTAAACATAAAACCAGCAAAAGGGATGTTCCATGGTCCAGCTCCTCACTGATGCGACTGGAGAAAGCTGCCTCCATTCAAAGCTCAGCTATACACGCTGTTTGTAGTTTTGCCTGAGTCAAGCATATGCACCCAAAAGGAAAGTTTCTTTCCAAATCACAAATTATTCATTAAAAATTATTTAAAAGAGTACATAACATTTTGATACTGTTGAAGGACCATACATAATCCTTTGTTAAGTGTCAGCATCAAAAGCTTAAGATACTGTTGAGCGTGTGTGTGTGTGTGTGTGTGTGTGTGTGTGTGTGTGTGTGTATGTGTGTGTGTGTGTGTGTGTGTGTGTGTGCACTCATATGAGCATTGACTGCCTAGCATATGACCCGAATCAAATATTGGAATACTAAATTCCATGCCATAATCTCAGTTTGAGATTGTTTAACATCAAGAAAATATTCTTCGTTGTTTTATATTTTCATGACAAAAGAATCTTTCACCAAAAGAATACATAAAAGGAAAAGGCCAGAGAGCAGTGAATTCTTCAGCAGGCCAGCATCAGGACTATGTCCTTATGACTCCCAACTGAGCATCTATTGAGATGCAATTGTTGGTTTGCCTTGTAGAGAGCTATAAATAATCTCACAGTTTATATAGAGGCATTTCCAGATGAATTCAATACTTCAGAAGGAAAACATGGCAATTTTTAAAAATATGTAAAATTTAAAATTTTGAAAAAATACATTTTCTTTTTTTCAAGCAGTTCAATAAAAGCCATTGACAAACCACACTTTTCTATGCATGCAAATCACTATGATCTCTAAGTCTTTTGACGTCTAATTTCAGAATATGAAAACAGGAGACTTGGGCTTGTATTTCCAAAAGCTCCTCACCTACAATTGCATAATTGGGTGGAAAGTTGTTAACTGCATTCCATCTCTTCAAAACCATACTTCTCTATCACAGAGTCATGGGTGCTGACATAGAACAGCCTGGCAAGAGCAACTTAAGGGAGAAAGGGTTAGTTTTGGCTTGTGGTTCGAGGCCCCATTCATCATGGCAGAGAAGTCATGAGAGCATGGGCTCAAGGCATCTGATCACACTGTGTCCAAACCCAAGGATGACAAATGCTGGCACTCTACACACTACCTGGGTCTTTCCACTGCCAGTTAACAAGCATATTAATCACTTACAGGCAGGCCTAGAGACTTGTTCCCAAGGTGTTTCTAGATCCTGTCAAGTTTGACAAGTTTAACTAGGACAGTGCTCCTTAGTATCCTTCATTATATAAAAAAAAGTGGAATAAGCTATCCTTGCTCCAGAAAGATTACATGCAATCTCTGTTAGAGTCCAGAAATCAGAACTCATACAAGGAAGGCACATGCCATGATGTCAGTGTCAGCTGCTTATCCCCTGTGTTCTCTGTTAGGGAGGGAAAAGGTGTAGCAAAATTAAATAAGCCCACGGCATAAAGAAACTGCAAAAATAAATATAAGAATAACCCAAAAGTAAAAAATCTATAATCAATAAGAGTGGATAGATTTGGTAGAGTTCTTAGATAAAACTGCATTTTCAACCATCTTTAAAACATTTCTCATTTGGCAGAACCCCAAATGGGCTTTGCCAAACACTTTTCTCTGCACTTTTTAAGTGCATATGTATTTCAAGGAAAATGTAATCCATATGTTCTTCTCTCATTTACACAATTTATCAAAATGTTGCTTTGAATGAGCCATTTAATGTCTAAGAAAACTAAAGAGCACTCCTTTCCTTCCCAAATAAGATTTTAGCTTTTTTTCTTCCTGAATTAAAAATGTGTTCTGAATGGCATAGAAAACTAATTGAAAAATAGTCAATTCTGTTTTATTATTCAGAGCCAAATAATACCTAATAAAATGCAAACTAATAGAAAAGCACAAATTTCCTTCTGCTACTGTTCCCAACTTCCTTTCATGGTTCCAAGAAGCCAAGGAATATCTGGATTAAAGATGCCATAGAAATAACTTCTTTCTATCACTTTAGAGAAACTGAGTCTGAACAAAGTTGAATTGGCTGACATCACAAAACAAGGATTAGCAGTGGAGCCAAAATATTTGTTCAATTAAATGAGTTCTTTGTTTTAAAATCTCAATTAGAATCTTATGCTGTAATATATGAGTGCTTTAAAATAATACAAGTTCATGAAAACACAGTGCAGATTATTCTGTATGATGCATGCCCTCTGCTTTCTCCAGACAGATGTTAGAAGCACTGGGAATCTTCAACATCTGGTGATGCCACTGAACATTTCAGTCGTCGAATTCACCAAGTGACCCTAATATAGATCTTTTACTCTCCCCAGAAGGGTCAGCAATGCATCTGTTTAATTTTTTATGTGTATGTGCATGGGTTTGCGCACATGCAGGCATATGTGTGCTATTGTAGGTATGTAACATCAGAGGATGTTACACCTTCCAGCACTTTCAGGAGTCAGTTCTGTCCTTTCATTCTACGTCCCATGGGTTCAATTCAGATTACCAGGCTTGCATGGCAAGCATCCCTAGCCACTAAGGAACCATCTGATTGGCTACCACTCTTTTACAAATCTATCAATATCAGACACTCTTACCAAGAACAAAGAACAGGGCAGTACATGGACTGCACCTCAGCAGATAAGGACACTCACTCTCTCTTTCTTGCCTTCTTCCCACAGAGAGTATCACTGTAGTCTGTACACAAACCTGGTCATGGGTGTTCCATTTTGTCTGAGAGTCAGTGATGAATCCATCCTGGCACGGCCATAGTCCACTTCAGGCACAGCTTCTGTAACCAGTGTCTTCAGATACCTCAGTTTCTCCAGATGGGGAAACAGACCTGGGGAAAGGATAGCTTGTTTCCCCAGGGAACTAAAAGAAGAAGTTGGGGGTTTCTCATGCTCATGTCACAAAGGAGTGTGAAACTGTAGAACAAAGATTGGTGAAAAGATCTTCCTAGGCCTCTACATCATTATGGCTTCTCAGTGTTCAGGCAGCAGTGCTGTCTTATACAAAGCAGTGACTACCAGAAGGTTCCCATTCTTTCAATGCAATGCAAGAGAGCAAGTGTGTGATAAATATGTGTACATCACCTGCAAACAATAGCAGAGAGAGTCAGATCTTTTGTGGAGGAAGGAACAAGAGGATGCAGTGTGGTCGGGCCCACTGCTTGCTAGCTGTTTAGTCTTGGGAGATTTCCTCGATCTCTCTGGAATGATACTTGGCCCTGCTACATAAGAGTCTGTGAAACAATTGGTGTAAAGCACTTAAGATAACGTCTGCACAGAAGAGGAACTCAATGAAAATAATTGTGACTAACTCTCACTTTTTTCTTTGTTTTTCTTATACCAGGAGACTGGCTAAGATCCTAGGACTTATAACCAGAAAAAAAAACAAGAAAGAAAGAAGGAAGGAAGGAGGGAGGGAGCGAGGGAGGGAGGGAGGGAGGGAGGGAAGGAAGGAAGGAAGGAAGGAAGGAAGGAAGGAAGGAAGGAAGGAAGGAAGAAAGAAAGGAAGGAGTGTTATTTAAAACTGACACATCTGACTCTAAGCAAGTAAAAGAAATGGCAAATCAGTAAACTGTGATTCTAAACCCAACCATGTATTCAAAATACAAAGCAAGTCCGACTTGATGCAATCACAGCAGGTACCGTGTCACTCAATGTGCGACTTCTAATAGCTGTATACTGTCTTTCTATCCTGATCTCCAATTGTCAAAATGAGCTAACTAATCCTGCTTACTCATTATAGAATTTGCAACTATATTGAAGTATCACATGGTAGTCTGTAAATATGTACAGCCATTATGTATCAATTCAAAGGAAAATTATCTTTAAAATGGAAACAAGATTTCTAAAAACAATAGTGTATTCAAAGATCAGACAGCCATTGTAACCAAGAGCAAAATCCTCATCAGTGCCCTCAGATTGCAGAACCAGAAATGGTTATGTCAGCAAAGAGCTTGGCAACGCGGTATCTATGGGGCAGATGCGAGGCCCAGTTCTGATTTCTTTGTCTTGGTGACTGAAGAGGACGATACAGTGAAAAGAATGCAATGGTTGTCTGAGAGGCATTACCAGGGAAAGTGGGCTCTCCATTCAGCGTTCTTAGCCTCAGCAATAAGATGGTTTAAGAATGACTCAAAAGAACGCTCAAGGACAATTTTATTCGTGTTCAAAAGAGAAATCATGGGGCAGGAAACCTGTAAGTCTTGGCAAGCATCCGGTGGAGAAGGATGGAAAAGAGGGAGAGAGGAATCCATGGCTTTGTGAGGTAGTTATGGAAGTTTAGCAATCAGCCAGGTGGCTAAAGGGAAGAGGCTTCATAGAAAGACTGAGGAGATCCTGAAGTACCAGAGAAAACACTTAGACTGACCAGCATCCAACAGAAAAAGGCAGAGAAAAAGAAAAAAGAAAAGTTATATTTCTCTGAGTCAGAACCCAGAAAGACTGAGAGACTTCAGGAGCCTTCTGGCAGCTTCAGAGTGACTGGGAAGAGAATGTGGACTCTGGGGAAGGACCATGTACTGTCTCCTTAAGGGAATGATTATTCTCCCTATCTATTTAGCATGGAGTCAGAGAAATGTGACTTTCTGAGTGATTGGTCTCTTAGCCAGATGATTGACCAATCCAATTGGATCAACTTGTACATATTTGTGCAGTTTGGAATGTTAGTTTCCACCTAGGCCAGAGGTAGATTCTACTCTCTTGGCCAGGAAAAATAGGCCTTAATCAGCCTTAGCAGAACATTATTGAGGGCTGTAAGCATGTCACTCTGAAGATGACATTCTATTTCCAGGTATGCAAAATGACGTTAGATTTGGTGATACCTACCTTCTGGGATTGTAACTTCTGTGGTGGAGGGCTTACCTTGCATGCTCAATTCCCTGGGTTTGATCTCTAATGCTGCCAAGTGGAAAAAAAAGTGTGCCTACTGAACTAACATCTTATGGACCTATCATGACCTAGAACAGTGAGATCAGTTCTAATACCCTCACCCCGTCCTGTGATAATTGGTATGAAGAGTGCCATGGATAACACAAGCTTTACAGTAGAGTCAGACTCCTACAATGTGTTCTCCAATATGCCTGCAATGGTTCAGTGGTTAGAAAATTAACTGCTACGAATCTAAATTGGCTCCATCACGATACTGGGACCATTTTCTATTTCATAGCTTTCATAAAGGTTAAATAAGAGCGTTTGCTTGCTCATGATAGGAGTTCAGTACAAATGGTATTATTATCACAATGGCAGAAGAGGGCATAATGGATTCAGACATTGGATGGGAGGCTTTGTACATCAAGAAAACATCAGTTGGCACATACATAATGCTTCCCAATCCAAAAATTGCTCTACAGCTGGAGTTACAGGCAGTTGTGATCTGGCCTCTGTGTGATAGGAACTGAACCCAGGTCCTCTGTAAAAGCTGCAGTGTCCTTAACTGCTGGATCATCTCCTCAGTTCCTAGCTCACATTTCTGATTATTTCTATTGTTTAAACATCAAATGTTTTATTTACTCACCAATTTGAGGCATGCTCTATACCTCAGGCCCCATCACCTGTTAGGTGTCAGTAAATATAAAAGTCTGATATCATTTGTTGACTGAACTAATAAAGTTGCTCCCTTGAGTCAAGCTTTGTCACAGACTTCCAATATTAGAGTTTAATTCCATCACATGCTGGACCATCACGTTCCTAATGCATGACAGATCACAACTGCCTGTAGCTCCAGTTCTAGAATATATAATGCCTTTTCTGACCTCTCCAGGCTATTGGCTATTGAATGCACACATACATATAGATAGACAGACAGACAGACAGACACACACACACACACAAAATAGGCATTTTAAACAGGAGGAGTACACAAAAAGATGTCCAAAGAAGCTACACACAGCAATAGAGAAAAATATTCTACATCAGAATATTTTCAGAGTTTCAAAATTCCTCTTAGGGGTTCTTATCATTCACACCAGAAACAGGCCAGTGTTGCAATCCAAGTAGTAGCTCCAGTAGTTACTATCCAATCTATCTAGTAGCTCTATCCCAAGGGTCATCTCCAAAGATAAATAGACCTTGGGAAGAGTCAGCTAGCTGAGCTTCATGCTCAGAACAGCCTTCAGGGCTGCTGAATTCACGCTTCCGGTTGACAGAGGAAGTGAATAATCAATGGACCAGGCTTTTTCTGCAGGCTTAAAGGACTTTCTCTCCCTTATTTCCATTTCCTGTGATTTTAACCAATAAGTCTTTAAAATATACTTGAAATAATGTGCATTTATGAATGGTGGTGAGCTCCCCTTCACATTTTGTAGGGAGACTGAAATCGTCAAGGACAGAGAGCAGTCACTTTGGAAGAATTACCTCAGGGCTGATCTCCCTGAGGAACTCAGGAAGGAAAGAGGAAGCCTCAGATCTGCCCCAGGGAGAAATTCTGGGAATCCCAGCTGGAGCATAAGGCCAAGCAAGGAAACTACTCTCTATTTCTGTCGTTGTATGCTTTCTGTAGTCTTTTCCAAGCCTACAATCTCTTTTAAAATTTCTGATACATAATAATTCTTTCTTACAACTTTTTCACAGTGCTTTCTGGATTTGGGGAATGTTGAGAAGTCCAGCTCCCTAGGAAATAAATTCAACCTGATTACTTAACCAAACTTCCTGAATGGCGAAGGTACCAATTCATATCCAATTCAAGAATGAACAACGGAGCATTGTCTTGTAAAATATCATCATTTCCTGGCTTTAAGATGGGGAGAGAAGGATGCGCTGAATCTGGGCAGAATGTTTTGGTCAGGTCTTCAGGTTGAAATCTACAAGTCAAAACAAAAGAGAAGAAGAAGAAATAAAAGCAAAGTTTGTGAGTCTGTGACCGACTTCCAGGTTGATGGGGGAGAGCTAGTTTTCAGATGTCTCCACCCCACCCCACACCCTCTTCTAGGACCACGCTGCCTCTCCTCATTTCGGTTTCGAGTCAGGCATACTGAAGCTGATCACTTTTCAGCCTCAATAAGTCCTTGTTAATTATTTTAACATTTCAGGTTTAGGAAACCCAAGCCCAGTGTTTGCTAACTGCTCTTTTCCTTGATTTGTGTGCCCTCTTACGTTACAGGGGAAGTTGGGGCCATGTGGTTCTGATTCATTTTTACTTAACTCATGAAGACATTGTTTCATAAAGGCCATTGGATGTCCAAAGATTCTGCTCAAAGTTTTCTTCCTCAAACCATCGAGCCAGGAGAGCTGCACAGTCTATGACAGAAGGACAGAACCAGGAGGCTCATAATTCAGTCTTCTTATCTCCCCTGTCCCGACTTGCTTTCAGGAGGGTGAGCTATCTGGATAGAGATAACGGTGTTTCACGGAGGGTTGAGAAACTGCATTGTAAAATATCATTTTTGGAGACTCATTCTCAAGACCCTTTATGAGCTGACACCTAAATAACCCTTGAAATGAAAGAATAAGATTTTGTTTGGTTTGGTGTTTGGTATAGCAGTTCCTTTGCAAGAACCACAACTCAGACTTGAAAATTTACATGGTAATTAGATAGAGCATGTTTCTGCCTAAAAGCATAATCCTCGTATGCATGTTTACATGGGAATGCTGTCTTCCTACTGTTTTCCTTTTAAGACGTGAGTAAAACTCACATTCTAACCTTTTAATTTATTTGCTGGACAATGGAAAGACACCCAACACAGAGGAAACTCTTGTTTCCAGCACTAAGGCAAAAGTTCTCCTGGTGTTTTACTTTAGAACACCAAATACTAAAAGTTAAAGCTCTTCTAAATGAAATGGCCCCAGAGTTAGCATGTATCAGCAATTAATTTTTAAAATTAATTTATTTCCACTTTCTACTCCTTTCCATAACTCACCACCTCAGGTAGAAGTTCTGTCAGATGCCTAAGTCTCCAGAAAACAAAATAAAATTCAAGAAGCATTTTGACCACAATCAGAAAGCAAGTAGCTTCTGAGTCAAAATAACAAGACAGTACAGTAGACGAGTTCAGGTGAAATGATAACATCTGTTGGGCTGATACTCTGCAACAACCAGGAGACACAACAAGTGGCCATAGAGTGTTGAAGAACTTGAATATTTTCTCTCCCCTCAAAATGCTTATTTCCCAAAGAACTCAATCCCCCCACCCCTGTGAGTGCATACAGTCATACGTGCATCTGTCTGTCTGTCTATGTTTACCAGTCTATCTGAACATCTTCTGGTTATCATTTAATATCCAGGGAGTCTGGGATCAGGCAAAGGGCCCAGCTGAACACAGCTCAAGAGCCATCAACACAGACAGGCTGGACACTGGGTGCCCCTTTCCTTGGTGGAATCACTGTTAGATTGCACATGGCTTGGTTAAAACATGTGTGCTGCAGGAGAGAAAACCGAACCCTTCTCTTCTGGCTTTTTACAAGGTTCTTATGAAAGTAGTCTTTTTAGGCTACCAGCTGTACAGGCAAGTAAACAGCAGTCCTGACTATACCTGTGGCTCAGCACCAATGTTCCCTGTGGATCTTGTAGCAAATTGAGATCAGCCAACATCTCTCCTTCTGAGGACTAAAATCAGTCCTACCTGGTTCTTGCCAAGCAGCCCTTTAGAAACTACATAAACATCCCATTTGTCCCTCTACAAAGGAAACGTTACTAAGACCCTTTAAGAGAATATCTACTGCTGGCTCATGGAGTAGGATGAGGAAACCAGAAGAAGTAAGTTATCTTTATCCCATTTATACTGAAGAGCAAACAAACAAAAAAATCCACAAAAACCTAAGATCCAGTCATGTAGGAATTTACAGATGAACAGATGAAACAGGAAGTAAATGATGCCATTGGTGACATCACAACATGGTAATGATCAACCTCAGAGTAGTTAGGAGAAAATAGTTCCAATGAGCAGTCTCCAAGGACACAGGCTGAGTAAGGAAATCCCAGACCGAGAGAACCACAGATACGCAGACTCTAATTACAAACAAGCCAAAGACTCTGAAAGCAAAGGGTGCCTTCACACACATACCTCATTTTGCACACTACAAAAGTATCAAGCCATAAGAACCTGAAGTTCCCACATATACAACAGTTTCTCAAAATGCTACAATTAACAAATGCCAAACCTGTCTCCAAAGTGAGGATTCCTCTAGAACCTTCTATGGTCAGGAATGGAGAGCTGCTCAGGTCTTCGTCTAGAATTGGTTAATCTGTCCCTCCAGTTGGTCCTTTGGTCAGTTTTCCTATTTCAGTGTGACAGTTCCCTGTACCCTATACACAGCACCAGACTTGGGAACCACTGTGCCTTAGGAGAAACACAACATTCTTTTGTGGTCCAACCAAAGAACAAAGCTCATAGACACAAAACAAAACCTCCAAGAACAAGAGACTCCTTGTATCTGACATACATTGGCCCTGTTTATAACTGTTTCTAGCCTAGATTCTCAGGCTTCACACATGGTGGGTGGCGTCTTCGTGACACCTCTCAGATGTGTTTCCTTCTGTGTTTTGGGTCATAGAAAAACTGACAGCCCGAATTCCTCAGGGTTACTTGTCTTCAGTCTAAAAGAAGTATACTGTGTCAGGGACACCCACACACTGCGGTCACCTGCTCCCTAACCTTCACAGCTATACAATACTGACCCTTTCTGACCCTGCTTCTTTCCCTCCACAGCTGGGAGGAAATGAACCGACCTTCTCCATAAGTCTGATGGCTGCAGTCTGAACTTCCACAGTCATAGCTTTCAAACTGGCACAAGGGGTCTTATATGAAAGAGTGAGCAAAATCAGGAAGCACAGTCCTGCATTTATTATTTATCTTAGCACGGTTTAGAAAGCTTGACGGACTTCAACAGATGGATACAAATGATTTTAAAGATAAAATCTTAGTGAGAATGTATCTGTTGCTGTATAGAAAAATGATCCCCACGTTTATGGGTATAAAATAGTAAGAAATATTTAATAACTGTTTCTGCAGCTCAGAAATTTGGGAATAACCCAGCAGGGGAAGGAGGGAATCCTGAGGTTACAAGTGGCTGACTGGGGTCATTTTGAAGACTTCTTAATTTTTGTGTCTGAAATACCAGCTAAAGGTGGTGGCAGGAATACCTGGGACTCTTCCAAGCTGTCTCCCAACACCTAATGCACACAGCAGCATTAGGGTGTGTGGAATTCTTGCCTGGCAGCTCAGCTCCACCTCCTAAAGGCGTGTACTAAGATATGGAGTCAGACAGAAGCTGAGCCATTGTTCTTAAGATTTGGTAGATTTGTTAGGATTTGATAGAACTATTCTAATTTGATAGAACCAAGATGCTGAGCCTGGCCCATCTGCAAGGATAGGTAAGTAGGCTAAGACAAGGTGTCGTAGCCCAGGCTGGCCTGGGATTTTTCATGTAATGAAGATGACCTTGAACTCTGATCCTCCTCCTTCCACCCCCTGAGTGCTGGGATTACAGGCATGCGTCATTACAGGCAAGCTCATGCTATAGAGTGCTAGACATGGAACCTAGGACTTACTTAATGTAGATAAGCACTCTATCAACCGAGCTACGTCCTCAGTCCTTAATTCTGAACCTTTTAAATCTCAGGATGGTCTAAGATCTGCAGATCTCTTTCAGAGGATCACCATTACGAAGGGTAATAGCAACAGAAAGTGATCAGCAAGTAACAAACAGTAAGAGCCAATCACCATTTATGACTTTGCAAATCTGCAATGCATAAAACCCAGCCCTTCAAATGCCCTCAATAAGATTTTTAAAGGACTTTTTTATCTCCATCTTTAATGATGTGTATACGGACAGCTGTCTCCGTGTGTGTTTTTACATGTGAGTACAATGCCCAAGGAGGCCTGAAAAGGGTTTCAGATCTCCTGGAGCTGGAATTACAAGTAGCTATGAACCTCCTGACAAGGGTTCTAGGACCCAATGCCAGGTCCTCTTTATAAGCAGTAGAGGTCTAACCACTGATCCATCTGTCCTGCTCCTAATAGGACTTTTACTTGTTTAGTTTCTAACTTTCATTTCATAGCTACACTTCTAATGACATCAGTTTCCATTTCATTCAGTTGGCCTCCCTAGGTTGTGCTTCTCAGTCCTAGGCACGTGTAAAAACTGAATGCATGGTGGAATGATCCTCACCAGTTACTGCTTTCAGGAATTGGCCAAGGCTACAGGGATGGCTGAGCAATTAAGAGCAGTTTCTTTTTGCACATTCGGTTTCTGGAACCCACGTTAGGTGCCTTACAACTGCCTGTAACTCCAGTGCCAGGAAAATACGGCTCCCTCTTCTGACCTTTGTAGATGCCAGCTCTCAAGTGCCTGTGCACATACACTTATAATTAAATTTTTTTTTAAAAAAATA
The DNA here is from genome assembly GCA_028551405.1 of Uromys caudimaculatus. NCBI lineage: Eukaryota > Metazoa > Chordata > Mammalia > Rodentia > Muridae > Uromys > Uromys caudimaculatus. Next base: position 49,495,931 of record CM052709.1, read on the forward strand.
AATATTATAAATGTTATAAAATTATAAATGTTTTCAAAAGGAAGGCACAGTCACCTTTACAGTTACATGCAGTACCTACATTAGACCCACAAGCAAGACAGAGATAAAACAGATAAAGAAAATAAAAATAGCACAATAAAATCATCCCACCATCCCATTTCATGGACTTGGGAAATCATATTTCCAGCTATATCTGTTTGGAAGGGTCATAAGCCAAACTGTTCCTACTATGGGAATGTGTTTCCTACTGTAGTTCTTCAGGATAATGACAAAGGAAGATCTCCAAGGCTCAGCACAGAGGCAGAAATTCGGGCACTTCCCCTACTCAGCTCTTGAGATAGCATCTAATCACCCTGTGCATCCAGACAGACCCTAGCCAGGTTCAAATCTATCCTCCTGTGTTCAAGAAGGTGCCAAGAGGAATGGCTCTCACACTGTATAGAAAGGGTAAGTTGTGTACTGCAGGGGTCCTGGTGCACCCTGAAACATGGAAACCCTAAGAGGAAGCATGTGGAAGAGGCTGTAAGCAGAATCTGGAAGAAGGAAGAGAGCCATCTGAGAAGCAATGATGTTTATCAGGGACCTGGGCAAGTGATGAGGAAACAAAGAAGCAATATAGCCCTGAGCATAGCAGCTAAGAGTGCAGACTTCCCAGAAGGAGAAGTAAAAGCCCTCTGAATGAGCAGCGTGGGTCCAAAATGAAGGCTGTGGTCAGTGCCTCGCCCTGCATGGCCTTCATGAACTTCCTGTAGCACCACACTGATTGGTGGAGAAGCCGCTGATTGTCCTGACCTCCCAGCACACTGTTTCCAGGCAAACAGTTGTGTGGCTATCTTCCAATCTTCCAAACAAATCAACAAGAGGGCACGGGGTGGGTGCTGTGTTCACAGGCGCCTTCAGTGGCTCCACAGGTCAAAAAGAATAACGCGCCAGGCCAGCGTTCGCTGCTTTTTAGTATCAGTTAGCCTGGTTTATCCACCACGGAGCCTCACACACACTGTATCTTACAAGATATGTTTATTCTAAAACACTCTTACGCTACGTTTATTTCTAAGTACATATCTAAGTTTTTATATCTCCCACTGTGGGAAAGCGGTCCGTCAGGACATGTTACAAGAAAATGGAATGTTTATGTAAAACTTTTAGACAGAATTGAGGAAAAATAATCTTTCTGGTTAGAGAACATCGTTGAAGGAGGTGAGGAGCTAACTTCTCAGAAGGGTTCTTAATTGCATTTATCAGAAAAATTGCCTAAGCGTTTATCATGAATGCTGATTTCTTTCCAGGAGAAAGTCGGTTACAAAGTATCTTAAACACAGAAAGTAGTTTACGAAGTCTCTGTATCCCAGAGCGAATGTGGCAAAGCTTCACACACCCCCGTATATTACCCTCCCTTACTAATACTTCAGGCTTCCTCCACATCAGCATGTTTTTTCTGCTCCCAAGTGCTGCTGTCACCAGTGCCATTTCTTTCTCATCGGTTCAAGCTAAGATCAAATGTTCCTTTCTCATGGTGATAATCTTCTTTGCATTACATACTAGAGTTCTCTCGTTATCATTGTTTGTTCTTTCTTGTGTGGGTTAGCATGGGGTTTGAGTTTTTATTTTATTTTTTTAAGAGGGCCTAGGCTGTCCTAGGACTCACTCTGTCAGACTAGCTGACCCGGGACTCAATGGCAATCTTTTTGCCTCTGTCTTATGAATTCCAGAACTGCAAATGAGCACCACCATGCCTGGCACTGTGTCGTTCTTAGCCCTTATTTTAACTGTAATTAAAATTTTTAACTGTAATTAAAATTGAGATTTTTTTTATTTTTCTTCAGTGTATACCCACTAGTATTCAAAAGTTTTAGTTAGAGATTCCGAAGTCCTCTTTTCTTACTGCTCTCTGGTGCTCAATCCATGGCTTCTTCCTCATGGTTCATGGTGGATGCTTGATCACCAGTCATGACGTCTTTATTCCTCCTCTACTCACCTCACCTCAGCTTTTACCAGGGTGCAGATAGCTGCCAGTGGTAAGGGAAACTGAAGAAGGTGGAGTTTACAATTCACCTTCTGCTTCCTGAGAGGACCGCAGAATGGATACTGAGGGTCTGCATGAGGTTCCCTTTGACTGGCCAGGAAGCTCTTGTTTGAATTGTTTCCTCATACCCTAGCCTGTTTGTTCCTACATAATGTAGATCATTATGCAGTTTTTAAAAAATATTTTTGTTCATTCTTTCTAATTTCATATATGTATATAATGTATTTTGAACATGTTCACCCTTATGCTTTTTTACCCCCTGTCTCTCACTGGAATCCTTCTTTGTAGCAAAGATTTTATGTTTTTAAATGTGGTGAAAAGCCAATTCTAAATTCTGGGTGATTTATATATAACATTAAAATGTTGATTATATGTGTTTACATCTGATTTCTATATGATTACATATGATTAGGTGTGTATGTAGAATCAACAATGGGGACTCCTTTTTGGATGAATTTCCTCAGCTCCCAACTCTTTTTCATGTACCACAACCAATAAATTTTAAACTCTGTAGCCCACAGATGTAGTGCTACATTAATATGCTACGCACATTGTCAAACATGCACACGAATTAAAATTGGTGAGATAAAGAGAGAACATGTCTAAGTTCAGACATTTTCTTCCCTCATTCTGGGAGACTTTCTGAGATAAACCCAGTCTAACAACTACCTTGGTGAACTCACCTTGGTGAGCTCTCTGGTTATCATACATACCACTATTTCAACTGAGAATTCACCCGAAATCTAATAAGAAAGACTGGGACAAAATGCTAACAGTAAATGTTGTTACATTGTTATGTCTCACAGGGAGGGGGGAAAAAGAAAACAATTGTTGAAACTCCCACATTTGGGAATCTGACAAACAAATTAAATGTCTCGACAAAATGTCTACATTGAAAAACCCATTTGGGCTTTTTCACAACAGAGTGGAGTTTGCTAAAGAGTTCAATCTCTTCTTGTTTATGAACCCCTAATTTCCCCACTATTGGGTTTCACCGATGGCATAAACAAGGGACACCGCTGTTCTGCTCATTGTGGTCATGAATTACAGGGCCCCAGAGAAGCAAGAGGAGGTACTTTGGAGTCTGGATCTCAATGTGCTGTGTGTGTAGTCTATGCACTTGTATATTTTGTGTATGTCGACTAAAGCTTTTCAAACGAAGCTGGGGATGAATTTCCCAGGCCAGTCACACTGCATTTCCCTAAGGACAAAGCCCAAAACTGACAGATCTCATTTTGTGTTACAGAATAAAAACCAGCAATCAGGACCCCGAAGACCCCTGCACAGGGCTGCTCACTGATATCAATTACTCCGCTAATTAGCCTGACAAAGTGCACTATTCGTTTAGGTCTCTCATTGGCAGGGACAGTGAAGCAGTGAGGACCAAAGGAAACAGGGTCCATCTTGGAATTGCCAGGGTACAAGATGTGGTCATTTGATCAGAGTCAGGCATGTACTCAAGGCCTTAGGGGGTAAAGATAAGTTTAAAGAAAGTTCAAATATGGCTTTTCGAAGAGTGGATCTGAAAGAACAGGCACCAGAGAGATTGTAAGATTCAGAAGTGAAATTCCACACATTCTGATGAGTGAGTTGTGGAGATGAAGACATCAATAAGACCACACGGAAATTCTATGATGAGTTTAGGTTTTGAAAGAATCTGTACCGGGAAGGTCGTATAATCAAGGTCAAATTGTGAAATGTATAAGAAAATTGTCAAAATCATTAATGCCCTGATAGGCAGTGCTTACAAAAGTGACTAAGGCAATAAGACCTGTCTGGCTGATCTGTTTTGAGCCCTGATGCAAACAAGAGAGGAAACTGTACAGCTAGTGAAGATGGTTAAAGCTGGCAGATGAGACAAGCTTTTCTATCATGGGAAATTACCTTCAAAACGTGCAAGGCAAGCACGGGCGAAAGGGGGACTTAGTCTCCAGAGAAGAGTGGGCTGCTGAAATGGAGCCCAAATCTCCATTTCCAGAGGATGCGACAGGAACCTGATGTCATGAGTGTGAGGTCCCTGTTGAAACAAGTCATTCCAGAGACAGATGAGACGACTCCAACCAAACAGACTCTGGCTGATCCAAAATGTAGAGCCTGGGGGTGGAGCAGAATCAGCACAAAGTCAGTGAGAAGACACAACGCTACCTTGCAAAACACTAGAGAGGACTGTTTCCTGGGTCCTGTGTCGACTTAAAAGCAGAATTTCATCAGTAGCATCTAGCACAGGTGTCTTTTGACATCCTGACATGATGCTGTCATCCACTCGTGCTGTGTGTTGTATTCATAACTATCCTGGGTTGTGCACAGTCCACCAGCCACAGGTTGGATACATTTAAATTATACATATGGGCTCTTGGGGGTGATAGACGAACAGCCGGCAGGCAAGCTCTAACCAGGTGCAGAACACCTGCAAGACAGTCCCTTTACAAATGTGACAAATGGCCTTTTAAGGTACGCTCCTTTCCTTCTTTGTAAAAAAATGATTTATTTTCTAAGTACCTTTTTAAGTATGCAAATGTAATGCTTCCTTGAATGCAACATGTAATTCATCCCGAGACAATGTGTACATTTACAAATCACTTTTCATGGAGGAAGACTATATTAAATGCATAATTCATCCTAATTTTAAAGTACTAAATATTGGAATCTATCTTAGAATTGAAAAGAAACACATACAAAACACACACATGTATGTATTTATAAGACTGGAATCAAACATTTCATGCACTTGCATTTTATTTTAATCTTCATCTCGATGCCATGAATAACTCCATAAACATCATTTCTAATGAGCCAGGATCAAATTATAATTCATATAATTATTTCCTTATTGTTCTAAACCTTTAAGTTGGTTTTCTTATAATTTTATGTTTTATTTTCCAGAAATACATTTCTGACTTTCCCTTTGCCTTCCTGCAGTACACTTCTATAGACAGGCTTATTGAATAAAAAGATATATATGGTGAGAAGATTCTAATACACAATGCCATATTGCTTCTCAGAAATTCTGTACTAACTCACATGACCTCCTGTTCTCTGAACAAGGACCCAACTTTCACCCACTCAAATAATCTGTTCAATTTCTATGTCTGGTTACTGGGGAGGGGAATTTGCTCCCTTTCCGTGTGACTTGGATTTCACTAGCTGCAGTGAGTTCATTACAGTATCGGGGAGGAATCACCATCTTTGCTACAGTATCAGGAAGGTATCACAATCTTTGCTTCCTGAGTCAGTCATTTTTTTTAAATAGGTTACTCAATTTTCTACCAAAAATCTAATATATTTTCTTGTTTATTGTTGTGTCATCTTTACAAAGATTTGAACCATATGGGTCTTATTTGTTCACATTTGCATGTTAAGCATTTTGTATTTTATTTTATTTTATTACATATGGCATCTTCCTTAAGGCTTACCTTATAGAATGTGTGCATTTTCCACTGGAAGGTTTAGAAACTTGCTCCAGCAGACCTATTTGTTGTTGACAGTGCTCAGCTCCTGTGGCTGCTGTTGTTCTCGGTGACATTTTGGTGTGTGATCTGTATGTGCCTGTCTTTTGCTCTGTGCTTGGGTTTTGATTGTTTTTATCTTATAGGGTTGTTTAGAACATAGAAGTTCTATTTCTTTAAAAGCTTTGCCAGTGGTTGTTGCTAAGTTCTCAAATCACACGGGAACCTGTATTTTATAAAATATCAAATTCACGGGTAAGGTAAAGTCTTTGCTTTCCACTATGTGAGGCTGGGAATTCAGCACATTTTCACACACACACACACACACACACACACACACACACACACACGCATACACACATGCACACATGTACACAGACACACACCCTTTGCCACATTTGCTTTCTGGTCTTTATTAATATTACCTGGGATCTAAATCTGGGATAATTTCTACCAAATTGTTACTTTTCCATTTAATAAAGTTAATGATAATTTCCATATTTCCATGTACTCTTTTGCATACATGATGAAATCCTAGTTGTATCCCATTTTGTATGAATGCAATAGCAGTTACTTTTATTTAAAAAGATATTTTTCTGCATATCTGCTGTTCCTCCTCAAACTCATTAGCAGCTCTCTTCTGTTAGAACCTTTTCCTGGTTCTAACCCGAATCCTTCAACTTTATGTGATTTCTCAGGCAGCTAGATTGTGAGAAGCCAGAGAGCAATTGACCAGATGCAACTTCTTCTATGGAAGCACCAGGTCCCAAGAAGCAAAAGGGCCATGGACAAACTCAGGTTTGTTAACTTAGTTGTTATACTTAAAATAAGAATTACCTTATCATACAAAATACAAGGAAAACAATGGATAATATTGTAAAGGGTTGCTTGATATGTCCTTAAAAGTTAAAATTTGAAAGGAAAGTTTGAGGATGTGAAGCCCTGAAGCTGATATAGGTAAACAGGAGAGAAAGAGGAACGGGTGGGAACTGGTTTAGAATAGCCAGCTCCCACCATAAAGAAATGGAAATATGGACTGGGCATGGTGGCACAAACCTGCAGTGCCAGTCATGGGAAGGCTGAGGTAGGATTGTGAGTTCAAAACCAACTTGGGTTACACAGAGATTTCAAGACCAACCTGTACATACTGAGCCTCTCTCTCTCTCTCTCTCTCTCTCTCTCTCTCTCTCTCTCTCTCTCTCTCTCTCTCTCTCTCACACACACACACACACACACACACACACACACACACACACACACACACTACCCCCTACCTAGACTGGAATGGGAAAAAAAGTTTCATGGAGCCATAAAACATGATTAAGAGTTTCTTAATCCCATTTACCTAACAAAAATCACAAGACTCTTAGTGACAAGAACTAGAACTTTCAGGGCCTTCTCTCCTTTTAAACATTAAGCAAGGGACCAGGAAGATGTTTGGCAAGAAAAAGTAGAAGTCGCCAAGGATAGTCTGATTCCATCCCTGGCATCCACTTAGCAGAAGAAGAGAAAAAAGTCCTGCAAGTTGTCCTCTGACCTCTGCTCATGAGCTATTGTGTATTTACACGCACACAGTGTATAAAATGGCATCTTAAAAATATAATTATTTTACAACTGGTTCTATATGAATGCTAATCCAAATCATGTGGAACTGCCTCTCCAAAACATTACTCTGTTAACTATGTCCTGCTTTCTTATAGTCGGAACTATGAGCAATTCGCATGTGTATGCATGCATGCATGTGCGTGCGTGCGTGCGTGCGTGCGTGCATGCGTGTGTGTGTGCGTGTGTGTGTGTGTGTGTGTGTGTGTGTGTGTGTGTGTTGTGTGTTCTGTGCTGCTTTCTATCCCACTAAAAATCTGATTGCCCAAAGATGCTAGAAAAGCAGAGCAACACTCCTTTCAGGCTCTGTCTCAGTTTTGTGACTGAGGTTTAGTGCTGTAAGAGTTAACTTCATATCAATTTGGTTGGGCCATATTGCCAGATATGTGGTCAAAAATTCTGGATGTTTCTGTAGGCTTTTTTTTTTTTTTTTTTTACACGAGAATAACATTTAAATCAGTGAAACTTGAGTAAAGTGATTGTCCTCTGTAACATGGGTGGGCCTCATCACATCAATGAAAGGCCTGAGTGAATAGCAAACTGACCTCCCCAAGGGGGAAGGAATTCTGCCAGAAGATATCTTGGACTTGAACTACCTTATCATTTCTTCCCTGTTGTCAGCCTGATGGCCGGCCCCACAGATATTAGGCTTCCCAGCCTCCATAATCACGTGTGAGAACTCCTTAAAGTAGATCTTCTTTTTCTCTTGCTTTTCTCTCATTCTCTCTGCCTCTCTTTCTCCTTCACTGTGCATGCACACGTGCATATGTGGATGTTCTAGTTTTCTGGAGAACCTTGACAAATATGTGTGCTATATATTGTCTAAAGACACCAAGACCTGAAAGGAAATCAGACTATATAAACTAGAACTCTGGACCTACTCTTTTAATATTGTACAGACTTAATGTTGCGATGCTATATGAAGTTATACTGAATTATTTGTCAAGCACAATGTTAATATAGTTAGGGTCATAGTTCATAAATTTTGTGATTGGCAAAAGAATACATAGAAGAGCGTGATTTGAGTGAAGATAAACAAGACATACATATTAGGTGTATTTATAAAAACTGTCAATTAACAGGCAAATTCTTCAGTAAAAGAAAAAGTCAAAGAAAAATGCATATACTAGGTTCTGATAATCTTATGCAAACTGTTCTCCAAGAGAATGCCCATCTGGAATAGACTATTCACACTGAATGATAAAATGATAATTCTTCTATAGAAATTATTTTATAGCTATTTTAGAACATAGACAAAGTAGTCTATCTTCCCGGAATTCATATTCAAAACAGACAGCACTGAGGTACTGTATTCTGCCCTGGGTGGGGACAAAGCTTTTTGAAAACAGAAGTCCCTTGAGCTCTTCCCCCACATAAGCCTAATAAGGTCTGAGAGTTTTCATCCAAAACCGTGAGCCTTCGAGCTGATTCTCCTTCACCGTTTCCAAGAAGACTGATCTCCCATCTCGTCAAGTTAGACGCTGATTCCAAGGGAAGCCCTATGGCACTCATGCCTTGGCGGTCCTACATTAAAATGGAGTTTGCATGAGACAGAATTGCTGAAATAAGAAGAGGGCTAATGACTGTGATGAGCCACAGTGCACATGAAGGAATGGGACTTTCTGCTTAAACATGTAGGAAAGTCACCAAACAGGGTAGCCCCTCCTTTCCACTCAGATATTATGAAATAAACCTCAGTCAGAAGTAGCACATCACCCCACGGCATCTTACAATTCAAATACCCTCCAATCTGAAAGACTCATTTTTAACACTGCCATTGATAACCCACTAGCAGAGATGTTCACATGGGAAATGAGCAGTCGCTACATGACCTGTAAGACCACTACCCATGACCAACATCCTTCTGCATTCTTCTTGGAGCCTATTTTAGCCAGTATGAAGAAGGCTCAACCCGTTCTCAGTCTTGCTGATCTATGTCTTTCCTGATCTACATGTTTTTATGATCCATGAGTCCATTTCTGATAGCAGCAGTGATACTCTTCCAGAGAGCACATTTCTACAACAGCTTGCCTGTATTTGTGGCAGCCAAAGAAGTCATACTGTTTGAACACCAAGAGATTAGTAGGGATTGAGGTCAAGCAGTCAGCATCTTGCCTCATGGTCCCTATATGGATGCCTAGAGGGAAAGAACTATGCCCACTTTAGTGGCTGATACAATTTATAACATAGAGCTAATGACCTACTGCTATTTTAAAAATGCTACCAGATACTAATCCCCAGTATCCTTACCAAAGAATTAAACCACTGCTATCTTTCAACCATTATTCCTGTGACAAATTCCTCCCACAAGAATACAAATTCTGTCACTTGGGATGGATTGTGTGATAGTGGTGGCTATTTATGATGACTGGGGCTTCATTTTCACAAATTACACCAACCTTTAGTCCACCACAGGTATTATTACCCAAATGAGTAGAGGTTTGGGTGGGAGTGAGAAATTCTCACCAAAGACAGATGGTGCAGCAACTACTTCCATTAGTTACTTTGGTTGTCATGGTAGCAAAATCGTAGATGGAAACAATTTAAGACAGAAGAGATTGTTTGGCTCACAGCTTCAGGGGTATTTCAGCTTGTATGGCAGTGATGTCATGGTTGTTGGAATGGCTTCCCCTACTCAGGCAGAAGAGCAGTGCAAAGAATTTTCATGTGTGAGGACCAGAAGACAAAGACCATAGGCTGGAACCATAGGTGGATATAAAACTTCAAGACCTTTCCCCCGAGACCCATGTGCCCTCACTAGGCCCTATTCATCAAAGGCTCCTAGACCTCCCAAAACAGTACCCCAAGTTGGCGACCAAGTGTTCTTCTTTTAAAGAAGTTTTATTGCTAACTCAGCACAAATCCATAGTAAGTTACACCCACACAAGCATACAGCCACAATACTCTAGACTGAAGTCTTTGTTCTAAAGATGCATCTAAAATATTGATTAGACAACAACATATGCTGTCACAAACCCAACAGAGGAGGTAACCCACAGACCACTTCCTTTCTCTTCAGTTAATACCAACAATTCCCAACACTCCCCACCCCAATCAAGTATTCACTATGCTCAGTTAGGAACCACTTTCTATCAGGGCTGGAGAGACAGCCACTGTCTCTTTGCACTGTCCTGTAAAGGACACACATACACAATATTTTTAAAAATATTTAAAACTTCTAAAAATAACAGTTTTATTAAATGTCAAGTTAGTTGTTAATCTGGTCAGCAAGAGAAAGGAAGCACTGGCAACAGGCTGCTTCTGGTCACTATGTCACCTTTCATACTTAATTTGTTTTGTTTTCTTTTGTTTTTTCTTCCTTTTGAAATGGGTCCTAGAGCGGAAAGGAGAAGTGAGCGCATGCCCTATCCCTAGTCTAGAAGCTATCTCCAATTGATAACCACTTCCAAATAAAAGTTTAGTTTTCTCCAAAGGAGTTTCACTGGGGAAACACTACTTTTAAGGGTCAGCTGCACTCCCAGCTCTAGATGATCCACAGAAAGCTAAATTAATGGCATCTCTGGAGTTTCTTTGTCTCATAATGTCATGTCAGGGCTTTGTAAGTGTTTTTTATCTTATTTTAATTTTAATCATACACACACACACATACACACGCACATGCACACGCACACACACACATGCACGCACACGCGCATTTTTTCTTTCTCTCCCTATAGGTTCTTTTCATATATACTGTGGTTTCCAGTTTAGTGTATTTTATGAGATTTCTGCATCTATAACAGTTTCTTGTGCCTTCTCTTTGACTCTCTTCCTTCTATTTCTTTATATTGTGATGTGTTAGTTTTATTAATCTTATTATATTTATTAATATCTCTCAGAAGCCTGTTTGTTTTGTAAGGTGAGACAGAAAGGGAGTCAAATCAGATTGGAAGGGAGGCAAGAAGGAGGAAGGAGGAGGAGGAGAAGGAGGAGGAATAGAGGAAAAGAAAACAGTAATCAGGACATAGATGTGAGGAGAAAATCCATTTTCAATAAAAGAAAAAATATACTTAAAAAAAGAAAGAGATTTCAGTGGCTGTCTAGGAATGCAATATGTGAGGAGAATTCTGAGTGCTTTTGAGAAAACAAGACAAGAATCTTGTGGCCTCAGTTTAAAAAAAACAAAAAAAATGAAGTTATTCTTGGATTATGTTTTCATGCCCCTCCCAGCTGTGGCAGATAGGGGTGAGTTTACTTCATTCATTAACAACTGATTATTGTTATTTGTTTGTATGCTTCTATGAAAAAAAAATTATTTTTTTGTTGTGTGTGGCTTGCCCACCATGTATGGTTTGTCTGCCATGGGCAACTTACCCTTGTGATTGTACTTTACTCGTGTGACTCCTCTTAACCCTCAAAGTCTAAATTGTCTGATGCGCTACATAAAGTTGGCTATTGCATGAGACTTTAGTCTACCTCGTTTATCAGCTCCATTCTCTCAGGTCCCACTTTCTCTGGAGCAGTGACAAGTGGCCATCCCTCCTAAGAAGACATGTCAGCTGTAAATTAACACATTCCATGCTCTTGGTCATCAGGGACTGTGAAACCAAAACAACCACCTCATGTATCCCACAATAGTTACAAATTAAAAAAGACATAATAACTGGGATGATGATGCATGGAAGGTACTGGAACCCTCATACACTGTTATGTGATGGGAATGGTCTAATCACTTTTCTTCCAATTCTTTTTTTTTTTTTTTTTTTTTTTTTAGATTTTGTCTTAGTCAGGGTTTCTATTCCTGCATAAACATCATGACCAAGAAACAAGTTGGGGAGGAAAGGGTTTATTCGGCTTACACTTCCATGTTGCTGTTCATCACAAAAGGAAGTCAGGACTGGAACTCAAGCAGGTCAGGAAGCAGGAGCTGATGCAGAGGCCATGGAGGACTGCTGCTTACTAGCTTGCTTCTCCTGGCTTGCTTAGCCTGCTTTCTTATAGAACCCCAAGACGACCAGCCCACAGATGGTACCACTCACAAGGGGCCCTCCCCCCTTGATCACTAATTGAGAAATGCCTTACCTCTGGATCTCATGGAGGCATTTTCTCAACTGAAACTCCTTTCTCTGTGATAACTTCAGCTTGTGTCAAGTTGATACACAAAACTAGCCAGTACAGATTTCCTTTCCAATTTATTTTGAGCAATTTCAAATAGCAAGAAAACTTGGAGAATCGTGCACTGAAATGTCAGAGAACTTTCATTAAGATCCAACAGTTCTTAAAGTTTTACAACATTTGCTCTTTCTCTCTCACTCTTTCTTTAATTCTTAGCCATCTTTCTGTTAGAACAGGGAGAGAGGTGTGGAGGCACCACCACCATCACCTTTTCTGAATAGCTTGAATATGTCAGCAGGCATCTCCTCAGCACATTATGTGTATAACCTCATGCCATTTTCTTTTCTTTTTTTTTAATTTTTTTTTTATTTTACTTTTTTTGATATGTTTTTTACATTTCCTATGTTTCCCCCTTTCCAGGTCTCCACTTTGGAAATCCCCTATACCCTCCCCCATCCCCCACCTTTTTGAGGGTATTCCCCCACCCACCCACCAGCCCACCCACTCCCATATTCCCACCTTGACATTCCCCTTTACTGGGGCCTCTAACACCCTCAGGCTCAAGGGCTTCTCCTCCCCCTAATAGCCAACAAGGCCCTCTTCTGCCACATATGTGGTCTGAGCCACGGGTTCCTCGATTTGTATACTTTGGCTGGTTGTCCAGCCTCCAGGAGCACCAGAGGGGTCAGACCAGTTGACACTGTTGCTCCCTCCATGGGGCTGCAAACTCCCGCAGTTCCTTCAGTCCCTTCTCCCACTCTTCCACCTGGGACCTCACTCTCAGTCCAGCAGTTACTATAAAGTGAAACTTGGGTATTCTGAACTTTTGGGCTAATATCCACTTATTAGTGAGTACATACCATGTTCATTCTTTTGTGACTGAGTTACCTCGCTCAGGATGATATTTTCAAGTTCCATCCATTTGCTTGCAAATTTCATTAAGTCATTGTTTTTAATAGCTGAGTAGTACTCCATTGTGTAAATGTACCACATTTTCTGGATCCATTCATCTGATGACAGACATCTGGGTTGTTTCCAGCTTCTGGCTCTTATAAATATGACTGCTATGAACATAGTGCAGCATGTGTCTTTATTACATGTTGGAGCATCTTTTGGGTATATGCCCAGTAGTGGTATAGCTGGGTCCTCAGGTAGTATTATGTCCATTTTTTCTGAGGGTCCACCAAACTGATTTCCAGAGTGGTTGTACCACCTTGCAATTCCCACCAACAATGGAGGAGTGTTCATCTTTCTCCGCATGCTTACCAGCATCTACTGTCACCTGAGTTTTTGATCTTAGCCATTCTGACTGGTGTGAGGTGGAATCTCAGAGTTGTTTTGATTTGCATTTCCCTGATGACTAAGGATGTTGAACATTTCTTTAGGTGCTTCTAAGCCCTGCAAATTTCCTCAGTTGAGAATTCTCTATTTAGCTCTGTTCCCCATTTTTTGATAGGGTTATTTGGTTTTCTGGAGTCTAACTTCTTGAGTTCTTTGTATATATTGGATATTAGCCCTCTATCAGATGTAGGATTGGTTAGGATCTTTTCCTAATCTGTTGGTTGCCATTCTGTTCTATTGACAGTGTCCTTTGCCTTACAGAAGCTTTGCAATTTGATGAGGTCCCATTTGTCGATTCTTGATCTTAGAGCATAAGCCCCTGGTGTTCTGTTCAGGAACTTTTTCCCTGTACCCAGGTGTTGGAGACTCTTCCCCACTTTCTCTTCTATTAGGTTCAGTGTATCTGGTTTTATGTGGAGGTCCTTGATCTACTTGGACTTGAGCTTTGTACAAGGAGATAGGAATGGATCAATTTGCATTCTTCTACATGTAG
>CM052709.1:49510390-49532782 GCA_028551405.1 Uromys caudimaculatus
TGTTGAGAATAGCTTCTGTTATCCTGGGTTTTTTGTTGTTCCAAATGAATTTGAAAATTGCTCTTTCTAAGTCTATGAAGAATTGAGTTGGAATTTTGATGAGGATTGCATTGAATCTGTAGATTGCTTTTGGCAGGATGGCCATTTTTACTATATTAATCCTGCCAATCCATGAGCATGGGAGAGCTTTCCATCTTCTAAGATCTTCTTCGATTTCTTTCTTCAGAGACTTGAAGTTCTTGTCGTACAGATCTTTCACTTGATTTGTTAGAGTCACACCAAGATACTTTATATTGTTTGTGACAATTGTGAAGGGTGTCATTTCCCTAAGTTCTTTCTCAGCCTGTGTATCCTTCGAGTATAGGAAGGCTACTGATTTGTTTGAGTTAATTTTATATCTGGTCACTTTGCTGAAGTTGTTTATCAGCTGCGGCAGTTCTCTGGTGGGGGTTTTCGGGTCACTTAAGTATACCATCATATCATCTGCAGCTAGTAATATTTTGATTTCTTCCTTTCCAATTTGTATCCCTTTGACCTCCTTTTGTTGTCTAATTGCTCTAGCTAGATTTTCAATTACTATATTGAATAGATAGGGAGAGAGAGGGTAGCCTTGTCTAGTCCCTGATTTTAGTGGGATTGCTTCGAGTTTCTCTACATTTAGTTTAATGTTGGCTACTGGTTTGCTGTATATTGCTTTTACTATGTTTAGGTATGGACCTTGAATTCCTGATCTTTCCAAGACTTTTATCATGAAGGGATGCTGAATTTTGTCAAATGCTTTTTGAGCATCTAATGAAATGACCATGTGGGTTTTTTCTTTGAGTTTGTTTATGTAGTAGATTACATTAATGGACTTCCAGGTATTGAACCATCCCTGCATCCTTGGGAGGAAGCCTACTTGATCATGATGAATGATCGTTTTGATGTGTTCTTGGATTCGGTTTGTGAGAATTTTATTGAGTATTTTTGCATCGATATTCATAAGGGAAATTGGTCTGAAGTTTTCTTTCTTTGTTGCATCTTTGTGAGGTTTTGGTATCAGTGTAATTGTGGCCTCATAGAAGGAATTGGGTAGTGTTCCTTCTGTTTCTATTTTGTGGACTAGATTGAAGAGTATTGGTATTAGGTCTTCTTTGAAGGTCTGATAGAATTCTGCAGTGAACCCATCTGGTCCTGGGCTTTTTTTGTTCGGGAGACTTTTGATGACTGCTTCTATTTCTGTAGGCATTATGGGACTGTTTAGATGGCTTATCTGATCCTGACTTAACTTTGGTATTTGGTATCTGTCTAGAAAATTGTCCATTTCATTCAGATTTTGCAGTTTTCTTGAGTATAGGCTTTTGTAGTAGGATCTGATGATTTTTTGAATTTCCTCAGAATCTGTTGTTATGTCTCCTTTTTCATTTCTAATTTTGTTAATTTGGATAATCTCTGTGCCCTCTGGTTAGTCTGGCTAAGGGTTTATCTATCTTGTTGATTTTCTCAAAGAATCAACTCCTGGTTTTGTTGATTCTTTGTATAGTTCTTTTTCTTTCTACGTGGTTGATTTTAGCCCTGAGTTTGATTATTTCCTGCCTTCTACTCCTCTTGGGTGCATTAGCTTCTATTTGTTCTAGAGCTTTCAGGTGTGCTGTTAAGCTGCTAGTATGTACTCTCTCCAGTTTCTTTTTGGAGGCACTCAAAGCTATGAGTTTTCCTCTTAACACTGCTTTCATTGTGTCCCATAAATTTGGGTACGTTGTACTTTCATTTTCATTAAATTCTAGGAAGTCTTTAATTTCTTACTTTATTTCTTCCTTGACCAAGTTATCATTGAGTAGAGTATTGTTCAGCATCCATGTGTATGTGGGCTTTCTGTTGTTATTGTTGCCATTGAAGACCAGTCTTAATCCGTAGTGATCTGATAGGAAGCATGGGATTATTTCAACCTTCTTGTATCTGTTGAGGGTTTTTTTGTGACTGATTATGTGGTCAATTTTGGAGAAGGTACCATGAGGTGCTGAAAAGAAGGTATATTTTTGATTTAGGATGAAATGTTCTATAGATATCTGTTAAATCCTTTTGGTTCATAACATCTGTTAGTTTCACTGTGTCTCTGTTTAGTTTGTGTTTCTAAGATCTGTCCATTGATGTTGGTGTTGAAGTCTTCTACTATTATTGTGTGAGGCACAATGTGTGCTTTGAGCTTTAGTAAAGTTTCTTTTATGAATGTGGGTGCCCTTGCATTTGGAGCATAGATGTTCAGAATTGAGAGTTCTTCTTGGTAGATTTTTCCTTTGATGAGTATGAAGTGTCCTTCCTTATCTTTTTTGATGACTTTTGGGTGAAAGTCCATTTTATCGGATATTAGAATGGCTACTCCAGCCTGTTTCTTGGGACCATTTGCCTGGAAACTTGTTTTCCAGCCCTTTACTCTGAGGTAGTGTTTGTCTTTATCACGGAGGTGTGTTTCCTGAATGCAGCAAAATGCTGGGTCCTCTTTATGGATCCAGTCTGTCAGTCTATGTCTTGGGGAATTGAGTCCATTGATGTTAAGAGATATTAAGGAATAGTGATTGTTGGTTCCTGTTATTTTCGATGTTACTTTTAGTAACATTAATAGCCATTTGTGTGGCTATCTTCTTTTCAGTTTGTTGAAAGATTACTTTCTTGCATTTTCTACGGTGTAGTTTCCCTCCTTGAGTTGACGTTTTCCATCTATTATCCTTTGTAGGGCTGGGTTTGTGGAAACATATTGTGTAAATTTGGTTTTGTCTTAGAATATTTTGGTTTCACCATCTATGGTAATTGAGAGTTTTGCTGGGTATAGCAGCCTGGGCTGGCATTTGTGTTCTCTGAGGGTCTGTATGAGTTCTGCCCAGGATCTTCTAGCTTTCATAGTCTCTGGTGAGAAGTCTGGTATAATTCTGATAGGTCTGCCTTTATATGTTACTTGACCTTTTTACTTTACTGCTTTTAATATTCTTTCCTTGTTTTGTGTATTTGGTGTTTTCACTATAATGTGACGGGATGAATTTCTTTTCTGGTCCAATCTATTTGGAGTTCTGTAAGCTTCTTGTATATTTATGTTCATCTCTTTCTTTAGGCTAGGGAAATTTTCTTCTATAATTTTGTTGAAGATATTTACTGGTCCTTTAAATTGTGAATCTTCACTCTCTTTGATACCTATTATCCTTAGGTTCTGTCTTCTCATTGTGTCCTGGATTTTATGGATGTTTTGGGTTAGGAGCTTTTTGCATTTTGCATTTTCTTTTACTGTTGTGTTGGTATGATCTATGGTATCTTCTGCTCCTGTGATTCTCTCTTCTATCTCTTGTATTCTGTTGGTGATGCTTGTATCAATGACTCCTGATCTCTTTCCTAGGTTTTCTAACTCCAGGGTTGTCTCCCTTTGTGATTTCTTTATTGTTTCTAGTTCTATTTTTAGTTCCTGGATGGTTTTGTTCATTTCCTTCATCTGTTTGATTGTGTTTTCCTGTAATTCTTTAATGGGTTTTTGTGTTTCCTCCTCATGGGCTTCTATTCGTTTATCTGTGTTCTCTTGTATTTCTTTAAGGGTGTTATTCATTTGTTTCTTAACCTCTTCTATGATCATCATGAGAAATGATTTTAAATCTAAGTCTTGCTTTTCTGGTGTGTTGGGATATTCAGGGCTTGCTGTCATGGGAGAGCTGGGTTCTGATGATGCCAAGTAGCCTTAGTATCTGTTCCTTATGTTCTTGCCCTTGCCTTTCACCATCTTGTTAACTCTGAGGTTAGGTGGTCTTAATCTGTCTGGCTGTGGCTTGTCCCTCCTGTAGGCCTCTGTGTCAATACTCCTTGAAGACCAGCTCTCTCTGAGAGATATTTGGGTTTGGAGAGCTGTGGCACAGGGTCAGCTCTGGGGTGCAGACAGAAACCAGAAGTTCTTGTTCCCAGCTGTCCCTTGGTTCCTATGTCCTGATGGCTCTGCAAGGGTCCCTCTTGATCCAGAGAATTTGAACAGAAGTGGTGGTTTTGCCTGTGCTCGAAGGTGTGTCGGCACTCCTGGGATACCAACTCTCTCCTGGAGCCCTGTGTCACAGGCTGAGGTCCCCAGCCACAGATGGAAACCAGAAGGTTCCTGTCCCTGCCTTTTCCTCAGTCCCTGTGTCCCGCAGGTTCTGAGCGGGTCCAGGTGAGCAGTGGTTCTCATCTTAACCCCACTCACCGCTTTTCCATGGTCCTAGGAGGGTAGCTTTCTCCTGGCACTACTTGGCTAAGGAGCCCTGTGGCCTAAGCTGAGGTCCCTAGCCACAGATGGAAACCGGAAGGTTCCTGTGCCTGACTTTTCCTCAGTATCTGTGTCCTGCGGGCCTGGAAGGCTAGCTTTCTCCCGGCGCTAATTGGCTATCTTTTCTTCCATTTCTAACAACATTTATTCAAAGCTTCAACACATGCTTCTGCATGTGAACATATAACTCCAGTATCTTCACTCCTAGGTATGTATCCCAAATGAATAAAAATATGTATCTGTAAAAATTTTTGAGTGTTCATAATAGCCCAAAAATGGAAGCATCGAAAATACCCATTAGTTGATGGATAGAGTAAAGTATATTCATGTGCTAGAGTGTGACTCATGATGGGAAGAAAGGAAGAGCTGAGTCGAGCTAAAAAAAGGTTGACTCTCCAAGACAGTGTGGGAAAAAGAAGACACAGTGACAAAGGACGCCATGGCGTATGAGTCCATTGATAGAATGGGTCTAGATGAGGCAAGTTCATTATAAGCCAGAATATTTGTGGTTGGAGAGACCTATAGAGGAAGAAGGAGGATATAGAGAGATGACAGGGAGTGCTGTAGGCACCATGTTTATTTCTGTAGTGACAAAAATGTTAAATTATATATATGTATACCTTTGCAAGTGTATAAAAATACCGTCAAACTGTAGAATTCGAATGGGTTTAATGAAGCATAGATTATTTATTAATAAAGTTGTTAAACTTCAATGGTGAAAAATGAAAAGAAATGGGGTCTCACTATGTAACCTCAAGCTGTCTCTGAATTTGAGATCATCCTGCCTCAGTCTCCCAAGTAGGGAGATAACAGATATGTGACTGCTTTAAGCATGAGGACACAAAAAAATTCTCTAAAATTTACTGGTTAAAGAAAGAACAACTTTTGATAAAATGAATATGCTTGTTTAAAGTGTGGATGGGAGACAGGTGGTGTGCCTAGGAATAGATTTCAACTGCACAGAATGGTTGTGCAAAAGCATCTCAGGCAGTCAAAGGCTTCTGTGCTTTTCTTTTTCCCATTGACAACATTTTATTAATTAAAATTTATCAATACTGGCTATGGAGACACCATCAGGTAAAGGCATTTGTAGTCAAGCCTGATGAGCGATGTTTCATCCCTAGAGCACACATAGTGAAGGAGAGAACTGATTTATTTCCATGGCTTATCCTCTAACCTCCACATGTGCAACACACACACACACACACACACACACACATACACACACACAAGTGAGCACAGGGGGAGAAGAGGGAAGGAGAGAGGGAGAGAGGTAAAAATACTAATAGTTTCAAACATCTTACCCATGTGACCTACTTTTCCTCAATGTCCCCCACATTACTGCAACTTTCTTTTTTTTTTCTCATTTTTATTTTATTGAATAATGTGCAAAGTATAGTAGCCTAGATGTATAAAACATTTTTATCCAGACTATGACAGATTAAGATTCAAGAGTCTAGCATGGAATTACTAATACAAATGGAGACACCAACCTAAAGACTTTCAGGCAAAAGAAATACCCAGGCAACACTGACCACCATTCTCTAGCCCTTGGCCATAGTGTGACTCCAAGTCAGAGCCCTGGCTGGAATACAGTGTCTTGGTCCAGACAAGGACCTCCCGCCACATACATCCTCTTTCTATCTTTACTTCAGGCCAACAATCCATTCTACTCTGTGTTCATTTAACTGTGCAGGATCTTTTTTGAGACAAGAGACTTCTGGAATTTATAGGTAGCTCCATCCTTCCTGTGTTACTGGTGGATGTGAGAGACTTTCTCTAACTGTAATATGTTACCCATGCATATGTAAGGGCAAAAATAAGAGAATTCCTTAGTTATCCAGACAGTTGCAGCTAATTCAAATGACTCAGTCGATACATTTTAAAAATACTCTGTTCCTAATCCAATGTTTCAAGAATACAAAATCCAATTTACAGCCCCAAGAGCCTGAAATAAACCAGGTATAGAATACAACTACACAGACACAATGGTGACAACAGAGACATTTATATTATGCAGGACTATGAAGAGTGTGGAGGGGTCCAGAGGAAGGTCTCTAAGCACATCAAAGAAGCTCTAACAGAAGCAATCACAGATGCTTAGACCTGACATGTTCCTTGAAGACCCATGCGTCTATTCACTTTGCATGTGAGAGGTCTAACTGGAGTCTCAGTTGGCAGCATGAAAAGTTATGGAAAATAAATTTTACATTTTCCTTTGGGGAAATGGGTAGGCCCGCCAAGCAGGTCTCAGCTAATAACTGGGAATGAATGAACATGCCAGGAGTGCTGGGAAGTAGCTCAAGCTTACTGCAAACTGGAGAAAGAAGCCAGTGAGCTATCTCCATTCTTCATCACAAGTGTGAACAGCGATGTGACCATGGTGGTAAAAACCAATGACTTTTCGAGAAGGAAACCCCTGGTAGTCAAATTTATTTTTCTTTGTCATGCACTATGAAAAAAATGGTGCTCACAACACTGCACAGCTTAAATTATTTCCTGGAGTGCAGTTGGGCTTTGGAGCCCAACTGATCACAATTTTAAACTACCTCTGGGGTATGGGAAGGAGTTGGCAGTGCACTATGAAGAATTTCCTCACCTAGGCTTCCGAACCTCAAAAGACTCTTTATACTTAGATACAAAAATTCCTTCACCGTTGCCTGAGCTTATGTTTCATTATTCAATAGGTTCAGTTACACACTCCAAACGACATTTGATAAGCTGTCTACTGTGTATCAAATTCACGCCAAGTGATTGGAGAATATACTCCAAAATGACTGACAGCTCCCCAACAATAACAGTGTATTACCTGTCAAGTTTCGAGGTATGCTTTTGATATAATGGAAATTAAATAACATAGAAATACACGTAACTCTAGGTTGAAAGAAGGAGTTCCATTATTCAAAATAGATCCCAGGTGGCTGGGAAAAACGTATTTGTCTGGGCAACAGTTATGCCTGTGCTACACGGGCATCTCAACAATCATACACTTGAATGCAATAGACCATGGAACCATTCCCTGTTAGGAGAAAAAGCAGTACCGTACTTGGTAGCTCAAACAGAAGAGCGACTTGGAATTCTAAATTTGGAGACAAAAAGTTTGCTAATTAGTATTAAGAAGCTGACATTTCCTGTAAGTTGGGGGCTTACCTCCAGGTTTCAGACCCGTGCATTAGAGGCAATGTGTTATAATTGGTTCGCTTTGGGTTAACTGGTGGATATTTTTAACATCTGAAACCTGTTATTTTGTCGTTGAGGTTTCTCCTGCCTCCCTATAGCTTCACAAACTTTCCATTTTAAATTCTAGAACTTCCATGCTAATTATAAACTTTTATCTTTAAAAGTGCTGCCGCCTTTAATCATTCGCTGTAGTTGGGTTTCCTTTTTCTTTCTCTAAATAAAACATTCTAGAAGATGTCACTGTTCTTAATTTTGACTGAGAAAAAAAGAATCTACTTGTCTAACAAAGGCTCTTATTAATTCCCTAGGAAGCTTGGGTCAAGATAGAATTTAATGTAAAACAAAATGTAAGGATTTATACTTGCAATGTACAAACATCAATTTATCTCTTAGCAGCAGAAAGCAACGTTCTGATGCTCTGATCATTCCATCCGCCTATGGAGCACACTGAGTGCTGTTTTGTCCACACCAAAGGTAGCCCCAGCCAAGCTGCTCAGGCCACAGATGAGGAAGGCTGTGGTCAGTTCCTGGTTGGTGCAGTTGGATCTTTGGAGGTGGCAGATGGAGTAGAAAGTGTCACTGGAAGGACTTAACTTGATAAATTCCCATGCCCCAGGGAGAGCTGTTGGGAATCTCTAACCCTAGGTACTGCACACAGTAATGGGACTCGCCATACATGAGCATTCTAGATCAACTGTCAGTAAATGGAAGCAATGCTAGTACTGCTAACAATAGCGAGGCATGGAGCACATGTCTTTAACCTAGCACTCAGGAGGCAGAGGCAGGATGGCCAGGGCTACATGGCCTTGTCTCACGGGAATATCAATGAAACAAAACAACAACAACAATAATAAGCTAGAATTTTTTAGTTCTCCTGAAGATCAGTGATTGTCCATGCAGGTCCTCTTTAGTTGTCCACAGGTATTTTATCTATATTTTGCAGAGAGAAAACAGGCTTAAAGTTTACCTAACAGTAAGTACTAGCAGAAACGGACTCTGGAGCAGATATGTCTTATCCCAAAGCCCTCACTTGTAAGCCAAAGGCTTTCAGACTTTGACCTGAAACTCAAGGATGAGAATTACCACCTCCACCCCCCTCAGAAGTTTACTCTGAGTAGATGTCCTGTCCCCACGACACAGTTCTTGGCTGATGAAAAGATTTATTTGAACTTCTCTGGAAGGTATGAGCAGGATATGGCAGGAGTCTACCTAAAGGCTATCTCCTACAACTTGTAGGTTTTAAGTCTGCATTTGAATCTTGACAGTCACTTACTGGCTTTATGATTCCTAACCCTGTTCTTGTGTGTCTTCTAAGGAGATTCTATGAGAAAATTTCCTGCATAGCAAGCATCCTTCAAATGCTGGCTGTTATTATCTCAGCCATATGTGTTGAGAATGCTTATGCAGTGGCACAGGTATGAAGCTTTCCCCACATCCTGGCGTTGCGAGGATCGTGCCTTGAGCGGAGTCTGTGGCTGTCCACCCCTATTCTGCAAAACGAGTTGCCTGCTGCTGGCAGACACCCCAAGCATGCGACCACTCATGGGTCCCTGCTTGAAATCTAGGAGTCACCATGACTTCTGCTCGGCCGAACTGGAAGTCTTCCACCATACTTATTCCTTTCTGTCCTTCCTCTTCAGCTTCTTAAAGTCTAGAAAATTCTTTCTTTCTTTCTTTCTTTCTTTCTTTCTTTCTTTCTTTCTTTCTTCCTTCCTTCCTTCCTTCCTTCCTTCCTCTCTTTCTTTTCTTTAATATTTGTCTTTTCTTCTGGTTGACATTTCCTATTTAAAGACCCCACCCCCCACCCCCAGTCCTCATAACTACTCTGCACCATAATGGATCATTTCCTTGACTGGGTAAAAACTCTGGCTGGGAAACAGACATCTTTCCCTTAGAGTTGTTCTATCCTCACCTAGAGCACAGTGCCTGATGAACCTGACCTGTGATTGTGTGTTGAATGAATGATTTCATTCCTGTGCCTTTCCTTTTAAAGGAGTAATCCCCTAAGTATCCAGAATTCCCTTTTTACTTAGTGAGAACTGTGCATCTTAAAAGTCATCACTGTTTTCAACTTTAAAAGGAGGCCTGCTGTTAAATTGCTGTCTCCAGGCTCTGGACTGCTAAGGATAGGGGAGCTAGGTAGAAGCACAAGGGAGGGAGGTGAGAATCAGAACACAGGATTCTACTCCTCCAAAGAGGTTTCACTCATCCAAGACTTGGTTCTTCATTGACAAAACTAGAAGGGAAGATCTTGTCTGGCTGGGAAATTATGTTAATATGAATAGATATAGATATAGATTTAGATATAGATATAGATATAGATATAGATATTTTATTTACATTTCCAATATTTCCCCCTTTCTAGGTCTCTTCGTTGGAAACCCCCATCCCCTCCCCCACCTCTATGAGGGAATTCCACCTCCCACCCACCCGCCTACTCACTCCCTTATTCCCACCTTGACATTCCCCTGTACTGGGGCCTTTAACACCCTCAGGCCCAAGGGCCTCTCCTCTCTCCCTGATGGCCAACAAGGCCCTCCTCTGCCACATATGTGGTCTGAGCCATGGGTCCCTCAATGTGTATTCTTTGGTTGGTGGTCCAGTCTCCAGGAGGATGGGGGGTGGGCTCAAGCCAGTTAACACTGTTGCTCCCTCCATGGGGCTGCAAACTCCCGCAGCTCCTTCAGTCCCTTCTCCAACTCTTCCATCTGGGACCTCACTCTCAATCCAGCTGTTGCTGTAAAATGAAACTTGGGTATTCAGAACTTTTGGGCTAATATTCACTTATCAGTGACTACATACCATGTTCGTTTTTTTGTGACTGAGTTACCTCGCTCAGGATGCTATTTTCAAGTTCCATCCATTTGCTTGCAAATTTCATTAAGTCATTGTTTTTAATAGCTGAGTACCACATTTTCTGTATCCAGTCCTCTGATGAGGGACATCTGGGTTGTTTCCAGTTTCTGGCTCTTATAAATATGGCTGCTATAAACATAGTGGAGCATGTGTCTTTATTACACGTTGGAGCATCTTTTGGGTATATGCCCAGGAGTGGTATAGCTGGGTCCTAAGGTAGTATTATGTCCATTTTTCTGAGGGTCCGCCAAACTGATTTCCAGAGTGGTTGTACCAGCTTGCAATTCCCACCAACAATGGAGGAGTGTTCCTCTTTCTCCACATCCTCGCCAGCATCTGCTGTCACCGGAGTTTGTGATCTTAGCCATTCTGACTGGTGTGAGGTGGAATCTCAGACTTGTTTTGATTTGCATTTCCCTGATGACTAAGGATGTTGAACATTCTTTAGGTGCTTCTCAGCCCTGCAAATTTCCTCCGTTGAGAATTCTCTGTTTAGCTCTGTTCCCCATTTTTTGGTAGGGTTATTTGGTTTTCTGGAGTCTAACTTCTTGAGTTCTTTGTATATATGGATATTAGCCCTCTATCGGACGTAGGATTGGTTAAGATCTTGTTCCAATCTGTTGGTTGCCGTTTTGTCCTATTGACAGTGTCCTTACAGAAGCTTTGCAATTTGATCAGGTCCCATTTGTCGATTCTTGATCTTAGAGCATAAGCCATTGGTGTTCTGTTTAGGAAGTGATAAAAACTGCATGGTATTGGTACAGTGACAGGCAGGCAGTTCATTGGAATAGAATTGAGGACCCAGAAATGAACCCACACACTTATGGTTACTTGATTTTCGACAAAGGAGCTAAAACCACCCAGTGGAAAAAAAAACAGCATTTTCAACAAATGGTGCTGGTTCAACTGGCAGTCTACATGTAGAAGAATGAGAAATGATCCATTCCTATATCCCTGTACAAAGCTCAAGTCCAAGTGGATCAAGGACCTCCACATAAAACCAGATACACTGAATCTAATAGAAGAGAAAGTGGGGAAAAGTCTCGACACATGGGCACAGGGGAAAAGTTCCTAAACAGAACACCAATGACTTATGCTCTAATATGAATATTTTTAAAAGATTTTTTTCTTAAGGCTTGAAAACAAAATCAGTTTCCTTGTCAGGACTATTGAGAGCAATCACCTATGGGCTTTCCAGGTCCCCATTCTTTTAAAAAATAAATTAATACTTTCTTGCTCTTCTTCCTGTCTTCTCAACTACTCCATGCAAAGCTCTTCACATTGAGAAGCCGCGTGCTGATTTGTATAAAGTGGAGTCAGCTGGGATTTATCTCAATACAGGGAAGAGTTGTCCTAGTGTCCTGAGTCTCCGTGATCAGTTCAAAGAAGGTTAAAAGTCAGTGATGCTATTTCAAAGTACAAACACATATGCAGGTGTCATACATGTATGGAAAATCGACCATAATGGTCGTAAAAAAAAAATAGTTGCTATATCTGAGTGTCTGAAATATATGCACTTGAAGTTTTCATTATAAGCATCAAGCACATTTTACAATGATAATAATAGTTAAAGGTGTCAACCTTCTCTGGTTTGCCTTCCAGGCTTACACGAACCTTGCTCCTCTGTGAGCATGTACTGACTTCTAGGTTTCCTCCAATTCCCAGAGAAACTGAAGCCCAGTTATACGTTCCCTGGTCTCAGATACAATAGCAGGAAAATTGTAGAGTCTCAAAAACACATGAGCTTAGACTGCAGACTTCCTGTGTTTTCAGGAGCTGTAGCTCAGGTTCATAGTTTTGTTCATGTTAGGCATTCCAAGAAACTTTTGATGCAGTGAGATTTGCATGCTCAAACTGCACAATCTGAGCACCTTTCAGAGATGCTCATTCCTGCTGGATAAGCTCACTAACATAATAAAGACCCACATAAAATGTAGAGAAAATTAACAAACAGTTTGCAATGAACCAAGTGATGTTGAGGTCCGTCAAAGGGACCTCAAAATTTAATTGTGTATTTGATTGGAGTTAAAAGTTTTGGTAAGAAATACAGCCAGTTTTATCAATACTGAATAATTTCAAAGTGATAAAAGCCACACTTTTTAGGATTATGATTTTCTGAAGAAATACTTTGTTCTAAACAACTAAAACTCACTTTAGTCATGCCATTATTGTAATGTACAATAGGTCTAAGCATTCCATGAAACTAGAAATAAAATTTACTACCATTACCAGAATGTCTCAAAATATGTGTTGAAATATCATTGATGTTAAAATAGCATAGTCACAAATGAGTGAGTCTTCCATGGAAGTAAGCCGTGTTCGGGCTAGCCGACCAATAATGATCCCCATGTGATCCTGTCCCCTTTCTCTGCCCTGTGTACAAGGAAGACTTTCAGACGAAAATTTAATGGACAATAGTTTCATAAGTTTAACAGAGGAATTATTAACCAATCAATGAATGACTAAGAGACACAAAAGTGGGTTCTCATTACTGTGCCCAGAACCGGGGGGAAGCACAAATCTGCATCCCTGAGCTCGCATCCATTAAACATAGTAACACTGGTGAGCCCCCTTCTCTGCTGCTTCCTCAAGACCTAGAAAAAGACATGGAGGAGACTATGTGAGACCAGAAGATGAAATTACCCAGATTTTTTTTTTAAATGTACTGTAGATCAGACTAGCTTCATTCTTTTAAGGCCTCAATGATACTGTACCAGACATTAATTTAAAGCCTCAAGCCACCTTGAGTCATTCAATAGAAACAAAAATCTAAGCAGGGGGCAGAGAAGACTAGTAATTTTTTTTTTTAAAGAAATGCAACCAGAGAAAATAAGATGTGTTCTGTTCCACTAGAAACCCGACTCCACTTTCCCAGGCTAACCGAGCCGTGTTCCTGTAGGATGAATAATATCACTGTAACTCATCAGGAGAGCCTACGTTTTAATTTGAAAAGTAGCTCCTATGTTAATCTTTAATAGCCTGTCTTCTGGACCAACAGAGTCACAGGAGAAGGCATTTGCAGCAGCGTAATTAAGGCCTGTGCGAAGCAGATGTGGTGCGACTCCTCTGTTCAGCCAATAGTTTGCCATCGAGATCCACCATTTGATCAGTGCATCTAGCCCCAGGGGCTTCATGGTCTGCAAGCCACAACCTACTAATAAGCACCCTCCAGCCTGTTTGCTAAACAGATCTGTCCTGGCAGGCACCCAAAGACTGCAGCCCTTGAAACTTGGAGTGCTTTCGTTTGCGTGGCCTATTGTGCGGCAGGCTAGAGAATAAACTGTCCCTCATAGAGGCAGCGCAATTACAGATCAGTTAGTTATACAGCTGTGGCTCAAAAGATTGCTTACCTCAACCAAATCGAGGCCTAATTTATTTTTGTATTGTCTTTGTTGAAAACCAAACAAACAGCTCTGCACAGCTCGTGTATACAGTACAGAGAATGGCTCTTTCTCTTATAAACAAGATGGCAACTCTTGGCTCAAAGAAATCAGCCCTGGTAGCTGTAGGTTTTGTTTTTATGGTCGGAATGAAGCCATTGCTTGTTGTAGCTTCGTTAAATTGTTTAAGGAAACGTGGGAGACTGCTGTCTTTGATAGAAATCTGGGGTGTTGAAGGTTGTGGAGTCTTTCAAGTACTGCTGTGTGCTGTAGAGACCGGATAAGAAGCTGTCAATTAAAAGTACAAAAAATGTAAACAAACAAAGAAAAAAACACTCTTCTTTGTGTGAAGCCTGGTAAAGTGGCTTTGATTTATGTGCACGGATCTTTGAACAATTATGATGTATGGAAGAAAATGTCTTTTAGAAAGCACTTTTATATCCAAATTAATGCTTGCAAATTCATAATTCAAAAAGAAAAATCCAGGTTTGTGGGAATATTGACATTGGAATAGCCAACCTGCCTGGGAACAGCACAACAGTGCCCCAGGAAACACGTTCGTTTCTCACTCTAGAGCTAGTGTTTGTCACACTCTGAGGCATATCCATTAAATAACCACCTCCACCTCAAGAAAATGTTAGGCAAACTAGTGGTCCAGCTAAGGAAAATCTCAAGCGATTTTAATAATGTCTTCACAGATAATAACAGATAAAAATAATAGATAATAAAACTGTAAATCTTCTTCAACTGAGATGGCATCTAGAGCAGGTTTTATTTCTCTAGAGCAGACAGCATACCTCACTGGAGCTCAGACTGCTTTGGTACAATGGAGTGGCCCCTTCCACTGTCTAAGGATAGGGGTGAAAAGAGAGAAATACTCTCAGAGCCCCAATCCTGGGACATTTGGAAACACGGACAAGTATCAACTGTCGTCACGAAACAGAGACAACTTAGAAGACTACCGGGTTCAGGACTTGAGGCTTGTAAACCATTGGATAGGATTCTTCTAGACCAATTTTCATTACATTAGCCAGCTTGGCTTGGGGATTTTGGATGGTGGTTTGGAACATATAGAGACTTTTGTATGGTGTCATCTCACATTCAGAGACTTAGACCATCTGCCATCTCCTTGCCCCAAATCAGAACCTTATCAATTGACCTGTAGCAAAGACCGGAAGGTCAACAATAGGTGTTCGAAGCCAACTTCTATAGCCACCTCTCTGGGGTTATACTCAGAAGGAAGTAAATGTGAGGGGAGAGATTTAAAGCTGGGGCTCAAGAGATGGCTCAGTGGGTAAGAGTACTCTTAGAGAGGACCAGAGTTCAGTTCGTAGCACCCACGTTGGAGGCTCACACACACACCTGTAACTTCAGATCCAGGGGATCAAACATGTGCTTCTGGCCTTCATGGGTACCTCCACTTAGATGCACAAACTCACACTCAGACATACACACTTACATACATATATACATACATGCATGCATACATACATATGTAATTAAATTAAATCTTTACAGCCCACTAAAGATGGAAGTTATCCCAGCTGCCAAGAAGTCCCAGGAAAACTCAGCTGGAGGCTCTGAACTGAATGGCACAGGGGTTATGGTCCCGCTGTGGCCTGTTTGTGGCAGTTTTTCCACTTACATTCAAGGCACATTTGTGGGTTTTTGTTTTGATTTTTTTCCCAGAGTCCTGCTTTTTATTTTTTGCTTTTCTCCAAAAAAATGTACAGATATATGAAATAAAGATGTGATCAGATATTCTGTTTGTTAGCACCAACTCTTGGGGTACCCAATCTGATATGCGTGGGTATGTATCAAACATTTATCAAACATTTTAGTGCTTTCCCTGACAGTCAGCCCCTCCTACCTCTGTCTTGGGTAATGCCCGAGTCAGCTATTCCTTCAGTAATATGATAGAATGAACCACTGACTTAAATAAACAGACTTAAAACATGCATTTCTTATTCACAGGTCTTCAAACTGGTTGCAACTTGATCAGGCTAGCAGTAGACCAGACCCCATGCTCTGGAAGCTGGGCTGCAATTTGGTACCCATCTATATTGTCTATCTTTCTATTCTTTGGGTTTTACCCAGGACAGGGTTGTTTCATAATGAATGGCAAATTACAGTATTGACCCAGAATGCACATGTCAACATTACCAACCAAGCAAGTCAAATGACCCATCCAATATCAGTGTGGCAGGATTAAAAAATACCCTTTATTTCTAGTGGAAAGAACTTAAAAATCAGAGGGCAAAGCATTTGAATAGTTGTAATATAGGGAAATGATGACATATTTCAATGATGGTACAATTCATTATAGATGATTTTCAAAAAAGAGACTTTTATTTTTTAATATATATTTATTTTAAGGTATATTTTAAACATTAACTTTTACTCATACTCTGAAATCATCTACAATTAAACAACTCATATATCAAGCATTGAGATTTTCTGTAAGTATAAAATGAAGACTAAATTCTGTTAACTTGATGGAAATGTGTTAACTTGATGGAAATATTTATAGTAATATAAAAATTCTTTTGATAATCCCTCGGTATAAAACCTGGGTATAAAAATATCACCACCAAGCTGCTACACCAGAGTTGAGCTATGACCTGTTCACACAGACAGGAAGATTAATCACTGGAAAATCTTCTTTCTACAGAACCCCTGCTACTCTGTATAATTATTATTCTACATTCCATAAATATAGCTGTAAATAATATCCTTAAAATCCACATACTTAGAACTTATAATCAATACATAAATATAGGCAAATAGTAATGTTATGGCCTGAATATGGATTGTCCTCCATGGGCTCACATATTGTTTTAGGATGCTGTAAGAACTTCAAGAGGTAGAGCCTAGTGAGGATGAAGGTCCAAAAAGCACCCCAGTCTCTCCACATCTGCCCGGAGTTAAAGTAACTCTTTGGCCATGTGCTCCCATGACAATGATATTCTGCTCAAGTGCTCGAGGCTAAGCAACCATGGACTGAACCTTCTAAAATTGTGAGCAACATAAATGTCTTCTCTTTTAAGTTGCTATCTCAAGAGTTCCTATCACAGCAATGCAAGAGTAACTAATACAGCCATTTCCTGTTAGGAATGGGAAAAGTTATTTATGAAGGGCATTGTCCTCATCCTTTCCTCAGAGTACATCCCTCTCTAGGCTTAGATTTTTTCAAAACTTACTTTAATGAGGGTTCTCAAACACTTCTATCCTACTTCTAGCCCACAATCCAAAGGTAGGGGAGAAAAGATGGTAAACAGGACAAGGGGATGTGGACCTGTTTAGAAGTTCTTGGGGGAGATTCCATCTCTGTTGTCAGGATACCAACAGTCCGGTTCAAAAGTGTCATCAAACACAAATCAGCAGCAGCGGCACAATCCATCAGAAACAGCCAGGCTTCTGCCAAACCCAAGTGAAGATCAGCGAAGACCAAGGAAGCATTGCACAGCCAGCAACTGTGATGACATGTACAAGATCGGGCCTGTCAACAATTCATCACAGAGGCAGCAAGGGATTCCTGACACACCTTACCTCCTCAAGGAGCTGTCAGCAGTGCATGGCTGCTGGAGGAGAGAGAGCCATCTGTCTCAGTGGTCTGGCCCTGGTAAAGCTGCCTATGCTCACTCAAGGAAAATATCACCAAAAAGAAAAAAAATAAAGACATGAAAGTAGACAGGAAAGTAAGAGAGAAGAGGAAGTGTATCAGAAGGTCAAGAGAGGGCGAGAGGAGTGAACACGACCCAAATACAGTATATACAAGTATTAATATCATAATTATGCATATCTTTATTATGTATAACTAATATATACTAAATAAAAATAAGGAAGGCACAATCTATTCTTCTGATCAATGATACACAGAGAGATAGAGGAGGGAGGGAGAAAGAGAGAGATCTATATACTTTACACACCAACAGCAGAGGGAGTTCTCGAACCAGGAATCTTATAAACCACACCACATTTTTTCCCCTTTTTTCCACAAGCAGAACAAAAATGTAAGCAGTCTTTGCTTAGGAGAAAACAAGAAGTAAGATTTCCACTCTGCTAGTGAAATTCATCTCCAACACTCAATGAGAAAACTCAGGGTCAAGATTGCTCTGCTAGGTACCCTTGCTCAGCAGGCCCAAGCTCAGGTCTCCTCCCTCTGATACTGACGGGACAGCCCCCTGGCTATATAAACTGGTATTGAACCATATGGCCATATTGCAAGTCAGAGGATGGGATCTCTGTGTGAGGGTCTGTACTACTGTTCCCAAAGCCAGCCTGTTCATGTCCTCTGGTCTCTTTGAGGTTTCATCCTCAATGTGACATTTCCATCTTACATGGCTGGGCATGTCATATCTTATCACTTTGTAAGTTCAATGTGACTCAAATGCTAACTGACAATTAAAGCTCCATTGCAAAGTCTTTATGCCACTTTATCAGACCCTAGCATAGGCATGTACATGATTACAGGTCATAGAGTGGGGATGGGCTGTATATGCTGTAGTAACACATATCTTACCAAAAGCCAACTGGGCCTGGCACTTTCACTGCCAGTGTTTTTCATTATGACTTAAATGCCTTTATTGTGTAGGACTATCCACGTTTTCTATTTCTTCTTGTAAGTTTTCATAATTCCAAGCTTTCAAGGAATTTTTTTCCTCCTTACCTAACTCAGTAGATTTATCAACATAAAGTTGCCATATTGTTCCTTTACTGTCCTTCTAGTGTCTCTGAGTGGGGTTTCTCATTCTTGATATTGGCAACTTGGGTTTTTCCTTTTCACACATACACATGCACTGC
Source organism: Uromys caudimaculatus (assembly GCA_028551405.1). Classification (NCBI taxonomy): domain Eukaryota; kingdom Metazoa; phylum Chordata; class Mammalia; order Rodentia; family Muridae; genus Uromys; species Uromys caudimaculatus. Next base: position 49,528,862 of record CM052709.1, read on the forward strand.
TGTGTGTGTGTGTGTGTGTGTGTGTGTGTGTGTGTGTGTGTGTGTGTGTGTGTGCGCGTGCGCTTACGTGCATACATGTTTATACATATATTAATTCCACTTAGTTTTCTTTCCATTCTTATCTTATTCTTATCTTATGAAGCAGACCATCAACAGAAACCACACTTCAGATTTCATTTCCGAAACAAACAAGCAAATGCCCTAAGTGTCTCCTATTTTTTTTTAATCCCACTGCCGATCAACTTATATCGGTTGTGAAAAGAGGCCTTCAGTAACTTCTTGCCTGTGTCCACAGTGTGTTTTCCCTCAAAAGCTGGGATTTTTTTCTCCATCTTCTGTTTTTTTTTAGAGTTTGATTCTGATATTTCGTCATATGTTTTCTACTGTGTTTATTCTTTGGGGGTTAAGTGAGTGTTCTGGATCTTGGAGTTTACAGAAGATGCTTTACTCTTATTAATTTTCCCCCTTCCTTTCTTTCTACAGGGTCTTTCTATTTAGCCTGGAAATCATGATCTCCTGCTACACATCCTGAATGTTCTGGCTTATAAGCATGTGCCATCACACCCATGTGTTACAGAACACAGCATTGCAAATTAATTTTGTATAATGTTTTCCTTTAAAAGGAAGTGGCATTGTAGAAAACGTACTAGTGGGGAAAAGAAAGGAGTCTGAGTTTTGTTCCCAATTCTTCTAATAATTAGATGTCTTTCAGCAAGGATTCTAGGCTCACCTAGCTTGTCTTTTATAAATTCAGTTGAGTAGAACACTTTTAGATTTATTTACTTTATCTGTGTAACATTTTTCTTACATGTATGTCTGTGCGCCATGTGGGTGCCTGGTGACTGTGGCCACCAGAACAAGCATCAGATCCCCTGGAACTGGAGTTACAGATGGTTGTGAACCACCATGTGGGTCCTAGGAACAAAGTCTGGTCTTATGTAAGAGCAACAAGTGCTGTTAACCTCAGAGCCATTTCTCCAGTCCTCTGAATTTAGCTCGTTAGGTTAGGTTATTGCCAAGGCCTTTAAAACCCATCTTTGTGTACCTCTGAATTATCAGTAAGGGAAACTCCCCAGAACAGACAGACTCTTCCTAAGAAAGCCTCTTATTTGTTTTATGGCAAATACCTTGTTCTATTTAAGAGTCAGTGCCATGCTCTACAGGAGAGAGATGCAATAGCATACACAGATTTTTTTAAAAAAAATTCTGGGAAGTTTTCCCAGGAAAAGAGTTGCTTATGGCTTTGGAAGTCATATCAAAATCTCCCCCCACATGTTAACAGTACATGTCACATTAAGAAATAGATACTAATGAGGGCTTTTTAAAAACAACCATAATGGGTTTAAATAGGGTACAGCCTTCTGATGACAGCTTTGAGTACAGAGAGCCAAAATGTAGCCAGACCAAGAGAGGTATGGATACATTCCTAAAAATATGAGGAATGTAGAGAGCCCAGTCAGGTGGCAACCTGAGTTCACACTTGAGGTTTGTAACATTAGAATCAAGAAAGTCATTTGCAACTCTTTTCAGAAGGATGAGGCCTTGCTAAGTGTTCAGAATACGCACCCATATGTGTAATAACAGAAGGTGACTTGCCTTATATGGACGGTGAGGGAGCCTGGAAGGTACTGCAGCATGAAATGAATTCTCGGTATAATTTGGCTTTTTTTTTTCCTTATTATAAAACCACATATTAATAGCAATTTGAAAATGAGGAGTAATTTTTTTAATAGTTTTGTATGAGGGATCTGGTACAGATTTTGATGCTGGGTTGTGGGAGGCCTATATCCTGGTCTTTGGCTTTTTTAGGTCCTGTTGTGCCATGACACTGGAACTGAGCATCACCAGCTAGTCTGTTTTGGTTGTAGTCATGGCAGTAGATGACAAAAATAAAATTAGGATTCCTGCAAGGCTTTAAAAAATGCTATTAAAAACACGGCGGCCCTGGAAACTTTAAAGGGACAGTGGCTTCCCCAGCAACAAGTCGTCTCTGCCCATGAGGGAAGACATGAGTTTCTGATCCTAGGGTTTTAGATTCTGGAATTAGAGAATCATGGTAAAGAGGTTTCTTTAAAAGAAACAGCAATACTCAGTTTATATGGAGATAATGGGACTAATCAATACCCAACCATTGGAGGGCTTGCCTACATTGCTTACACAACCCAGAGCCAGAGAGCAAGAGATGAGAGGATGTAGGTCTGACAGGAGCAGTCAGAACAGTTCTAGATAGGATCATGCTGCTTCCCAGCAGAGGTCTAGGGGATAGAGGCCAGTGGATGCCTGAAACTGAGCAGTCCTCAACCCTACATAGGTGATGCTTGTTCCTATGTGCCCTAAGCTTGCCTCACACTAGCAGAGTGCATCTGTTGGCTCTGTTTTATGACCTTGCATCATTGTCCATGTGCTTTGGAGCTGTTACTAACTAAAATAAGAAACAGTCAATTCAATTGTGCCACTTAGCAACTAGTGAACAGGCAGTGTGCAGAGTGTGTCTATGCTACATGAAGGCATAGTATGTGCCCAGGCAGAGCAGAGCACAATGGCACAGTTTTATTATGCTGCTCAAAACAGTATCAGATTTAAACTCTGGGATCGTCTATTTATGGGATTTTCCACTTGATATTTGTAAGCCATGGTTGACTCACACACGACCACAACAGTTAATATTCATATGACTAATATACCACAAACACAGATACAGGGGCTACATTTTCTGGTCAAAAACCCAACTGTCAACGATAAAAATCAATATCTAGCCAAACCAAAAGAAAAAGAATATAATAACCATAGAATAAACCCTAGGGAAGGGTAAAATCTGAAATGTTACCTTTATTAAAAATAGCTTAATTTCTAAATTTTTGATCAGTAAAATTGAATAAATGATACAAGTAAGTTTCCAGAACTGTCAGCTACAAACTTGCTCCTGCTGTCACTGAACAAGTGAGATATTAGACGTTATGCAGATGGCACTTGTAATAATATCACTAATATTTTACATGCAAAAATATCCAGTTCAGTAGCATTCTAGAAGAAGTCTTAGTGCTAGAATATACTGTTGTCTTTCAGCTTCACAAAATGAAAATAGGTAACAAATGATAGGAATCAACTCAGTAACTTAAAATGGTATAGGGTCTTAGTCAGGGCTTCTATTCCTGCACAAACATCATGACCAAGATGCAAGTTGGGGAGGAAAGGGTTTATTGAGCTTACACTTCCATGGTGCTGTTCATCACGAAAGGAAGTCAGGACTGAAACTCAAACAGATCAAGGAGCAGAAGCTGATGCAGAGGCCATGGAGGGATGTAACTTACTGGCTTGCTTGCTTCTCCTGGCTTGCTCAGCCTGCTTTCTTATAGAACCCAAGACTACCAGCCCACACATGGTACCACTCACAAGGGGCCCTCCCCCCTTGATCACTAATTGAGAAAATGCCTTACTGCTGGGTCTCATGGAGGCATTTCCTCAACTGAAGCTCTTTCTCTGTGATAACTCCAGCTTGTGTCAAGCTGACACAAAAACAGTCAGTACAATTGACCTCTTGTCAACTTGACACACAAATACATCACTATTAAGCCTCAACCCTTAGTTCTAATTCATCCCCAAGATCTAAATAACTTTAAAAGTCCCACAGTCTTTGCAAATTCTTTTTTGTTTGTTTGTTTGTTTATTTATGTTTTTATTTATTTTTGATACTTTATTTACATTTCCAATGTTTCCCCCTTTCTAGGTCTCCTCTTTGGAAACCACCTATCCCCTTCCCCTCCCCACCTCTATGAGGGAATTCCACCTCCCACCCACCACCCACTCCCATATTCCCACCTTGACATTCCCCTTTACTGGGGCCTCTCCTCCCCCTGATGGCCAACAAGGCCCTCCTCTGCCACATATGTGGTCCGAACCATGGGTCCCTCGATGTGTATT
>CM052709.1:49532882-49583274 GCA_028551405.1 Uromys caudimaculatus
TCACTGTGGGCTCCACTAAAATACCTTCTTCCTTCAGGAGGGAAAAATATCAGGTCACAGTCAAAATCAAAAGCAAAATCAAACTCCAACCGTCCAGTGTCTGGGATCCACTCACGATCTTCTGGATTCCTCCAAGGGCTTGAGTCACTTCTCCAGCTCTTCCCTTTGTAGCACAAACCTTGTCTTTAGGCTCCAGATGCCTGTACTCCACTGCTGCTGCCGTTCTTGGTGGTCATCTCATAGTACTGGAATCTCCAAAGCACTGCTGTCTTCCACTGCAACTAGGTTTACCAACAGCCTCTCATAGGCTCTCTTCATGGTGCCAAGCCTCACCTCCTTTGCATGACCTCTCCAGTCCTAGACTGTCAATTCCAACTGAGGCTGCACCTTCACCAATGGCCTTCCTCAGCCTCTCACAGTGCCCAGGCCTCAGCTGCTCTTCATGACTCCTTCATGCCTTCAAAACCAGTACCACCTGAGTGACTCTTACATATTACCAAGTCCAGCCACAGCACAAGGTACAACCCTGGCTATCTCTGGAACGCAGCCTCTGTGCTCTCCGAAAACACTTCTCAGAAGATTTCACCCCAATGATGCTGGTCTCTTTGCAATCACTCCACCAATTTCCCAGCTCCAGCCAACCAGCATCAGCAGTCCCAGCAATGCAAGGTTCTCCCTTTAGTAGTTTTGGCATCCTGTCAATCACAGCTGACTCTTCAGCCCCAGCTAACCAAAACCATGAAATCCTCACAATCAAAATAACAATGACCCTGATAAGAGTCTTTAATCTTCCCTCTGAAATTCCACAAGCCAGGCCTCCATCTTCTGCACTGTTCTCAACATTATCTTCCAAGCTCCTACACAACATCCCACAGAGCTCTTAACATCCCAATGACTTTTCTAGCTCAAAGTTCCAAAGTCCTTCCACAGTCCTCCCCAAAACATGGTCAGGTTGTCACAGGAATACCAGACTACGATGATACCAATTTGTCTTAGTCAGAGTTTCTATTCCTGCACAAACATCATGACCAAGAAACAAGTTGGAGAGGAAAGGGTTTATTGAGCTTACACTTCCATGCTGCTGTTCATCACAAAAGGAAGTCAGGACTGGAACTCAAGCAGGTCAGGAAGCAGGAGCTGATGCAGAGGCCATGGAGGAATGCTGCTTACTGGTTTGCTTGCTTTTCCTGGCTTGCTCAGCCTGCTTTCTTATAGAATCCAAGACTACCAGCCCACACATGGTACCACCCACAAGGGGCCCTCCCCCCATGATCACTAATTGAGGAAATGCCTTACAGCTGGATCTCGCGGAGGCATTTTCTCAACTGAAGCTCCTTTCTCTGTGATAACTCCAGCTTGTGTCAAGCTGACACAAAAACAGCCAGTACATATAGTCTCTGCCATAGAGTTTCAGGATGGCACATCAAGAGTCATAACCTAGGAGGCTTACCACTTCACAGACAGATATCTCAAAGTCCTGAAGAGGAGGAGTCCAAAATCAGTGTCAGATCAGGTTCTCTTTGAACCACACATGGTTAGATTCTTCCCTGGCTTCTTAGCTTTTGGTGTTGTTGTCAATCTTGGCATCTGTCTGATTGCATTTCCTTTTCTCCAGTCTCTGTGTCTGTAATCCTCCCATGCTTCCTGGTGTGTATGTTCTCTGCATAAGCATAAGATGCTTAGAAGAATATTGGTCATATTAGGTTAATATTAATATGACTAATATGAGATTAGTCATATTAGATTAAGTGCTCACCCTACTGCAGCATGGCCACTACTAATTGTATCTGCAAATATATGTTTTATTTTTTCCAAATAAGACTACCCTCTTTGGCACTGGTGGGAGCTGAGATATGCTGGAGGCTTACCATTCAACCTGCAGCAGTCCCCAGAGTATTCATGAGAGCAGTTTAATGTGGTTTTGTAGTATAATGAAGACAAGTATGTCTCAAATCCCTCACTTTTCTCCTTTTTCATACATTCTTTTTAAGTCTTTACAATGGATAGATCTTGACATTAATTTATCATGAATTCTACTCCACTTGACTTAAGAGACTGTGCTTTCTGTTATGGGTTTACAAAACTGTCACCTCCAGTCAAGGTAGAGTTAATAGGGATCATGTTGAACCTTCTGCTCAAATACCTGAAGTATGGGGGTAGAATGTAAAGCATTGGAGACACTGGCATGCAAGAAGGGGCAGTCACCTTTGACAAAAGCAAACAGGCAGAAGACCTAAGTGCCCCATCTGGTTCCCTAGAGAGATGCCCTAAGGTGTGCTGCAGGAGAAGAAGCCAGGATGGCAAGGACTCACCCAAGTCACAGAGACATGAAGGAAATCTCCATAGCTAGATATCTTCTCCTAAGGGTCACTGGACTCTAGGTCCCCCTTCCTAATTATATATTTGAGAGTTCATAGTCAACCAATAGATAGGTATTCCTACCACCATATTTAACCATTAGCATGTTATTTTGGTCTTCATTGGATAGTTTCACATTTATATCTGTATAAAATTCCAAAATATGAGGGTTTTTTTCCTTAGTAAAATTTATACTTAAAATGCTTACCTATATTTGAAAGAAAAGGTCTAGATACCAACAACTATATCAATGACATAACCTGCTTATAGTACACTACATGACTGATTTAATATTAAGGAACCTCACTCGAACTCATGATTACCCATCACACACAAGCCCAGGGATGCCAGAAACGACATTAGATCTTGCATATTTTAACTTCCAGTGATGGAAATAAAAACCTTATTGGAAGAATTGAGTCGAATAGCAGGACTAAAGCCAAAGGTCTCATCTTTCAGAGCTAGGGAAAAATAGATATAATTAAAACTGAAAAGGAAAGAAATAAAAATTTCTTTTAGAATTATGGAGGTTACAACTCCCAAAAAAGGAGGAAAAAAAATAAGAAAAGAAAATAAAAAAAAAAAAAAGGAAGCTTCCAGAAGGGAAAACATTTGCTTTCCATTTAGCACATTTCAGTGTCTAGATTTTTGTTTCTGTGGCCATTGTTAAAGGAGTCCGCATGGAGACCTGGTATGACAGACTCGTGAGTGGACAAAGCTAGCCAAGTCTTACACCTGACCTTAACCTTGTTGGGTTTGCAAGAATATGTGGAATGCCACCTAGACTACTTTTTATACATGTACCTATAGAAAAATGGAGCAAGCTCAGCCAACCAGAGTAAAGCCACCAATTACTTACTAGGGGCTTTCCAGCAGACTTGACTAAAAAGGGACACTCATAACCACAAGCAGTGAGGTGCACTTTCCTTGCTAGCTTCTGAGTTCATGCTGCAGCCTTGCCCTGTGGTCCACAGTGGGGCCTCGGGGAACCTCTGGCTTGTAGCTGCCTGACCAATGAATCACTAGTTGCTAAAAACACTCCTTAAATTTTTACTCTGCCTCAGTTCACTTTTTAACAATTTACTTTTATCATACTTTTCAAAGTAGGGATTTTAAAACGTTCATGAGAAAATGATGAGCACAGTACATAGAGATCAGGTTTATCCAAACAAAGTGTATTCATGTGTTTGTGCTGATTCTTGTCAGAAAGAGAAGCAACATTTTGAAGATACGCTCTTTCCTCTGGTTGAGGTATGTCATTTCTGAAGCCTGGCTTCCACACAGAGGACAGCTCTTCTCGAATTTTCTCCTTCCTCAAAGCATCCCTGCTCTAAGCACCACAGCATAACCACGTAGCCTTTGACAACTGAGTTCATTTGCAACAACATGACTACCTGTCCTCTCAGTGGCCCATGGCACCAAACTTCATCAGGCTTAACTAAACTTTACCAGTAAAATAAATAGTTAATTTAAATATATTTAGGTCAAAGCTCTCTCCAAAATTCTTAATTTGTGTCTATCGAAAAAGGACAACAAAAATCCACTTTCTTTTTGCAGTACTGAGGCTTAAACCCAAGGATTTATGTGTGGGGGGCAAGGATAATACCACTGAGACTATTCCCTATTCTACAGTTTCCTAATGTAATCTAGTTTAAGATGCTAAGTAAGTATCTAATTATCTAAACAGATGTATTCTTCTTCTCAGACCTTGCATTGTCTACAAGAAAAAATAACCTTCTCCAGAGTGGCACAGGGGCACTGGAAGGTTTCAGGGCATGTGACCACCTGCAAGGGTAGAGATGGCCGTATTTGTAGGGACAGTGAGCTCTACATACAGACATCAGGGTCCCACTGAAGCCCGCCTTCACTCTTTAAGCTATACAAGGCATGCTTGTCTGCTTCATTTGAGCTAGTGTGGTTTCATGCCACATACATGCAAAATGCTCCTAAGGAATGAAAAATAAAGGCCTCCCTTTATCACCACTGCTCATGAGGTACATAGTATCAGTCCCTTTACAGATGCAGAAACTGAGGCACAGAGACTCTGAGCCATGTGACTCATAAGAGTGAGGACAGTGGGGTGAGGATGGTAAAAGGCCCAGTCAAGGGCTGGACTGGGGTGTCCAGACGGTCATAAGGGTAGGGCCCAGAAAAGGCCCCAAAGCAGCAGGCTAACAAACTGTTGTCTCTACTGACCATTTTGTCCAGTTATCAGTCTGGAATAAAAGCAGCCCTTAGAAACTTACTCCTGTGAAAAACATGGGGCTCCAAGCCACACATCCTATATGTAAAATAAAAATAAGAACAGAAGAGCAGATTCCTGAGGTCAAGATGGAGTGGAAATGGTTTCCTCTTCCTGCTTGATGATGTATTCATTTCCCCTGTTTTACTGAGTATAATGAAGGTAATGGGAATTTTATTTGACAAGTGCTAATTTGGAAATTGCTGCACATCATTCCATTGGCCGAGCCAATCAGCGTGGGACTCAGGAGACCTGCAGGGTGGCTCCAGCCAGGCCGAAGATGACCTGAAGACCCCAGATACTACACTTTCACACCAGGGCTCTGCACATCCTTGTCAAGAGATGAAGTTAGTAACATTTCCCAAGGCTTTTCTGTATCTGTCAGCACCTCTGAGTATGAATACACTATCCATAAATGAAGTCAGAGAGGGCATACTCTGAAAATCACTTTCTTTAAACCCCCGGGATGAAATCCAGTTGGTTCTGTTTGGCACAGTCACCAATTCATCTCCCTCCCCCTCCCCCCCCCAAAACCCCAGCTCTTGATTAATAGAGGTTCCTGATTATTTAGGAGCTGTTTAAAATCAGATTTTTGCCATAATGCTGTTTACTGTGAGGCCTAGGAAAATTGGAGGGATTAGGGTTATAGCCCTAATAATTTGCCTTTATAGATCTAACCTGAAATAACAGGCACAAAGGAAAAATAAAATTAGCAGTTTCCTGAATAAATATAAGTATTAAATCCTGTTGACAAAAAAGAAAGAAAGAAAGAAAGAAAGAAAGAAAGAAAGAAAGAAAGAAAGAAAGAAAGAAAGAAAGAAAAGAAAAAAGAAAAAAAGTTTAAGGTGGGAACTGTGGTGATTGAAAGGAGTCCGACAGGGAAGCGGCTCAGCTTCTGAGCCTCTAATTAAAGGCTCCATGGAGGTCTGACTCTTGCTCCCACTTTCCCCTCAGCTGTTGTGCTTATTTCTTGAGGTGTTCGGTGTCACAGTGACTAATGCCTTTTTTTTTTTTTTTTTTTTTTTTTTTGGTGAGCAATCTCTTTTATGTGGAACTTTGCCAGGATCCAGAAATAAGCAAAATTTAAAAAAAAAAGAAAAATGTTCCCAGGAGCCTTAAGAGCCATACAGAAAGCAAGCCTAGCCTGTGTCCTAACAGGTCTGAGTCATTCATCCATGAGCCTCAGACTGCACAGGGCTCTGTGTGGAGCACAAAGATGAAGGAGCTGAAGAGGCCAGGCAGCCCCAGCCCGTAAAGAGCTACAGCAGCTTTTCCCTTCTCTTCAGCTACCAGAAGGCTGTGAAACCCTGCTGCGTTTGCACATTGTCCTCCCTTGTTTTGTACTTGAGCACCCTGAGCTTACAGCCTGGGTCCTGTCCCTTTGCTGTTGCTGTTCAGCTTTCTCCAGTGTCTTCAGAGTTGCTCAAAAACACATGACTTGCCCCACAACAAAAGTCCAAATAGCAGGAAGCAGGGCTGTGCGTGCAGGGGCTGTATCTGCAAGTCCCCACGAAACGACCTTTCCTCAAAGACCCTGAAATGTAGGTGGTGACAGCACAGCAGCCCCAGCCAATGCTCACCAGCCCCTCCCTGGGGATAATGACAGAGGACAGGTAACAGCAGGACCAGTTAAACCCAAACTGTTGCTTGTTTGCATTGCAGTCCTTGAAAGTACAGACATATCCTTGCCTAGGCAATTCACCTTCCTTACATAAACTTGAGGATGCTCTATACATACATACATACATACATACATACATATATATATATATATATATATATATATATATATATATATATATATATATATATATATACATGTAGTGAGACCCACTACATGCTGCCTACCCAAACCCACCACAGGAAACAGTGGGTTGACAGTCACAGCAACACCAGTACTGGTTTAGTTTGATTGGGTTTGTTGTTGTTGTTGTTGTTTGAATCCTCATTAATTCTCCAGCACAGATAGCCTGAGAATTTTGAATTCCGTGACCTGCTGAGGCTGTTCTTTAGTTCTTGCACCAAAGCAGTAAGCGTCAGGCAAGACTGGTGGGGCCAACTGTCCAGGATGACCATCAGTCAGGTAAACCATGATCGGATCTAATTTGAGAAATGGTATAGATTAGTGGATTGTGTGGTCTCCCTCTGTGCTGGTTAGAGTTTTGTCAACATGACACACACTGGAGTGGGAGGTTCCAGGCAGCAGAACCTTCTCTCTCTCTGCTGTTGTGGGAACCAAAGCGTCACAATCAAGGCATTGCTGGGCACAGCTCCCTCTGAAGCCCTCACGTATTCCCTCTTGTTGCATCTGCGGCTCATGGGGGAATCCGGGCCTGGGGTGTCAGTAATGGTCCAACTTCTACCTGTATTTTCACAAGATCTTTCTCTCCAAGCCAGGCCCTCCCCCTCCCCCTTTGTCTCCACCCTTTCCAGGTGTGGATTTTCCTATAAGGACATCTGCCATTGTATTCCATCCAAAATGATCTCCTTCGAGGTTCTCTGACTCATTAAATCATCTAAGATCCTTTAACCCAGCAGCTCTTAACCTGTGGATCGTGCCCCTTGGGGGGGGTGAATGACCCTTTCACAGGGGTTGCCTAAAACCATTGGCAAATGTAGATATTGCATTATGATTCAGAACAGTATCAAAATTACAGTTATGAAATAGCAATGAAAATCATTTTTAGGGTTGGTGGTCACCACAACATGAGGAACTGTATTAAAGGGTCACAGCATTAGGAAGCCTGAAGACTACTGCTTTAACCAAATTACAGGTTCCAAATGGACATATCTTTTTGGGGGTGGAGATGTTCTATTTAGATTTCTGTTGCTGGGATAAAATCTCAACAAAAAACAACTTCTAGAAGAAAGGTCTATTCAGCTTATATATCCTGACCACAGTCCAGATGGCAGGAGCTTGGTGCAGAGGCCACAGAAGGACACTGCTTAATAGCCTCATGGCTTTGTGAAATCTGCTTTCTCATAGGACCCAAGACCACCTGCCCAGAGGTAACTCCTCCCACAGCAGCTTGGGCCCTCCCATATTAGTTATCAATCAAGAGAATGACCCACAGAGAGGCCCAAAAGGCCAATCTGATGGAGGCAACCCTGAGTTGAGGTTCCCTTTCCCTAGGTGACTCCAGTGTCTTTCATGTTGACAAAAATTAACCAGCGAGGACGAGGACCATGCAATCCACTATTCTCTACTAATTTCTTAAATTAGATCTTACCTATTCAGAAGTTTTACCCAGGAAAGGTATCCATGCTGGAAATCAGCTGAAATCTCCCCTCTCTCGGGAGCACAGGTGTGGTTCACTGGACTCCCAGTTCCGTGGCCCCGGGGAAGGTGAAGCTGCTCTGAGAGCTCACATAGAATTCCAGAGTGAGAAAGGAAAGACAACAGCAACACTGTGCTAGCTCAGCTCTCCTGGTGCTTCACCGAGGGCCCAGGGTCTCATCCCTTACTTTGCAGAGCCACAAACAGAATTTGTCCTGTGTCATTAAGGCTCATACAAGAGAGATTTCATAGACCGAGCAGTACCATAGAAGTTAAACTAGGAGGCAAATTCCAATCAGTTACATCCATCAACAGCATTCCAAGGCTAACCGCCATCTTCCTGAGCCTCCCCACACCGCCACGCTCCTAGTCCTCCTTATTCCTTAGAACAAATCCGTTATCTATTTTCTTTCCTCTTTCACGAAGCCCTGTTCTTAGGGGCTCACTTTTTACCCTGTAATTTCATTGAATTGGCTTCCTTTCCAAGGTGGTTCTCAGATCCAGCAGGGTGCTGGTGCTAAGCTCTGGACCTGACTCTCTCATCTTAACAGAAATCACTTACCATCTACCAGGAGAAGGGTTCAAGATAATACACTTAGTTGTGCTTCAACCAGGAACCAAAACATCTTCAGTGACATCACTCTGAAGGAAATGTCCTGATGAGCTTTCCCAAGCTGTTCTTTATACACGAAGAGGAGAGGAGCTAGGATGGGGTGTTACAGAAGGAGGAAAGGTTATTGTCACAACCCAAATGAATGTCACCTACAGCACAAAGATATGTAACTCCTCTACCCTACAATATGGACCCAACTCCTTTCCTAAGCTGTGAGTTGCGCTATCAGTATGACAGCGAAGGAACACGTATAAACAGGACTGGCTCACACAAGCTGATAGACTAGGTTTCAAACAACCCCAGTGTGGTGGTTTGAATATGCTTGGTCCATGAGAAGTGGCACTATTAGGAGACGTGGCCTTGTTGGAGTAGGTGTGTCCTTGTTGAAGGAAGTAAGTCACTGAGGTTGGGTCCTTGAGGTCCTAGGGCAGAAGAGAGCCCCCTTTTGGCTGCCTTCAGATCAAGATGTAGAACTCTCAGCTCCTTCTCCAGCACCGTGTCTGCCTACTCTCTGCCATACTTCCCGGTGTGAAGATAATGGACTAAACCTCTGAAACTGTAAGCCAGCCCCAACTAAATGTTTTCCTTTCTAAGACTTGCCTTGGTCATGATGTCCCTTCACAGCAATGAAACCCTGACTAAGACACCCAGACTAACAAGTGATCAGCTTGGTCCCCCAACAGTGTTTGTTTCTTCAGATGATCAGAGAATGACTAAAAAAACATGAAGAAGCGACTATTGCGTCATTTGGATAAATTACACAGCAGCAAAGGCTAGCAAGCAGTCGGAGCCTGGGAGAGAATGGGCTTCACTTTGCTTAGGGATCTGCTCTGCGATGAGACAGTGGAGTAAATGCTGTGTAGGAAGCAAACACCTGAGCCTAACAGAAAGAATGTTTGAAAAGACACAGGTCTGAAACAAGAGAAATTTGTAGCATTTCAACTTTAATCTGAGTCCAAGCCATAGGCCCCAGTGGAACTGCAGCCTGAGTCAAAATGGAGGACTGAACGGCAGCCTACTTACCAACGTACTTTAAAAGTTCATTTTCAGAAAAATGCTTAGTTGAAGAAGTAGAAATTAAGAACAGCGTAGTTACGTGGAGGACTCCTGTGTTCCCACTTCATTCAGTAACATAACAATATCCTGTAGGAATTTCCAGTTGGCCAAGCCAAGTACAATAGCACAAGATATGAAGGGGCTTAAAAAGAGAATTAAGAGCTATCAAATCCTCCATCAGCAAAGATCCCCAAGAAGTCACGTGCTGTAACTCTTTATTATTAGATAAAGCCTGCCTTTACACCGCTTCCTGTAGAGGAGAAGCAAATATGTTTTTAAAAGTCTTAGGGGTGAGGGTGGAGGTGGGGACCCAAAATTACCTCAGGCCTAATGATTCTCATGCTGAATCCAACTTCACATGATCAGTCTCAGAGACCTCACAGCACCTCCGAGGGCTGTGTTCTAGAAGGGAGAAATGCAGATGTTTGCAGTTACTAAAAAGGAGGAGTCCCTGTGCCTGGGAACGGGACCTCAGTTGGATGAGCACAGGGGCACTGGATTCTGAACTGCCCTATGGCAGGTGCCAGATGAGGAAGATTTATGGCACTGAATGCAGAAGTCTCCCAAACACATCCCTGAATGAGAAGAAACAGTTGAGAAAGACCAGGGGTACCAGCTGATGCAGACCCACAGAAGAGGAAGCTGCAGCAGTGGGATTGGAAGGAAATCAACAAGGATGAGGTCTCCCACCACAAAACACCAGGAACGTGATCAGCCACCATCTTCTGTTTTGCGTAAGCATTTTTTAATAGCAATTTGGTGCTAGTCAGTAATTAGTAATAACATTCCTTTGCATTGATAACATTAGCCTGATTCACTTCAAAATCTTTCACACATTGAGTTGAGGCAAGGGTGGGGAAAGGAGAGGAAAATTCTTACCCACAATTCACAAAGTACTACAGCCCTGGACAAAGTAGCATCAGTCGAAGACAAGCACTGCTTAACTTGATGGGCAACCATGAGACTCGGGAAGTATATGAGCTGGGCAGTGATATAATTATGGACAGAGCCCAGGAAGTAATCCGACCACAGCATCACCTCAAACTGGACACAGACTGGGAAAGTTCTGGGTAAGAGAACGGACCCAGAAGGTTGCAGAAGGCATAGAGGGAGATGCCTGAACTAACTTGCATGAGGATTTAGGTAAGGGAGCTGGCAGAATCAAAGAGGATGCCAAGATGGAGCCTAAAAGAGCATCACTAAAAATTTAAATGTGAAATACTTAGAAACATGTCTCCTAAATGAAGCTGCTATATCTGGAAAAGTGAGGAGATGATACGGCAGTTCAAAACTACAGCACGCCACAGGGCTGGGAAGTGTGGTGCCATGTGGGACAGTGGGGGGGGGGAGGGGGCAGCTCTGCTGTTCTGTCCTCAGAGCAGCGCCATCCACAGCTGCCACTCACACATGATGAGGCCGGATTCAAAAATAAACAGAATCATTTAGAAACCTTGATACCAATTGAATAAGACAGATTTATGCATGTAGAGAGCAGAATAAAGTTTTAATGTGTGCTTACATGTTTGTGTGTCCTTTATCTCATCTTTCTAGCAATTATTTTTAAAAGTTTCCAACGTACAGTGCCTAAAGGGGAATGAAAGAAATCTTTTCCTTTGCTGAAATGTTCAGAGAAGCATCCCTATGGATTTTGTTTCACACTTAGAAGTTTTAAGGTATTTTTCTACTTGCTATTTCATCCTAGAAATACAACCTCGTATGAACAGTGCAAGCCTGATCCTCCAGTTTTATGTAAAGGGAGATTTTAGGTTTAAATTATACCCATCATCTACCCTGGATGGGGTGGAGAGGGGTTTGGAAAGCCAGGCAAGGAGTGTCGGAGCCCGTCAGCATTTTAGCCATGTACTGAAACTGCTTTTCAGGAGGTGGGTGAGCCAGAACGGTTTGCAAAGCCTGAACCCTGAGCCTTAGTAGTTCTTGAAAGCAAAGTCAAAGCACCACTCGGTAGGGAGGGAGACAGAAAGTTCCCAACATTTTCATGGTAATGCTTGGGTTCCAAATACATTTCAGATCAATCAATCAATTTCAACTTGATTCGATCACTACCTTGGATTGCTTACTTATAATTATATGCATTGTAGACAGGATATTTAGAGATTATCAATATTTTCTCAAATACCCCCTTGTCTAAAAAAAAAAAAAAATCTCCCTTCACAGTTGATATTTATAGTACAACTTATCTGTAAGCCCAGATGCTTTTCGTGTTGTTACTCTGGGCCTCGAAAGTTTGGATGGCACACCATCATCAGAGACTGGAGTGGTTTCAGCATCCAAAATGAATGACTCCTGAGGATGCAGAATTTTAAAGTTACTCTCTGTCTCTGTCTTGGGACATACAGAAAATAGCATTTGCTGAAGGAAATTCAGTGAAAGAATTTAATATAAGAAGCTGAAGATAAATAAATCAGAAACACTGGTAGAATTTTTTTTGAAACCTACATAAGTGAAAGGTCAGAAAAGCTCCCGGGATCCAAACCCTGAACGAGCCACAGAGGTGTAGAATGGAGGCCAGTACTACAACTCAACTTGGTCATTTATTCAGGAACATTGTCTCATTATACAAGCCTCATATGGAGGCTACAGAAGACTAGAATATTCTTAAGCTCCTTTCATAGTTTGATAAACAAAACTAACTTTCTAAACTGATAGTATCTTGGAGAAATCAGGTCTAAACATGAGATTATTCTACTAAGTACCACTACAGAACTCTATAGTAGGCTGGCAGTTTACACAGCAATGGGCAGTATGGCCAGATAACATAATTCTCATTTTGATGACTCAATTGACACAGTTCTGGGGAAGACAGGAGAGAACATTACCCTCACCCCCACCATGTGTCATTTTGCTTGCATGGCATTTTGGTGCAGGTATACCATTAGTGAAAGACACTAAATGTTCAGCTTTATGAGATTCATCGTACATAGAAATATTTTACAGGATAAACTGCTATTCCGATTTATATAGTGGTGAACAACACTCTTTTTTAAACGCGCACATAACTAATTAAATTGTATAGCTTACATTAGTCTGGGACCCCATTTCATGCTTCCTTGATGTTTCCCTAGGCGTATCTTTAGTGGCAGGCAGGAAGAATGTACACCTGCCCTGCAGGTGGGAATTGCTTTCACAGAGATGGGCAGAGCCTTTGCACATGTGGTGGTGACATTTGAGGATCTAGATACCACTGCTGTGTGTTCTCTTACAGAACTGGATGTGTTGGAAGGCAGAGGTCTTGTCTGGAAGAGTCTCAGCTCTGTCGTTATGTCTAGTATAACACCAGGCAAAGGGAGGGCACTTGATAAATAACCATTGAATATTTATGAATGAATAAAGCAGGCCCAGAATAACTCTTACCTATTTTCCTTTCAACAGAGACAGGCAAGCATGGACAAATCTGTCATGTGGTTATGGACACTTGCCCTTGACAGCCTTTCCTTTCACAACCCTGAATTCATTCAGGACATTCCAAGGGTTTCTTCCCATCGAAGTCTTTAGAATGGCCCATGCCAACCTGATTAGCTTTGCAGGTGTTGAGAAGTGAATGGGACAGAAACCATTTTCATAGGTCTGCTAGGCTCAGAGTTAACTGCCTTTTAAAAGGGGGTTTCTGATAAGCAAAGCTTCCCCTGCCCTCAGGCACTTAAACATATATCTGTAAATATTTAACAGCAATAAAGAGACGCATGCAGGTGAGCTGACTCATCCTTCAGATCTTTATGGAGCAAAGTGACCATCCACTGCTCACTTAAAAACATTCCTGGGGGTTTCAGCCTTCAGAGTTCCCAGTCTCCTCGGATCATTTACTGCCTCAGTCAACCTTAAGCAAATACTCTTTGCACTCTGACCTCCAGCTTGTTCTTCCAGAATTCTTGGGGGACACCTGACTTGTTAACTCACTTTTTGACTCACAAATGTGAAGGGTAACCTTGACTGTCTGAATAGAAGAATTCTGCCCAAGAACTCATAGGAGCCCTCCCATTAGCAGTGTGGAGAACAGTGTGCCCTGCCCTTTGCCCTGTTTCAGTCCACTAATTGTCTTAGGAATGGAACTACTGCAGAAGAAGCAGATGCCCTCTCCATGGTCCAGCTTATGCTGATTATCATAGAAAGAACTTGACTAAGCTCATTCATTTACTGTCAGTGTATCTGAGACCAAGTCTTCTCTGTCCAAGAGGTGGAGTTTCCCATCATGGAGTTCAGAGGACCAATCAATCAAGCTCAATTCACACTCAGTTGAATTAGCTGTTTGACTCATTGGGTTGGCTGCCAGACTGAATGGGTTAATTCAGCCCAAAGTGGTCATCCTAGAAGCCCTGTCTTGCTCCTGGTGTACCACCATGAAAGGCATACAGAGCAAGTGGACCTGGGAAGCCACGACAGGCTGGCCGAGGAGCTCTGATGTCTGAAAGGTCATAGACTCAGTCTCCCAAACCACTTCATCTTGTGTCCCCTCCTTGTCTGAGTACTGTGAGTGGACAACCAAAATTTTACCTGGAACCAATCCTCTCCTCTCCCGCTTGCCATGTGCGACCTCAAGTGACACACCTAGCTGCTATCTGCCTTCAATCTCTAATAATGACCTGCCATAAAGATGAATCCTGTTTGGTGGGTTAGTGGGTTAATGTGTAAAAGTGTTGCTTCAGCAAACAATACATTAGCCCTTGTACTGTTGTTGTTCCCCAACAAACAGGTACTGCAGGCAGCAGCCTTCATGTCCAGGGTCCCACAGGCCCTTGGATGCTTTTACATTTGGAGTAATATATCTCCTAGTGAAAACATTTCCATTTGTCATTTAAAAATGTGTTTTTCTGGTATTCTGTTGAGTATAGACTCCATATCAGATAGGAAGGATGTAGACAGGAAATCTGCCTGGAAGAATCCTACTGAAAACATTTGTATCTTCTCTAAGATGAGCAGAGCTATTCTTGTTGATTAAAACAAGTAGTCTGTTAGTGAGCCAAAATACACAGAGAAAGAGTTTTAGTGGGCTAAGCTAAGAGGCACTGTGCCCTCTGAGGGCCCCAGGCTCTGCCATTACCAGCATCAGTCTTGACTTTTGAACAATGGATCTCACATTTTATTCTCAGTGGCCCCCGAAAATCACTTAGCTGGCTCCACCTAACTTCCAGCTATTGATGTAGATTCAGTAGTTCATATTCTACCAACATTTGCAGGTTTAATATGCTTGCAAGGGCTGCTGGTGTAGCTCACAAGTGCTTGTTCCTGGGCTTCAATCCCCAGTGCCACACAAACTAAGTGCACACATCCTCTATCCTAGTACTTCGTCCTCAGCCATACTGCAAGTCTGAAGCCAACCTGGACTATGTGGGCTCTGAAAAAGGAAAAGAAATAAAAGAGAAGGCACTGAGGGCTGTGGGATGCTTCAGTTAATGAAGTGTTTGCCACATAAGCCCAAGTAACTGAGGACAGATCCTCCGCAATCGCATAAAAGTCAAATGTGCTGGTTCACACGTATAATCCCAGCCTTAGGAAGGCAGAAATAGGAGACGCCCTGGAGCTTGGGTCCAGCCAGCTTTGTAGGCCAATGAGCTCCAGGGACCTAACCTGACGCTGGTGCTCCTGTCCATACAGGAGCTTCCTCTGACGCCTACATGGACACGCTGCCATGCCAATATTATCTGTATCCACTGCTTCCTTGGGTTTTTAGGGGCCACAGGGAGCTGATAGGCATGAGGCAGTCTGGGCATCTCCTTCACCTGGATTCAGTAGTTCTCCCTGGATTCAGTAGTGCTCCCTGGATTCAGTAGTGCCCCCTGATTATTAAAAAAAATACTTTCCCACTCCTCAGAGCCTCCAAGTTTCTCAGTACCAAACACTGAAATAACAATTTGGATCTCTCCCCACCCCAGCTTTCTCTGGTTCATGCCTGGTCCTGAGGCTGTTGATGTCCCTGTATTGTTTTTCTACAGCATGAGATAAAAACCAGTGTTTTAGTTGTTTGATTTTTACTGGGTGATTAGTCTAGGCATGATAAGGGGGAGAGCATGGGGAGCATTATTTTATTTGAAAGCCAGAAGCACATAATGTTTATTAATAAAGAGCCTGGTTTACATAGATTTTATTATTATTGAGCATAAAATGGTTTATATTACAAGCAAGGGTGAAATTACTAACTAATTAGCCTGCGAAGATCATGTTTAATGGAATATATAAATCTAGGGTGTTGCTTTTCCTCTTCCAAACCGTACGGGTCTTACTCACTAAACATACACAT
The DNA here is from genome assembly GCA_028551405.1 of Uromys caudimaculatus. NCBI lineage: Eukaryota > Metazoa > Chordata > Mammalia > Rodentia > Muridae > Uromys > Uromys caudimaculatus. Next base: position 49,548,682 of record CM052709.1, read on the forward strand.
ATGCAGCCTTTACGATGAACAGGGGATTGTGAAACACAGCTCAAGGTCAGATGACTAATTGTGCACTTGCCAAAGTCCGAAATCTCAGGGCTTTAAATCCCTTAGCTCTGAAGGAAGTCTGACTCAATGAGCAGCTGCCCCAGCATGAAGCTGAATTCAAGAAAAAGAATAGCAATTGAGGACAGCAAGAGAAGGTATCTGCTAAGTTCCATACCCTCCCCTCCTCTCCCCTCTCTTCTCCTCCCCTCCCCTCTCTTCCCCTCTCTTCCCCTCCCCCTCTTCCCCTCCCCTCCCCTCTTCCCCTCCCCTCCTCCTTTTCCCCTCCCTTCTCTTCCCCTCCCCCTCTTCCCCTCCCCTCCCCCTCTTCCCCTCCCTCCCTCATTTCTCCTCCCTTCCCCTCCCTCACTTAAGGCCCTTCCTTTCCAGTAACTAGAAGGATCCTGAAGCCTTTGTCAACAGATATTTCAGTTAGATTTTGTAACAGCATAATAAAATGTGTCACAATACTGCAAGAAACTGTAGGTCACATGAAGCACCGCGTAGGGAAACAATGAGAGCGTGTCCTGGAAGGAAAATGAAATCCCCAAATCTGGAAAAACAGGTAGCCCTAATATCTCCTTACATTCCCCACTGCATAAAGTAGGGGCTGAATATTCGAAGAAGATTCCAGGCTTCAGCGGGAATGGGGAGTGGAAGGCACATGACAGGAGACTGGACACTTCACCCCATTCAGAGATGTCACTGGCCTTAGTCTCCTACCTCTTTGCAGTGGGCTGCTGCTTTCCATGGGACACTGAAGCTTTAAAGATGTCTACAATGTACCCCCCACTCCCCCACCCCAAATCTTGATCATAATAGGCTTAAAGTCTACTATCCGACTGTTCAAACGCTGAGTTACAAATGTGTCACAATTCTAACCTTTTTGTTTAAAATTCAAGTCACCACACAGTGGACTGGCTGCCTGCTCCTAAAAGAATGAATGAAGAGTCCCCAGGTCAGAGGGTTTCCTTGCACAGACAAGAGTTCTTTGATCTGCCCTTTAGGGTAATGACAAGAAGCAAGATGAAAAAGAAACCAAACTCCCAGGTTAGCTGCTCTGATAACCCCAGGCTGCTTTTCAGTTTCTGGGTGACCGTCCCAACAGCCCTAAGTGATTACATTATTCACAATGAAGATAACACTGCCTGCTGCCTTAATGTCCCTGTCATTTCGTTTTATGGGAGTGCTTTTGTTTTAATGTCACAAATCAATGCAAATCTAGACATACCAGGCCATAAGATTTGTATTCAGGAAATCTGTGTTTGAAAGACTCCAGTGTTTGCTCTGGGGGCCCAGGCTCCTTGGACACCAAGGGTGTTTGGCAGCTCTGGGAGAGTGCCTGCTTGGCTCATGCTATTTAAAGATGAACACTGCCCCCTGCTGTCCATAAGGCACATTGCTGCCAGACGAACTTGGCTGGAAGGTGAAAATCAACCACCTTTGTTAATAAGGGGCTGTGGGTGGGGAGTAATTTTAGTTTTTAAACTTATTTGTCAGTTCAGAAAAATTATGGCTACAAATGATTACTACTGGAAGGCAAGACGATTCTTTTTATGTTACCATTGTTGCTAAGTCGTTCTAATGAACTATCGCCAAAGGCAAAAATGTATTTAAATAAAAGGCACAGAGAAGAAAACCTGTGTGCTGGCCTAGAAGCTCTGATGAAAAGACACAGGAAAGAGGAAACTCTGAAGAAGGTTTGGACAGGTTTCAGTTTGGCTGTAGTTGGTCCCTAGTGCCAAAACACAGACTGAAGACCTGAGCCAAACTCAAGATTTCAGAGACTTCCTACAAGCCACCACCGCACCCATCCAGGGTCTGTCCCCTAACCTTTCAGCCTGAGTTCCAAGCCAAGGAATCAAAGAGGGTGATATTAGAACAAAAGCACTCCCATAAAACAAAATGACAGGGACATTAAGGCAGCAAGCAGTGTTATCTTCCTCGTGAATAATGTAATCACGTAGGGCTGTTGGGATGGTCACCCAGAAACAGAACCCCCAAGGGCACTCTGTGAGATAGCACCTCACCATCCCCATCTATCTGGAAACTAGGGACTCCCAACCCACCTTCCAATCTTGCAAAGGTGATACCTTTGACTGAGCATACAGGAAGCCTCCTTGGAGTAATTTGGGAGGAGGTACTTAGTAGACCCTGACAATCATCACTTGAGATCCTCCTGGCAGGGAGGTGAAGGGAGCCAAGCTCTTGACTTTAAAATCCCAGGTGTAAACATGCACACTGAGCCAAAACTCATTCCACGCTGCTGGAAAGCAGGGCTGCTGGCATCAGCTAACATTGGCAAATGTCATCAGGTGCCCACTGCTCCAGTTCCCCAGATCATCCAGGAATTGTTCTTTATAACACAGACTACCTCTTGGGTTTTTTTTTTTTTTTTTTTTTTTTTTTTTTTTTTTCTGGCACAGCAATTATCTCTTCTTTATAAGCTAAAAAATTCAGAATTATAGAGAATTAACTGACGTATGTTCAAGAAGCCAGTGGGTACCACAGACCTTGGGCTCACTCTGCCTGTGAGCCTGTGAATTAATAAACTGCATCCATTCCTTCCATCTCCCTCAACCACCAAACTTAGAAAGCGGGCATGTTGGCACACACCTGTGACTCCAGCACTTGGTAGGTGATAAGTTTGAGCCAGATTTGCTCTCCAAAGCCACATTCGGGAGCCAGAGGAAGAGAAGCCTGCTGAGCAAGCAAAAATGTCTAGTAAATATGCACCCAATTTATTGATAAATTCCCTGTAGAAGTCATCTGACCAACAACATTTTATATTTTAGTTTGTCTTTGCTTCCCTCCCTTCCATCTCTCTGAGGTGTCACAGAAAGGTCAGCTGTGATCCAAAAATATTGTTGAAAACTTTCAGAAAAAAACCCACAAATTCCTGTGTTTGAAATTGAGTGGCTGTGTGCTGCTCTGTTGACCTCTTGCCCCGGTCTGTTCTGCTCCACCTAGAGGGGCAGCTGGGCTCCACTATCCACACTGTCTGTATCACCCTCTCGGTTAGCTCACAACCCTTTAGTTACCAGACAGGCTGTCTCGGTGCCCTGTACTTTTGTTCCAATCATCTCTATATAGTAGCACAGCAGGATATCTCAGTGACAGTGCCACTGTCCTCGTTTGTCTTGTCACTCGGGGATTTTATCATCTCATATCATGACAAGGAGAACACAGCAAGAAGAATAGCAAGAGACAGAGAGAATCACATCCACACAGCTTCTACTGCAGTGTACTGTTAGAGTGGTCCTTTTTATAGTAGTCACTGCTGTCAGTCACTTTTGGTGCCTAACTTACAAACAGTGTTATTATAAGTATACACATGTAATTATTGACAGGGTCTCTGAAAATGCGTAGCATTGGATGTATCTCCCGGGGATAAGGAGTGACTTCTATTAGCTGCATATCCTGAGTGTGTTATGTCACAAACATCGATGGGCATGTCTGTGTCTTTCCACACATTTGTGTCTTCTCCAAGTGTGTCTTTTCCATACAATGAATTGCCAGAATTCATTGACTAACCAATAAATTCACAGGCTCTATCCATTTGTTGACTGTAATTTACCAAAGTGGTCCCAATTTTCCTTGATAGCTGGCCACTGGCAAACTTGGGTTCTTTTATTCCAATCTTAATTACTAAAGTTAACTCTCAAATCACATGTTAACACTCCACAAGATTTACAAGCACAAGGGTTAAAGGATTGCAAAGAGAGGACTATGGAGGCTGCAGAGTTCAGAGAAGGTGTCCTGAAGTCAGGGAAATAATGCTCACTCAGAGGAAGTCTGCAAGGGCCCAGATAAAAATCTCCAGACACAGTTGTTAAAGTCAGGTCTGGGTGACCCTTAAGGGACAATCTGAAGTGGGCCGAGTGTCCTGGGCAGGAGAAACTGCACATGGGCTATAGCCAGGAAGAGGACAAGACTTCTTGCTTTCAACACTTTCTGGACACAGTTAAGGACTTGGCCAGGTGACTGGTGGGCATGGCTGTTCCACTTTGGTCACAGGTGACCCTTCTTTCAGTCTCAGGTAAGAAGTTTCCATCTGGGGTGATTAATAGGCTCATATGTCACGTGGGTCTGATATGACTTGGTATATTTTCAGGTGTCATGATTTATTGGCACAAATAAATTATCAGTTTGTGCCTCCTTGTGTTGGCAGATGGTAGCTGTTTACGCGCACAAACAAGATGTAGAGTCATTGTTTTTTGGCACTTACACTCAAAAGAGAGTAATTCGGGTCAGATTTGTTGCTTTATAAAGTGGAGTCATGTCAGGCTAGGCACAGCCAGAAAGCTGATATTCCGTGCGCCGTGGCGTGTAGTCTGCACCTCCGTCCTTGGAGTTTACCCTGATGCCTGCTGCGTTCATGGGTCAGCATGGGAAAAATCCTGTTCTGAGATCCTCTCCTTGATCTCACTCCCTTTCTTCTAAAAGCAGTCAAAAGTAATTTGATTTTCTCTTATATGCCTTGATATTAATCATGATAATCTCTGTTGAGTGCTTACTGTGTGCTGTGAGCTGCAAGAGGAATATTCGTCACGGAATAGCTCATTGATTACCATGAGACTGTATGATACAAGGATGCCATAATCTCCACTGGATAGAAATGAAGCACAAACATGCTTAGTCACTTTCTCGAGGTCACTCAGAAATTGATGCAAAGCTGGGATTTATACTCAGAGATTTCTCTTGGTTTCTATATGATGAAATGTTCATTAAAAAATAGGAAAACCTCAAGTGCAGAGAGAGACCACAGATTGACTTTTCCTCTACTACTCCAAGGTAGAGGAAGAATTCCTTATAGGGTAGTACAGGCTGATAACAGAGAACCACAAATGGGTATCACAGAAATCCAAATGTCAGGATCTTAGGGGGAATAAGAGAGCATTTTATAAAGAAGACTGGAAGTGTTATTTATTCTATAAAAATGAAGCTGCCTTCAGGGTTTACCCCCAGGGCCAGCTGGAGGCTAATCTCTGAACCAGCCTTCTGCTGTCTGTCACCCGGAGTTACTGAGGTGTCAACACCAGCTGTTTGTGACAGTACTGGGGAGTGTCACATGCTTTTACAATAACCACAGTGACCACCCCAAAGCTAGCATGTATCTGTGCCCAACCCTGAGGTATGCACCAGGGGAAAACAGAGGAGTCATGACCCCAGTGGCTGCTAAAGGTCACACAGCTAGGAACAAAACTGGCATAAGTCCAGATCTGACCCCAAAGGCACTCAAGATTCCAAGAAAACCAAGGTCCTGTAGAAGCTGGCCAGACTCTTGGCTGCCTTGGAAAATGGAGTATGCCCCTTTCAGGAATGTTGGTTTGACTACCCTGAGATAGGATGGCATAATTTTCTCCACTGTGAACAGATATAGAGGACACAGATACTGAACATATCATTCAATTAATTAATTGAGGATCAACAAAAGCAAGTGTGACAGCCCGGTGAGCCCTCCTGGACACCAAGTAGAAACCTCCATCAGAAGGCCCCAGGAGCTTCTACAAGTCAAGTGCTGTGTGGTTCTGGTGCTTCTCTTGCCTCTGACCAGCTTCAAGGCATTAAGCTAGGCTTCTCTGGTACTATAGGGCTGTGTTAGTAAAATAAGAGCATAGATTTGTCAGAGTCCTTCTAACCCTATTTCTGGCATGATACTTTCAATATTGAATGCAATAAAAATTTCTCCCAAGAATGTTGACATGGCTGGTAAATAATTTGCATTTTTAGTAGTTGCATAAGAACTTAAGAGCCCAAGAGCAGCTATAGCCTTTAAAAATAGCTGGATAAAGAAATAGGCTGGCTCTCTCCTTATTCAACATGCCTATTGCTAGGCTTATCAACCACAAAGCAGGACTCAAGCTGTGTGTGTGTGTGTGTGTGTGTGTGTGTATGTGTGTGTGTGTGTGTGTTGTGGCATACCTGGTGCCTCAGTTTCATATTTGTAAGTGGTGCTTCAAATTACCAGAGATCAGAGACAAGCATCCTCTTCCCACAGGAGCCTCCATTTTTAGCAACCAACACTATTGCTGTGGCTTCAGATGTGTCCCCAGTGCTGCCATTGTCACTTTAGCCTGAGGACAGACTGTGTGATTCCCTGTTAGGGCTTCAATTCTGTCCCCCCAGAATGCATACATTGAATCCATAGCCCTAGTGGAAATGGGGCCTCTAGAGGGTGGTTCATGTTGGATGAAGCTACAAGGTGAGGTCTGAGTCCATTAGCAAGGTGTTATAATAGCAGTGAAGTGGTTAATCCTGGTGCCATGGATGGTCAGCCTCTCCTGACAGACTAGAAAAGGTCACGTCAGGACACAGCCAGAAGGTCCCATCTGCAAGCCACGAAGTGTCCTCAAGAAAACCCAACCCCTTCAACGTCTTGATCCTAGACTGTCAGCTTCCAGATGGAGAGAGGAAGTACCACCCAATCTGTGGGTTTCTCTCATGGCAATCAGGCAAGACTAATACACACCCCTTAGTCAGCATGGTGGTGGCTTCCAAAGGATTCCCACCACTTCTCAGTTACTCCTGAAGGAGAAGCTCTAAATACCTCTCACTTGCCATACTCCTTTAGCAGGCCAACCATTTTAGACACAAAGGCTTGGCCGTCTGTGAGCTGCCCACACTATCCCAACCTCAGATCTTTGGACACAGACCATGAGGGTCTCCGAGAGGTCCTGGCGATGTCACACTTACCCTCACTAGCCCCATCCCCAGACTCAGTTACAGCAAGGCCACCCAGAGGTCCTGGCTCCAGGTTTTGCAGCATGCTGTGGAGGCTTACTTGCCTCCATTTCCCCACACATCAGTCTACCACTTTGCCTGACAGACTGTCACACCACGGCTGTGCCCGGTTTTACCCTTCCACTCATTCATTCAATGAATATTTATTGGCTTATTATGTGCCAGGCACTGTTCCAGGGAGCTGGGACATTGCAATAAAAAAAAAAAAAAAAAAAAAAGCAAAAGTCTCCATCTTCATAGAAGTTACATTCTAGTATAAGCCCTTATAATTAAATATCTTTTAATCAAGCTAGATTTCTGTTTATCTCATTGCAACACTGCTCTTTAGAGTCTACAGTATGCCATTTCCTACTCAATGACAGGTTTCTGTTCCAACCACATTCTCATCTTTTCCCTCATTTTCTTAAATGAGTAACATCACCAATACTTCATGTTACCCACAGAAGCATGCTTGAGAGGAAGAGAGCCCAGTGGCATCCTCACACAGAGGGAGAGAGACAACAGGAGCTTCCGTGCCCAGTGGCATCCTCACACATCATATCAGGGTAAGGAGCAGGGGGAGGTTTCCAAGTCTGGAAGACAGAGAAATTATCAGAGAGCCGAACCCAAAAGCATATGATTCTTTGTTTCTACGTAAGCCCTGTACTGGCAGTAAAAACACAAACAACCCCCCCCCCCCCAGGGACCTCTCTTGGCTGATTTCTTAAAACCCAATTGCACCCAGTTCAGACAAAAAAAATCAGCGAAGGTCATGGCAGTGAAATGCATATTGCACGCTGATCAGGGACCTTGAGTAGGAGTTACAAGCATGAACTCAAAAGCCAGAGCACTAAATTCACCCTGTAATTATTTTATTTTTGACTATAGAAAGTCTCAATCAAATTTCTATCCCTGGTTCAAAGCAGTGTTTTCTGCAAATGTCTAAAAGCCAACTTGTATTTTTGTCTAAAACATACATAGTAACACAAACAAGTGGGCAGCAGGAATGTGAACTTACAGGGGTGAGAGAAGCGTCTTTTAAAGCTAACAAACCCAGAAATCACCTTCATCATATTTCTAACTGTGTTTGAAGATAAAATACCTTGTTTTTCTTCTACTCAAACCAGTAGACTATTGTCATCGTCACAGGTCTACATTAAAGCACGAGAGGGACACTGGAGGTCAGGGCTCCTCACCCCTAGTCCTTTGTTCTCTGAAAGTCTGATTGTTTTGTCATCTTGGAAACACACCCCAGAGCTATCAAGGAGATGGTGGTGCCAGTGGGGGGTGGAGGAGGATTTTGAACAGGGTTCAATTCCACTTAGAGAAGCTTCTTCAGGGTTGGTCTTTTGCCAAGGAAAGACAAGTAAGGAAGTTCTTGGGCTAATCGTGAAGGGTTGAGCTAATCTGAGCGTCAGGCAAGCACCACTGGCTGCACTCTGGAACCAGGTAACAAGAAACAACATCCAAGCCATGTCCTTAGAGCCTGAGAGGAGAACAGCACCTTGTACCAGGCCAAGCAGCGCGAAAACTGATTTTATATGAGAGTTATCATCGTAATTGAAATTCATATATATATATATATACATATATATATATATATGTATATATATATATATGTATATATATATATATATATATATTATGAATGAAGCTCCTGGATATCAAATGATTCTTATAGAATGGCAACTTGATGAATTAAGTGTAGACAAATCAGAAACACGTGGATTGAATTCCCCCTCCAATTATGCATGGATTTAAATATTCAATGGAACTGTCTTTTGTCTTTAAATATTCAATGGAATATGTCTTTTGAATTTTCCTGGACACAGAATCTTCACTTCAGGCTTGCTTGACATCATCTCTCCTACTCCAGGTCAAATTTCATGGTAAATTCATACATATGTCTGCGGGGGTGGGGGTGGGGGTCACAGAGGGAGGTCACAGCGCTGTCCACGACTCTGCAGTCCTGGTGATACTGTGGTGTGTGGCATGTGCTGTGAGAGGCCTCGAGGCCTCCAGCTTGCCTGTGTTCACACTCGCTGAGGTTTGTTTTTGTTTGGCTTTTCATCTGAGAGAAGAACGTTCTAATGAGTTCCACCACCGCGGTCCCACCCCCTCCCATCATTTCTTCCCATCGCTGAAACCCTCAGGGAGAATCTACTGTGTGTGACAAAGAAATATGTCTTTCCTCTGTGTTCCAGACCTTGGAAACCATCCAAGACCCCCTTTCCCCGGAGGCCAGCTCTCCTCCGTTATGATTTGCATTTCACCGACATACACTGAACCCAGCGATAAGTTGCCTCGGCAGAATGGTGAGAGCTAAAAGTGGGAATCGAGAAGCCTCCATTTTCCAGCGAGCTCTGAACAACATCTCTGCTGCCAGAAACCCAAAGCCAAATTCGATTTGAAATTTATACAGAAAAGAGCATCAACACACTCAGTTTCTCCTCCCCTTTCCCGAGACCCCCTCTTGACCTGAGAATGTCTACTTCATATTTAATCTAATTCTAGATCGTTAATTAATATTCCTCCCTCCTGCCCCATCCTTGCCATTTACTTTCACATTTGTGTCCATTTTCTTAAACTCCCCTTATCCACGAATTTTTAACTTAGATAACAGAACAAAGCAACTCTTGAAATGTAAGCAAGAATCTGAAAAAAGAAAGAAGAAATTGGGTCAGAAAAAAAACAGTCTATATATTTTTTAATTGATTCGGTTTAAACCATCTGAAAGTACTTAAAATATACTTCACCCAAGGAAAGAAAGCCTAGTCACCCCTCCTGTATCTGGTCACCCTTATAAAGGCTTTTGGAAGCGTGTTGGTAAGAAGGAATATGAAGTTACAGCGGTTACTCACCCGATTAGTTAGCACTCAAGGTAGCACTGACGTTAGCCAGAACTCACCCCCAAGCTGAACATGTGTTTTTCTGAGCTGCTCCTGAAGGCTTCCCATAGGGAAACACCAGAGCAGGGTGACTGCACTCAGGGCATCAGCTGCTTCCTGCTTCCTCCCCTGCACACACACCTTAGGGAAATCAGATGCAGCCTTCTCTCCTCACATCCGTGTCCAACAAGCCCCAAGGAACATTTGCAGTCTAAAAACTGCCTGGGGAGTGGCACTTTAACCCAGTGCAGCCTTTATACAGCAAGTTATCTAAACCTTCACATATTTGTTGGAAGCCTTCATGTGTCTCATCACCAAGGAAAGTAGCTTGAAAGGCCAAGGCCATGTAGAGATAAGAGAATTTACCAGACTCCCCCAGGAACCTTCGTGGGTTGTACCTCATCTACAGTGGCCATCCTTCAACCTCCAGCTGACCTGGTATTCGGGAAAGCATGAAGAGTGATGAAAATATCTCTTCCCTCTGCTGTCTCCCAAGCTCTCTGGTTTACAGGATAAGATCCAGACTTCTTTGCACATCAGAAAGCTTATAAGAGCTGGGGGCCTGGCAGTCTTTCTTAGCTCTTCATTACCCCTCAGAAATCACCCAGGTCCTTGTCCACTCAGAGTCTCCCTGTCTATATTAGTCCCCTCTGAAAGGTTAACAACGACTTCTTCATGAAGACTCAATTCAAATTTTCCCCCTAATTAAAGAGATTCCTTTGTTACGTGGGACACACACTTGGCTCTTCTCATGGTGACCTGATTTTCCTCAGCCAAGGCCTTCCTGCTTCCTGAGGGAAGACCTTACAATTGTTTGTTCCTTGTAGCAGATGCATACCGGTGTTTAGTGGTGAAAAGTACAACAGAGACGAGGGAATTGTGATAGCCAAGTCTAGATGACCATTTTGCAGAGAGGTTGTGACATCTCAGCAATCAATTCAACTTAGCCAGTAAACTGCCAGCAATGCCAGATGGCGGCACACCTGAACTGGATATTCTTCTCCTCAGGTTAGGCCTCAGGTATTTTACTAAATGCAGAGCTTATCCCAGCCCTGCCAGACCATTCTAGAACCTTGTGGAAGCCAAAGGGCCACCTGGCCTTCTCCCAGCATCTACACACCCCCTGACCCACTCTTGCTTCTTATTTAAGAGTTCACAAATTATTCTGGCCAGTTTAAGCAAAAAAGTGTTCTGTGAGGTAAAACGGTCATGGTGATTAATTTTGCTCCCTTGATGAGGAGAAAATGTCATCTTCTATTGTTAAGAACACAATGCCACACTCCAGATAAGTTCTAAAGAAGAGGGGCTTGTGGTTCTTGTCCACAGTTAAGGGGTCACATACACTTGGAGGTGGCCTTCTGCCTAGCAGAGTCCAGAGACAACACAGCATCAAAATGTTAAGAGATCTAGCCTAGATGGTTTTCATAGTACACCTACTCCAGAGATAATCCTTAACCCAGTAACCCATTAATCCATCCATGAGGACAGAACCCTAATCAAGACTTGTCTAATCCCACTTCTTAATTTCTCATAATGGAGATTAAGTGTCAACATTACGTTTAGAGAGGTCAGACCACATTTAAACCATAACACCACGCAGATGAAACTGGCTGTTTGTTTTAATCAGGTCATATCTGAAATAAACTATGCCATTAAAAGCAGGCAATATTCTCACTCTTATGGGTACAATGCTGAGGTTTGCTCCTGTTCACTGTCACTAGACAGTAAAGTGCTATGAGCTGATTCTCTTGATTTTCACCAATTCTGGGTGGCTCCTGCTTTTATGGCCCCAACTTTACAGACAAGAAAGCTGGCCGCAGATTCCAGCAGACACTGCACACAGCCCACAGGTTTTGTATTTTTCAGGGCAAATGACCATTTCATTGGCCTCAGAGAACAGCAACAGAGCCACAATTAAACCAATCTCTACCTTGTTTCTAATTCAAGCACTCCCTAGATATCCCAATTCTTCCCAGATTGGTAACTTCCACTGGCTAGTCTATATACCAAGTCAGGTGGGAAAAGTCGAATTCCCAGAGTAATTGAAAAGGCCCTGATTGTTGGTCCTTTACCCCCACAAAACTGGTTCTGGCCAAACCTTGACTCTATCATTATCTGGAGAGTGAGAAGCAGGGGTGTTGCAGGATATTTGATCACACGGTGAATCCAAAGATAGTGTTTCTAGTTGTGGTGTGGCTCACCCCTTAGCACACACCTTTAATCCCTCTGGTTAGAATAGTCATGCCTTTAGCACACACCTTTAATTACAAACCATGAACTTGGAAAGTTAGTTTGTAGAAGGAAGCTCCCGTGTTTAAAAGTGCTGTCTAATTGAGTGGCAGACAAAGTGACGAATCAGAGAGAGAGTTGACAGAATAGACTATGCCCAACTCTCATGAGAAGAGAGAGAGGAAAGGGAAGCTACTTGAGGGGCAGTGCAGAGAGAAAAAGGAAGCAATTTTACAGGCAGAGTTTTACAGAGACAGATTAAACAAGCTAGACACTGGTGAAGACAAAACAAGCAAGAGAATGAGAAGGAGCCAGAAGATTAGAACAGATTGCTAGACTTAGTTTGAGGCCAAGTGGAGCAATTCAGTCAGAAGTGAAAGAAGCCAGTTTGAATAAGTTATCATGGAGAAAAGTTTCAAGTCAGAACAGCTGAGCTGACCAGCCAGCCAGAGATCAGAAAGAAAAAGAGAGGGTGACCTTATTCAGCAGTAACTCTCAGAGCTGAAACCATTCTAGGCCTAGATTACATTGTACTAAGGCTAGAGGCTTCCAGGACTAGACCTAGGTTAGCAGACGGAGGCAGTAAGCCTCAAAGATGACAACTAGAGCAGGAGAATAAAAGTTACAGTTACATAGCAGTGCTATGCAACACTGAGGACACCAGCATCCAGAAAGAGCTAACCAAATGTCAATCAGATAAGGACTGCAGAGGCCAAAGGAGAAGGGGAGGGACCCTGCCAAATTTGATGTGGGTGGATTTCCACAGTCAGTGCTGGCCACACATTGCCTTTCAAAATTCTGAGTCTTGGAATAAAAACAACAAACCATATTTGTCTGCAAATATTCTGTTTATCCAAGATTAGGGAGCAGGCTTAGTCAAGCTGTCTTTTTCGCCATGCCACCCTTTGTCATCCCCTTTTGCCATTCTGTGCAATTACTGTAAGTGCTACCGATCAACAACACATGAAAACAGTCATGGTTCCTCCCTTATAAAACACAGGAGGAGGTTCAGGCTTCCCACGCTCATCGCCATGGCCCCCACCTGCTCTCCAGAGACACTCAGATGGACCTTTCCCAACTCTCAGGAGCCTCTATAACCTTGAAGGCCTGATGCGGATTTCTGTTCCCAGTTCACCCGTGTGCAGTGGATGCCACACTTAACTTCCCTCTGCCTCTCTCTCTCCATCTGCAAAATAGCCCAAATAATGCGAGCCACCTGCTTCCCTCGCAGGAGCGCAGTGAGAATTAATGGTACTGGGCCGGTGCTGACAGCTTTCCAAAGAGCTCGGTGTATTTAGAACGAGAGACTCTATGGATAACAAATACAGCTCCCTAATCGTGGGACTTTGAAGCTGCCCATATATTTTCAGAGCTAGGGATACAGGAACATCCGATTCCCTATTTGTTATTTGAAATGGTGCCCAAAAGAGAAGGGGACAAGACATGACGGAAAGATATGGTTGAAACAACCCTTCTGGTGACCATCCATTCAACATCTGTCCGAGGGAGTGGGTGGGTGATTACAGGACCTCAGATTGTGGGCGTCCATTATCATTAGCGAGGCATTTCAAGCTGAGTGGATGGAAAGGACAGGTCAGGCCACAGATATTTTTACTGACTGCAGAGCTCAGCCCAGCCCTGCCAGACCATTCCAGAACCTTGTAGAAGCCAAGGGGCCGCCTTGCCTTCCCAGCATCTACCCACACCCTGGCCCACTCTCGCTCCTTAGTTAAGAGTTCACAAATTGTTCCTGCCAGTTTAAGCAAAAATGTTCTGTGAGGCAAAAGGGCCATGGTAATTAATTTTGCTCCCTTGACTGGAAGGTGAAAAGCTTTTTATTATGTAAATTATAAATGTCCTGGAGGGAAACTTTATCTCCCCCTCACCAATGAGCCCGTCAGGCTGCCTACATCAGGATTTTTTTTTTAATGTTTATTAGTCTAGGGGGGCTGTTTAGGAGGTTGTGTAGCTTCTAAGTGCTGACATTTATCTATGGCTTCAAATAAACCTAGTGGCAGGGAGCCACAGTTGGACCACTAAATATGGAGGAGGGGAGGCAGTTGTACTGTCCACAGACAGGCAGACAGCAATGAGGAGCAGCCTGTGAGCCCAGAGCAGTGTGGGACTCACCGTCCTCCAGGCTGAGCCAAGGCCTGCCCTCTACCCACAGCCATCTCTTCTACCCTTCTCTTTGGTGATTCTTTCGCACCTGTGTCCTCTCAGCCTTTCCCACAACACACCGGATAAGGATGTCCTTACACTGTACACCACCAACCTGTCCTGGGGCTGAAAGGTCTCCTCCTCCCTCCCCCCTCCTCCAACTTGCTCATCCACAATTCTTTGTTTGGGACCATTCTTTTTTATAATAGAACACACACTGGACACTGGAACTCTTTCTTCCCACAGAGCAATGGGTGTTTGTACACAGCGATGCTTGGCTGGGCCATGATGCTCGGAGATGTGGCCAGCAGTCCTCTCCATGTGTCTGTGAGGATGGAGTTTGGATGAGATTTATTTACCCTGAAGTCAATGGACTCTGAGTGAAGCAGAGGGTCCTCTCTAACGTGGGAGGCCTCATCCAAAGTGAAGCCTGCGAGACTGACAAGAAGTGACACTCAAGAGTTCTCTCACTGGAGAATTCTAAGTGTTGACCACAAACATCATTCTCCAGGAAGTGGAAGCTTTATCAGTGTGACTCCTGCCTTATAAACCTGGGGGAAAGAGTTGCTTAAGTCCCTTCCATTATAAAGCAGCTCCTCTTAGCTTGTACCTCAGCAGCTGAGTGACATGTCCTAAGCTGCCAAAGGAGAAGGAAGCAGGGAAGAGAGGGAAGGGTGAGAATGGAGGTGTGAGGTCACTATCCCAAATGGATCCTGACTAGAGGATTTGAATGAGAAGGACCTCCATAGGCTCATATATTTGAAACTGGTCCTTGGTTGGTGGAACTACTTCAGAAGAGGTTGGTGGGAGGTGTGGTCTTGTAGGAGGAGGTGTGTCACTGGGGGAGGGCAGTGAGGTCTCAAAAGTCCATGCTGTTCCCAGTTAACTCTCTCTGCCTCCTACTTACAGATAAGGATGTGATCCCTCGTGCCAGCACCATACCTACCTTCTTGATGCCATGCTCCCAACCTTGATAGTCATGCCCTGACCCTCTGAAGCCATAAGTCCCAACTAACTCTTTCTTCTAGAAGTTACCTTGATTATGGTGTTTATCTTAATAGAAAACTAACAAATACACCAACTTCACTATAAGCTCTATGTTCTGTGCTTTAAAAAAAAAAGAATCTATCTCAATGACCCATCATTGGTACCAGTTAGGTAGCTGATCAGGGTAATTTGTCCTCCTACTGTGCTTAAGATGTAGATATGTCATGGGGAGGAACAGGGCCTATCTTTCTGGAACATGTGTTCTAGTGAAAGGCTCTGAAATTAATGAAAAACACACATCTAGTAGGCTGTGCTGGGGCCTACTGTGTACAGTGGGAGGAAACAGCCCTGTATATGATGACTACATCAGAAAAAGCACCCCTGAAAGGGCTCATTTAGGGAAAGCTCCTGTAGGAGGAAGAGGAAGGGATGGGATCCTGCAATGAGGAGAGGGCCTGAGTACAGGAGCCTAGTGCAGAGCCAGGCGGTCTGACACACAGTACCACACTTTCTCCAAGTCCAGTGAAAAACCAATGAAGTATTTAGTCAGAGGAATAACATTACTTTGACTTGATTTTTGCACATTATTTCAACCGCATCTGTGTGGAGGACAGGGTGGGAGTAGAAATGGTAAGACCTTCCTGGCAGCCCCCTCATTCAGACTGGAGAAAGGACACTCGTACTTTCTTCTAGCTGTCGTCTTTCAAGAGGAAAGACAGCCACTTATCATAAGGAGACACACTCAACTGAGGTAAGTAACACAAATATGGAGAGAATAAAAACAGAGAAAAGCTGTCTGAAGCTGAAGAGAAGCTCTAGGTTCAGTGTGGAGGGTAGGAATCTGGAAGAAGAGGCGGGTCATTTAAAATGCTTTCCACAGATTGAGACAGGATTTTGCTCTAACTACCAAGAAAACTAACTTAAGGATTTCTATATCTTGTGGGGTAAAGCAGAGAGGTAAGATAGAACCTGAGAGCAGCTCGTAAGCTTGCTTTCTGCTGTAGTTGGATCTGGAATGTGCTCCACCCCCACCTCAAGACTTCTGTGTTAAGAACTTGGTGTCATGTGAAAGCTGTAGAGCCATTAAGAGGTCAATGGAAGTATCCCTGAAGGCATTTGGGGACTTAAGTGCTCCCCTAGCTCTCTTCCTCTTTCCTCCCGGACTCCATGAGTTGGGCATCTCCTGGGTGGCATTCCCATTGTGGTACAGTGTGACACCACAGGTGAGTCTTCTTCACTGTGCTGATTGTTCCAGGTACTTGTCACATCGATGCAGAGCTGACTAATCCAGGGCACAGTTTTTATTCTCAACCTCCTTACAGTCCAGGTGTAGCCATGCTGCCAAGCTCTGGTGCATAGGTTGAGTGGAGGGACATGCAAGGTTCTCAGCTCACACTCCAAGGAAGCGTATGCCCCTCCCAGCCTCCATGCCTGCAGTCCTGCCTATGGAGAGGTCAAAGGGCTCATAAACAGGTGGCAAGTGAGGTTGGCAAGGGACAAAGATGGAGTTTCATGGTTAGGGGTAGAAGACAGAAGGAACCCAGGTTTTTGACACCATAAAGCCATGCACCAGACCAGAACAGCTATTACTCAGGCTACTGTGTGGGCAAGAAAGACCTTCTCTCATGTCATATTCTAATACAGATTGGGAACATGAGAACCTCCAGAACCATGAGACATTTGCATCATCTCCCATCTTTGAGTCATGGAATGAGTAGATTCCACTCCCCCAATCAGAGCTGAGTCTCTGTGGTCAGCCTAAGTAACTTACAAAGTCTTCCTCTTTTGTTACAACAACCTTAGCACCATCCCTTACAATTAAATCACACACACAGCTCAAAGCTCTCTTTATCTAAGGTTTCTTTTTATTACTAGTTTCAACACATTTGGGAGTGGAAAATCCCAATCAGGCTTTGGAAATCTCTGCAAAAGAAATTGCCAGAGAGTGGGAAACTGTAAAATCCATCAGAGAGTGTGACCATCGAGTAAAGGGCTCAAGTTTTACTATCAGCCCCAAAACTGGCATCACAGGTCAGCAGCCCAAGGCACTTGTCCCAACACACCTCCACTTAATGTCTACAAAGGCAGGTGAGGGAGGGCTGTGAGGTCTGTGGCTGCTTAGAGCTCAAGCCAAAGGAGCTGCCATAGGACAACCAGAGGTTGCTGCTTCCCCGTGGACACTTTCTTCATGCGTGGGTTTCCAGCTGTTCGGTAGGAATCTAGGTTGTTGGTGACAAAAACTTTGCTATATGGCTATCTTGCCTATGATGCACAAAGCATGGGACTTTGTTCTGCTAGAAGCAGCTCCTTCTCCCCTGTCCCCACTGTGGCTGCCCTGTAGAAAAGATATGGAAGGCAATGTGGCCAAATGGAGAGAGAATAGACTCTGATGTCAGATGCACTTTGCCTTGAAGTCCAAGTTCACTATTTATGTGACTTGGAATTGTCACTTTATGTTGTTAAGCCTTCTTCTTCTTCTTCTTCTTCTTCTTCTTCTTCTTCTTCTTCTTCTTCTTCTTCTTCTTCACCTTCTCCTTCTTCTCCTTCTCCTTCTCCTTCGTCATCATCCTTGTACTTGCTAGTTTTGTGTGTCAACTTGACACAAGCTGGAGTTATCACAGAGAAAGGAGTTTCAGTTGAGAAAATGCCTCCATGAGATCCAGTGGTAAGGCATTTTCTCAATTAGTGATCAAGGGGAGAGGGCACCCTTGTGAGTGGTACCATCTGTGGGCTGGTAGTCTTGGGCTCTATAAGAAAGCCAGCTGAGCATGCCAGGAGAAGTAAGCAAGCCAGTAAGAAACATTCCTCCATGGCCTTTGCATCAGCTCCTGCTTCCTGACCTGCTTGAGTTCCAGTCCTGACTTACTCTGGTGATGAACAGCAGCATGGAAGTGTAAGCTCAATAAACCCTTTCCTCCCCAACTTGCATCTTGGTCATGATACTTGTGCAGGAATAGAAACCCTGAATAAGACAAATCGGTACCAGCGTAGTGGGGTCTTCCTGTGACAACCTGACCATGTTTTGGGGAGGACTGTGGAAGGACTTTGGAACTTTGAGCTAGAAGATGCATTCTGTGTTAAGAGCTTTATGAGATGTTGTATAGGAGCTTGGAAGATAATGTTGAGAACAGTGCAGAAGATGGAGACCTGGCTTATGAAATTTCAGAGAGAAGATTAAAGACTCTTATCAGGGCCATTGCTAGTTTGATTTAAGATTCTGTGGTTTTGGTTAGCTGGGGCTGAAGAAATCAGCTGTGATTAACAAGATACCAGAACTACTAAGGCAAAACCATTGCATTGCTGGGACTATTGATGCTGGTTAGCTGGAGCTAAGATATTAGCGGTGATTAAGAAGAGACCAGCATCATTGGGGTGAAATCTTCTGAGAAGTGTTTTCTGAGAGCACAGAGGCTTCCTTCCAGACATAGTCAAGGTTGTGCCTTGTGCTGTGGCTGGACTTGGTAATGTGTAAGAGTCACCCAGCTGGTACTGGTTTTGAAGGCATGAAGGAGTCATGAAGAGCAGCTGAGGCCTGGGCATTGTGAGAGGTGGTGGAAGGCCATTGGTGAAGGTGTAGCCTAAGTTGCAATTGACGACCCAGGACTGAAGGGGTCATGCAAAGGAGTTGAGGCTCAGTACTTTGAGAGGCTTCGGAAGGCCACTGGTGAAGGTGCAGCCTCAGTTGCAACTGACAGCCCAGGACCGAAGGGGTCATGCAAAGGAGGTGAGGCTTGACACCATGAAGAGAGCCTATGAGAGGCTGTTGGTAAACCTAGTTAAGGCAGAAGACAGCAGTGTTTTAGAGATGCCAGTACCATGAGATGACCACCAAGAACAGCAGCAGCAGTGGAGTACAAGCATCTGGAGCTGTGTGTGCTACAGAGAGTAGAGCTGGAGAAGTGACTCAAGCCCTTGGAGGAATCCAGAAGATCGTGAGTGGATCCCAGACATTGGATGATTGGAGGTTGATTTTGCTTTTGATTGTGACTGTGCCCTGATATATTTTCCCTCCTGAAGGAAGAAGATATTTTAGTGGAGCCCACAGTGAAGAGATTTTGAATTTTAAGAGATTGTATATTTAAAAGGGACTGAAATGTTAATATGTAAGAATTTGCAAAGACTGTGGGACTTTTACAGTTATTTAGATCTTAGGGATGAATAAGGAAATAAGGGTCCAGGCTTATTGGTGATGTGTTTGTGTGTCAAGTTGACAAGGGGTCAATTGTACTGAATAGTTTTGTGTGTCAACTTGACACAAGCTGGAGTTATCATAGAGAATGGAGTTTCAGTTGAGAAAATGCCTCCATGAGATTTAGCAGTAAGGCATTTTCTCAATTAGTGATCAAGAGGGGAGGGTGGTACCCTTGTGGGTGGTACCATCTGTGGGCTGATAGTCTTGGGTTCTATAAGAAAGCCAGTTGAGCAAGCCAGGAGAAGCAAGGCAGTAAGCAACATTCCTCCATGGCCTCTGCATCAGCTCCTGCTTCCTGACCTGCTTGAGTTCCAGTACAGATTTCCTTTCATGATGAACAGCAACATGGAAGTGTAAGCTGAATAAACCCTTTCCTCCCCAATTTGCATCTTGGTCATGATGTTTGTGCAGGAATAGAAACCCTGACTAAGACAACCCTATTCCTCTTCTTTTTTATTATAAAATCTTTTCCCACATTATTTATTCATTTTACATCTTGATTACTGCCCCCTCCTCCATTCTTTAACTGTTGGGAAGTCGGTTTGATGGGTTATGGTAGGAGTGTGTGTGTGTGTGTGTGTGTGTGTGTGTGTGTGTGTGTGTGTGTGTATGTGTGTGTGTGTGTGTGTGTGTGTAACTGTTACTCAGTTCTGAAGTGGTGGCTTTTATTGTCCCACTCTTCCTTCCTTCCTTCCTTCCTTCCTTCCTTCCTTCCTTCCTTCCTTCCTTCCTTTCTTTCTTTCCTTCTTTCTTTCTTTCTTTCTTTGAGACAGGGTCTCATTATGTAGCTCTGGTTGGCCCAGATCTTACTATGTAGACCAGGGTAGACTGTAACTCACAGAGAGGCCCACCAGCCTCTGCTGGGATTAAAAGCATGTGTCACCATGCCAGGACTCTGTTAATGCTGCTCTTATAACTACTACTAATAGGACAGCTAGACCACCCAGGTTCAGACCTAGTTTGAACACACCCAAGTTCTCTAACTTGGGGAAGATTTTTAATTTTTTCTGTGCTTTCATTTCCCAATCTGTAAATGAAGGATAATTAGGAAAATATATCACAAGTTTGCTGTGAGAAGTACATCGACAATAATATTAAAGCAATTTGAAGAGAGCAGTGCTCAGACTAAAGTTAGTGTCAGCCTGTATTATTACCAGGGGGTAAACCTTCACAAGTTACTAAACATAAGGGCCTGCTATCCAGCCAGCAAGCCCATCACTCTTCATGCTCTAAATAAAGTTAAACACCAGTAGCTCAGAAAACAGTCACAGAGTCAACTCCCCACTGTCTGGCCAAGTGAATGGGGTGCTGAGTGTGGGCAGAACATGAGAAGAAAACCCCCTTTTCTGTTTGTTCTTTTGAATACATTTACTTCTTTGTGTATTCCATTTGGATAATACTACAACATGTAGTATTATCCTCAACATGGAGCCACAGTACAAATAATGGGAGGCAATATGGAGCCTATGCATGAGAGTTTAATAAGTTTAAGGCTTTAAGCAAAACAATTTTGAAATATTTTGAAACATTACCATCTCTCCAGTGTTTTCTAAGTTGAAGTCTTGTGCAGAAAGCTCAGACGGCTCGGGCTCGGGACTCAGCATCCTGCAGTCTAGGCCACGTCCATCCATCACCCAGCAAGCTTAGTTGAGAGCCACTTCGTTTTGGGGGCTTCGGTTTCCTCATCTGAGAAGTAAGAGGGCTTAACCAGAAGGGCTCTGGGACAGGATAAGACCCTGGGTTAATCTTGTCAGATACACATTAGCCGGCAGGCAGCTCTGTGTAGTCTAGAAAATTACTTTCCTGTGTTTGTTTTGTTTTTGTTTCTGTTGTTGTTATTAGCTACAGATCGTAGAAACTTACATCCTCGCATTCAGTTATGCTCCAGTGACAGACACTCTTAAATGTCTGTCGATGGTGGCCAGCCATGTCCTCCCCATCATGGGACCTAGACTGACAGAGTTGTTTCCGTTTGGACATTGCAATTCTTCTGGCAAAAGGACAGAAAAGGTTCCAGATCCCAAACTGGCTTTCAAAACTACTGTATAGAAGTCAAGAGCGTCACTTTTGCCTACAGTTTTATCGGCTAACTTGAGTCACATGACTTCTGACATCAGCAGGGAGGAGGTGAACGACAGTAATACCCGATGACCGTCAGAACAACCCACCACAGAGGTCAATAGATAGTTCCTTACCTAGTCTGGGGGGGGGGGGAATCTTTGTTTTATCCAAAGAAGAGCCCCCTTTCTGCTCAGGGGAAACACTTAGGACTCAAGGACACAAATCTATGAACACTTCTAGGAAACCACCCACTACGGAGGCAATTTCTCTCCGATATGTTGTGAGAAAACAATGCCAAACAAATGTGAAAAAAAAAATTGATAGAGAAGTGTGCCATTAGGGGTGGGGAGAGAGAGTCGGGGCTGGGGAAAGCCAGTCTCAGAGAGATGGCACCATTTTTCTGCAGCTCCGGGCGCTTCCTGCTAATGACTGCGTGCAGGCAGCATGCGAGCTCAGAGGATGCCAGGAAGAACATAAAAGGCAGAGGAAGAAGGATCAACATGTTTGGCTGCCATTTCCAGGAAGAGGATGGTCTCCCCACCAGCCTCCCACAGTAGATGACCAGAAAAAAAATAAAAGCAAATACAAATAACACCACTGAAAATTCGAGTTCTGACTACTGTGTTTTGCAGCAAGCACATCCTCCCTCAAGTCCTGGCTGCAACCCAGCCCAGCCACTTGAAGCAGCATTGGCAGCTCGCTCTCTCTTGGCACTGGGCATGTGTGGCAGCTGGATGGCTTGTAGTCAGTGTAGTTTTGCAGCTGGTGGTGGTAGCAATTGGCAAAAACGAACCATCCAGATGGGCATTAAATTTTCTTTAATGTTTCTAATATGTCAAAAGAGAATAATCCTATGTCAAAGTGGCTGAGGAGAACTTTTACTCGGGAGCTTACAGGAATTCCATGTTGACATGATAGAGGTTGCTTTATTTTAACTACATAGGCAAGTCTTATTCCTGTATATTGGTTTAGGGTGAAAAGGAATCTCCTGTGGTTAAAGGGAATGGAGGGGCCTCCTACCCCCTCCCCTTTACAGAATCTCTATAATTTGTCAGTTACCAGCCAGCATTTACCAGTAGGTAAGAATATAAACAGAGGGTCTAAAAGGAAAATGTCTTATTCTGGATTTTTTATGGTCTTCCAAGGGACCAGTGCCATTCAGTTAGTGTTACAAAATTAACAGTAAGTTAGTAATTGTATTGCATACAGGAAAGTACAGAGAAAAATCATTGCCTTGTATTTTGAAGTATTTTAAAACTGTTGTAAACCACACAATGAAGAACAAGTGAATCACTCATTTTTAAAATGTGCTTGGATGTGAACCTGCCGTTCATAAAAGCCTATAGAGTTGTGAAATGATGAAGAATCTCATTAGCAATCAGGGGGAGGCGAGAGGTCATTTGCACCAACAGCACTGGAGATATAAGCACTGTCGTCACGTCTTGTGTACATAGGTTCTATGGAAGGATAATTTCTCAGTACCTATCCATTTAAAGTGCACATGCTCTGTAACCCGGCAAGTCCTTGGCACCTGCTGCAGCAGCAACCAGCATTCCCATGCAAGACTAGTCACGGTGCTACCCAGGGACCCGTGTGCCGATACCCTAGCAATGCCACTTGAAGTAGAATCCTGGCACCCTCTGAAAGCTTATTAGAAACGTCCCACCCCTGAACTACTGAACTCAAACCTGCGCAGATCCATCCCAATAGTCTAGTCTAATGAGCCCTTCTGGTAACCCTGGTGCTCATTAAAGCTCATGAAGCAGTTATTATGACATTGTGTGTAATAGATGAGGAGGAGGAAGGGGATGAGGAGGAGGAGGGAGGGGGAAGAGAAAGGAGCACTAAACATCTAGCATGGCTTATGCATACTCTTAAAAAAATTAACCAGCATGCTTTAAAAAAAAGGGGGGGGGTAGATTCATGAAAACTCAGAAAAAATATCCAAGAGCCCAGTGGACAGTGTGATATTGTTTTGTTTTCCTTAAGAGTCTTTAGAACATGGACTGGGGGTGTGCCTCAGTTGACAGAGTATTTGCCTAGCATGCACAAAGTCCAGGGTTCTACCTCCAGGAAAACTGCATATGGTGGCACACCCCTGTAACCACAACACTCAGGAGACAGGGGCAGGAGGGTCCAGAGATAAAAGTCATCTTAGGCTATTTAGGGAATACACCAGCCTTGGCTAACTTAGACTCTGTCTCAAAAAATTAAGAAAACCATTAGAACTATAGCATCTATTTTTAAATGTGCCACCATTTCTACAGCTCGATCTTATGCATGAGTATGTACAGAAGGCTGCAGAAAGTCTGTGACAGGATACTGGGGTGCCAGGGTAACTCTGGGGAAACACTAGGGTTGGGGTGGTAATAAGGAGGTCCATAGTCTTTTCTTTGTCATTTGGTACATTTGATAACAAGGACGCATAGAAGTATTATTTATGAATACGTTCTCCATTTTTTAACTTTAGGAAAGACTATTACCTGGTGGCTAAGAGGTTCAAGTTCTAGGCCACTGGTCACCCTAAGCCAACACCAAGCTCCCTTCTCATCAGCTCCCTGAACCTGCAAACAGGACCCTGAACAGTTAATCCAAAGTCCTTCTGTTCAGCTTCATCATGATGCTAGTCTGCCTGGAGTCCTCTGAGAATAAAAGTCAAGACCCTTGAATCTGCCCAAATAACTAGAAACATGTGTATTTGCACCTTGGAAGGACAAGTGAGCACATTGCTTCCACATGCCGTCTTAGGACAAATGCTCTGGGGCGTGCCCTGTCTTTAAATATCACTGTGGCTATGGAAAGCCACTTGTATTTTTAAAGTAAAAGTTTAGAAGCCTAATTTTTTAAAAGAATTGCTCCGCAAAAATTTCCAGAGCTTAAGTTAAAGTGAGCCTTCAGGTCCCTGGCTTTGGTAACATTATGTACAAATATAGGTGATACAATTACCCACGTCCCAGCAGAACACATGAGCTAGACAGTGGCAACTTGTTTGCTAGCTTCTAATCTGTGTCACAAGCTATAGTGGCAATGCCACATTTTGATTATAACAGAAAAATAGGGGTTATGCCAAAGACCCTGATTATTTTTGGTGTTACGCATTGCCTATATAGCCTAATAGCCTATATATAATTCTGAGGATGTGGATACAAGAATATTGACCAAGTAAGAATTGAAGAAAAAAAAAAACAAAAAAAAAAACCAAAAAACCCAAAACTCTAGTAAATTGCACAAGGTGAAGCAAACTTACTGCAAGTGTGAGCAGCTCTCCCCACCAAGGAACACCCCACTGTCCTGAGTCACATGGCAGTCAAGCACAGCCATGGGCTAGAGAGCTGGAAAGCACCAACAACCCTGCCGTTTCATAACTGAGCGCTGTAAGCTTGGGAGTCAAGTCTACTTTTGCTGTCTCTCTGGCCAGGTCTCCTTCCCAAGTGGATGCAGAACACCAAAGCCTTGAGCACCTGGGATGCGATGGGTGAGTCAGCCAGATTTTACAAGGACATTAATTTTGAAAGGCCACGTTAACTGCTTTCCATTGGTTCTTTAAAATGAATTTAAGTGAATACTTAGGGGGAGATACTAATGCAGAAAGCCTTTATTGGAATTTTAGAATTCTGGCTATGAAGTAACTTTCCATTAGTTTTCAAAACAAAGGGAGATAGACTGAGTTTGTAGTTGTAGAGTATTTGCCTGCCGTGTGTGAAGTCTTGGGTTTAATCCCCAGCACCAGATGAACTGGGCACGGTGGTAGACATTCCTGTGATCCTAGCTTGCAGGATGTGGTAGAAGAAGGATCAGAAGTTCACAGTCATCCTTGACTACATAGAGGTCAGGCTGGGATACAGGAGGACACACCCTTCTCAATGAGGAAAAAGCACAGAACAGCCAAGTGTGGTAGGGCAGGCTTGTGAGCCCAGAGCTTGGGAAGCAAAGGCAAGAGGATCTTGAGTTTTATGCCAGCCTGGGCTAAAAAGTGAATACTGAGAAGGAAAAAAGGCAAATAAAAGCAAGACAGAGAGCACTGATTATTTTCTGCGTGTGTGTGTGTGTGTGTGTGTGTGTGTGTGTGTGTGTGTGTGTGTGTGTGTGTGTGTTCCTCCTCTGCCTGTCCTGCTCTGAGGCCTGGTTGCTGGCCTCTGCAATAGCGCCACCTTCAGGAAGTGTTAAACTTTTCTGGTGAAAAAGATGAGAAATAACCAAAGCAGATGTAAAGAAGAAAAAGAGGTGGGACTGTAGCCCTCTCCCCAGCCCCAGCCCCATCCCTCTGTTCCCTCTTTGCTGTCTTATCAATAAAGGCTCCTTGATAGTCCTCATTTTAGGCAGTGTGACAATGATCTCTGAGTGTCATCATTCTTATTCGGTGACTTTTACCAGCCCATGTTGCTCTTTGCTACTTATGTTCTCCAATTACTTCAACCATGCCATCAGCTTCCAGTTAGAACCCTAGCTATGTGCAGCACAGAGTAATAAAAGCACGTAGCTATCCATGAGTACTGAAATAAAGCCAGAAGTTAATGAAATTCCAAGCTATCCCTAAGCAAACTCTGGTCAGCATGCTCAGAATTCCATCCCAACCCTACCAGAAGAGGAAATGGACCTGTTCATTCTGCTTACTCCAAAGGCATGGGGGTAAATGCAAGATGTGGTCTGCTTTTGACTTGTGTGGGCTGGATGAAGTAGTGTCCTTCTTCTGGGAAAGGCAGGGTGTCTGGCCACGTGCTGAAGACAAAGCAATGAGTGTCAGAACACAGTATTTGCCAGCTGGACAGAAGAAACACAAGGACCATGCAGCATTCAGTAGGCCTACCTCGACATACTTGAGAGACACCTTCAGTATTCTGTATTTTCCATGAGTGCTAGAGCAGCTGGTTTTCACTTTCTGATGTTACAGTGTACTGCCAGCCAGCAGAGAAAGAAGCCTCTCTAATCGTCAAAACAAAAGCCCTCGGTTTCACTTTCTTCCTTAACGGTTTTAATTGTGTGTGTGTGTGTGTGTGTGTGTGTGTGTGTGTGTGTGTGTATGTGTGTGTGTGTATAGATAGATAGATAGATAGATAGATAGATAGATAGATAGATAGATAGATAGATAGATAGATTAGATAGATTAGATAGATAGATTGCTGGCTTTGAAACATTTATTTAAAAAAAAAAAAAAAAAACACTAGTTACTTTTTGTACATCTATCCAAAGTTCTTAATGGTTTTTGGCAACAGGGTATAATAGAATTTTACATATATATAAAAAAAGTGCCTTTGCCTAAGAAATAATATCTACCTGTGTGTATAGAGCTGACTGACAAAAGTCTCTACCATCTAACACCCTAATTCATGGATGAAGTAAGTTACTCCATAGTATAGTATTTCCAAAAAAATAGAAAACTATAGACACACACACACACACACACACACACACACACCCCTCACACACACACACTTCCATCACCCAAGACACAGTATCATGTCCTGTCTGCAGGCAACTTGAAATATTTGCCAAATTTTACTATAATCATGTCTTTTTGCCCCCTTCCTTTCCTCCCTTCAAACCTTCCCATATATACTGCTTTGCTCTCTTTCAAACTCATGGCTTTTTTCATCAATTATTTTCACACACACACACACACACACACACACACACCACTCAGTCTGTGTAATGCTACTTGTATGTATGTTTCTTAGGGCTGACAATTTGGTATTGGATAACCAACTCGTGTGCTCTTCCCTGGGGCGTCTATCTCTTCTGCTCTCTGCTCTCCGCACGTCTTAGTGTGCACATGGTCCTTTGTGTAGTGCTAAGGCCTCTTGGACTTTCCCTCCCCATGTTAGCATCCATGTCTATTATGTTGTCCTTATTCAGTGTCGAGGCAGTCATGTTGATGAGCTTATGAGATTTCTAGGAGACACAATCTCACATAAAACTTCATGGTCTCCTGGTTTTTACAATATCAGCCCACTCCTCTGCAATAATCTCTGAGCCTTAAGTGCAGGACTTGTGTTGTAGATGTATCAGTTGAGTCTGGAGTCCAAAACAAAACAAAACACAACAACAACAACAACAATCTATGGGGTTTTTGTTTGTTTTTGTGGTCTCCATTTGTTGCAAAAATAAGTTTTCCTGATGAGTATGAACTACAATTGTCTTGGGTATAAGAATAAATATTTAGAGTATAGTTAGGGATTATACTGGTTTAGTAAATTGGTGGTTGCAGATTTTCCTCCAAGATCCAGACTTTACTAGCCCAGGGTAACTGTCTAGGTTTCCAATAAACAGGCATGGTTTTTGTTGAATAGCCCTTAAGTACAGTCAGAGAGCTGTTGGTTGCTGCCAAGGTCTGCATGCCACTACTGCACCCTTAGAGTTAAGTATGCCATGCTGGGCATTGTTCTAGTTCGTAGGCATCATAGCTGGATAGGACTGTCGGCTGCCTTTCTCCTTTGGTAGCTTGCATGGTGCCTTCTGATATCGTGACATCTAGTCCTCAGGGAAGAGACATTCAGGATAATACCAGCTCAGTCGCCTCTGGGCTCTGTGTGTGAAGTACGTGGCATCTTCAGCAATAGGGACTTAGCTTTCACCTCTGGGAGTGACCAAGGGACATAGCAATAACTTATGTTTTGGGAGACAGGGTTGTCTTAGACAACCCTGACCAACAGCTCAAAGAGGGCTGGCTTCTCATGACTGCTGTTGGCATTTTTGTTAGATGGTCTTCGGCTCTCGGAGCCATATTGTCAGCCAATATGTGAATATTTCATTTAAACTATATATGTATATTTATATATTAAGTTATGAGTATTATAGGTATTTATAGGAAGACATACATAGTATGATCATTAAGACATTTTTAAAATCCTGTTATTTTATTCTCTTCCCTTCTTCTTCTGTCTTCCTCTTCTCGCTCCCTAATGAAAGTCGCCCCTCTCTCGTTTCCTTCAGAACACCAGAACTATGTTTTTTCCCTCTCTACAGCTCCTCCAACTCTAAATGGTCTCCTTTTACTCTCTTGATTTCGGTAGTTACTACAGACCGCATATTCACATCTGCGGATTGGGAGCTAAGAGTCTCTGATGAGAGAGATTACCTGATGTGTGTTTTTCTGGGACTGGGTTACCTTACCCAATATGGCCTTTTCTAAATCTACCCACTTACCTGAAAAGTACCTTATGTCATTTTTATTTACAGCCCAATAGCATTCTGTAGTGCATCTATATCACAGTTTCATTATCCACTCACCAGGTGAAGACCATTTAAGTTGTTTCCGTTCATTAGCTATCGTAAACAGAGCCTCAATGATCAAGGCTGAGCAAATATCTGAGGCTTAGGACACTGAATTTTCTGGGCGTGTAGCTGAATCATATAGTAAATTTATATTTATTTATGAGAATTCTCCACACTGATCTCCAGAGTGTCAGATCCAACTTGCAATCTCACCAATAGTGAACGAAGGCTTTCTTCCCCAATACCTTGCCAGCCTTTGTTGTTGATTGCTTTGTCGGTCTTTGACAGTGTGGCTGGAGTAAGATGGAGCTCCCAGTTGTTTCCATTTGCATTTCTCTAATTGCTAGCGATGATGAATACTCTTTGAGATACTTCTTTGTCATTTTTTTTTCTTCTTTTGATAACTCTCTGTTCAGGTCCCAGGCCTACTTTTTGAATGAGTCATTTGTTTGTTTGTTTTTTATTTTGTTTTGGGTTCTCTATAGATTGTGGATATTAATCTTCTGTCAGACGTATAGAGGGCAAAAATTCTCTCCCATGCTGTGGGCTTTCTCTTCATGAAACTTATTGTTTCTTTAGCTGTGCAGAAGACGTTTAGTATTGTGAAGCTGCATTTGTCAACTGTGCAGCATAATTTCTGAGCAAATGGAGTCCTATTTGAGAAGTTCTTTCCCACACCTCTATTAGGTATGATGCCGCCTATGTTTTTTCTAGTAGTTTCAGGTTTCACATTCAGGTCTTTGATCCATTTGGAATTAGTTTTTGTGAAAGATTGACAGATACTGGTGTAATTCCACTCTTCTGTCTCTAGACATCCAGTTTTCCCAGGACCATTTGCTGAAGACGCTTCCTCTTATACAGCTTATGTTTTTTTTTTTTTTTCAGCATCTTGTCAAATATTAAATGGCTGAAGTTAGATACTTATGTTTAGGTCTTGAGTTTTGTCCCACGAGTCTGTGTGTCTGTTTCCGTGCTAGCACCATATTATGTTTCTAACTATGGCTCTGTAATAGATCTTCAGATCTGGAATAGAAGTCCCTCCATAATTATACTTTTTGCTCAGGATTATTTTGACTGTCTGGATCTTTCTTTTGTGGACTCATATTAATTTTAGGATAGTTTTTCTATTTCTGTAAAGAACAAGGATATAGGGATTTTGATTGAGGTTGCATTAACTCTGTAAATTTATTGGTGAAATAAATTTACACATTTTCACAACATTAATTCTACCAATTCATGAGCCTGAGATGTCTTTCTATTTTCTAGTGTCTTTATCTCGTTC
This sequence comes from Uromys caudimaculatus, assembly GCA_028551405.1. Taxonomy (NCBI): domain Eukaryota; kingdom Metazoa; phylum Chordata; class Mammalia; order Rodentia; family Muridae; genus Uromys; species Uromys caudimaculatus. The sequence continues at coordinate 49,578,452 of CM052709.1, forward strand.
TTAAAAAGTTTAAAGTTTTCTTTGTAAAAGTCCTCCAACTCCTTAGTTAGATTTGCTCCTAGATATTTTACTTTCCTGGAGGTTATTGTGAATGGGAGTGTGTTCATTATATTTTTCTGTCTGTTATTGCTTTATAGAAAAGCTATCTATTTGTGCAAGTTGAGTCTGTATCCTGACACCCTGCTGAATTTGCTTTTTATTTCTAGAAGTCTTTTTGGTAGAAATTTTGGGATCCCTAGTGTATGGAATTATGTTATCAGCAGACAGAGTTATTTTGACTTCTTTTCTTATTTGTATCCTTTTAAATTCCTTCTCTCGCCTCATTGCTCCGGCTAGTGCTTCAAGCGCAACATTGAAAAGGAGTGGGAATAGTAGACATCCTTCTCATTCCCGACTTCAGCGGGATTATCTCAAGTTTTTCTCCACTTAAGATGATGTTGGCTGTGGATTCTCAGATGCAGCCTTTATTATGTTGAGAGGATCCCTCTCACCCTACATTCTGTAGGACTTTCATCATGAAGGCATGCTAGATTTTGTCACTTTTTCTGCATCTATTGCAATGATCATGTGATTTTGTCTTCAAGTTCCTTTATGTGGTTTATTACATTTATTGACTTGCACATGTTGAACCACCTCCGAATTTCAGGGATAAAGCAAACTTAGTCATGGCAGACAATCTTTTTAACATGTGTCTGTATTCTATTTGCAAGAATTATAATGAGCATTTTTGACTATGTTCATCAGGGATATTGGCCTGTAGTTTTCTTTTCTGTTTTTGTTAGTTTGTCTGTTTTGGTTTTTCTTTGGGGGGGGGGTGTTTGTTTTGTTTTGTTTTGTTTTGTTTTGTTTTTTGCCTTTACCTGATTTGTCTTTGCCTGTTTCTGGTGTTTCGTAGTGATGCTTGCTTCATAGGAGGAGGTTAGAGGTCCTCTTTCTCTTTCTATTTTTTTTTTTTTTTTGATTAGTTAAAACAGATTAGCTGTAGGTCTTCTTTGAAAATATGATAGAATTCAGCTGTGAATCCATCTGGTCCTGGACATTTTTAGTTGGAAGTCTCATTTCTATTTCAATCCCCACATTTGTTATGGGTTCTTTACTTCTTATTGGTTTAATTTTGGTTTGGCTGAATCAAGAAATTCATCCATTTCTTTTAGGTTTTCCAATTTAATGGAGTACAGGTTTTTAAAAATTTTTTTATTAATCATTTTATTCCTTTACATTTCAAATGATATCCCCCTTCCTATTTACCCCTCCACAACTCCCCCGTCCCCCTCTCCCCGTCCCTTTGCCTCTATGAGGGTGCTCCTCCACCCACTCACCCACCCCCACCTCACCTTGTTTCTAGCATCCCCCTACACTGGGGCATCAAACCTTCACAGGACCAAGGGCCTCCCCTCCCACTGATGTCAGATAAGGCCATCCTCTACTTCATATGTATCTGGAGCCATGGATTCCTCCATGTATATACTCTTTGGTTGGTGGTTTAGTCCCTGGGAGCTCTGGATGGTCTGGTTAGTTGATATTGTCATTCCTATGGTGTTGCAATCCCTTTCAGCTCCTTCAGTTCTTCCCCTAGCTCTTCCATTAGGGTACAGGCTCAGTCCAATGGTTGCCTGTGAGTATCTGCATCTGTATTGATCAGGTGCTGATAGAGCCTCTCAGGGAACAGCCATACCACGCTCCTGTCAGCAAGTGCTTCTTCTCATCAGCAATAGTGTCAGGGTTTGGTGTCTGCAGATGGAATGGATCCCTGGGTGGGTAGTTCTCTGGATGGACTTTCCTTCAAGCTCTGTTCCACTTTTTGCCCCTGTCTTTCCTTTGCACAGGAACATTTCTGGGTTAAAATTTTTGTGATGAGTGTGTGGACCCATCCCTCAACTGGAGGCCGTGCCTATCTACTGGTGGTTGTCTCTACAGGTTCCATCTCCCCATTTGTTGTGTATTTCGACTAAAGTCATCTCTGTTGGGTCCTGGGAGCCTCTCACTTCCCTGGTATCTGGGACTTTCTAGTGGCTCCGCCCAGTTCCTCATAGCCCACTGCTACATATTTTTATTCGATTTCCTGACCCTCTGTACTTCTATCCTGTCCTCTCTAATACCTTATCCTCCCTCCCCCTTTTTCCCTTCCCCTCCTCTCTTCTTCCCAGGTCCCTCCCTCCATCTCCTGTGATTATTCTGTTCCCCCTTATATGTAGGACTGAAGCATTCACACTTTGGTCTTCCTTCTTCTTGAGCTCCAAATGGTTTGTGGGTTGTACCTTGGGTATTCTGAGCTTTAGGGCTAATATCCACTTATCAGTGAGTACATAGCATGTGTGTTCTTTTGTGTCTGGGTTACCTCATTCAGGATATTTTCTAGTTTGATCCATTTGCTTGAGAATTTCATGAAGTCATTGTTTTTACTAGCTGAGTAGTATTCCATTGTGTAAGTATATCACATTTTCTGTATCCATTCTTCTGTTGAGGGACATCTGGGTTGTTTCCAACTTCTGGATATTATAGATAAGGCTTCTATAAACATAGTAGATAATTCCCCCACAGTCTGAATTTCTTTGGTGTCTGTTGTACTGGTTCCCTGTTCACTTTTGATTTTGATTCTGTTATTTCTTGCCATTGACTAGGTTTAGATTTGGGTTGTTTTTGTTTTTACAGAATTTTGCACTGAATCATCATTTATTTGTGATCTTTCCGATTTTTTTCATGCAGGCACTCAGAGCTATGAATTTCTCTCAAAGGGCTGTTTTGTCAGATATTAGGACAGTGATGCCTGCTTGCTTCCTAGTTTCATTTTGTTGTACTTTTATTTACCCCTTTATGCCAGAACACCCCTTACCTTTAAAATGGAGATGTGTTTCTTGTGGTCAGCGAATGGATTTTGTTTCTTGATACAGTCAGAAAGCATGTGTCTTTTGATTGGATAATTGAGGCCATTAATATTTAGTTATCACTGAGATATATGTGTTTACTGTGATCATTGTGTTACTGAGTTTTGGTTGTTGTTGTGTTCTCATTGCTACCTTATGTTTCAATGATTATGGCTTAACATTTCTTTCTACAGTCTCTTGGTTATGCTCATTCTTCTCTTCTCATAATATTGTTTTAGGTAAAAAAAATTTTAAGTTTGATTTGTTGATATAAATTTTTTAGGCTGTTTATTTAATGAAAAGTTATTCTTTCTCCTTCAACTATAATGGACAGTTTTGTTGGGTATATTAGTCTAAGTTGGCCTTCATGGTCTTTTAGGGTTTGGTATGCATTGCTCCAGGCTCTTCTGGCTTCCAAAATTTCCACTGAGAAACCAACTGTTATTCTTATGAATTTTCCTTTTTATGTGACTTACATCTTTTTTTCTTGCAGCTTTCAATATACTTTCTTTGTGCTATACTTAATTTTTTTTTTAAGATGGCAGCACTGAGGTTTATTGGAGCATCCTAATACAGACACTGGGGCTTACCCATGGTACTCTTGATGTACAAAGCCTAGATGGTTTGCCAGTCTTTCTTGATCAAGGACACCAAGAAATTGATAGCCAGGTGGATGTGGTAGACCAGCTCATCACTGGTCATCTTCACATGGCCGACAGCAACAGCCAGACACAGCACCTTCTTCATCTGGAACTTAATTGTAGATTTCACCTCATCCACTTTGATCACCATGTTTTCATTGTGTGTCAGGACGGAGGAGAATTTGCCAATCTTGTTTAGGCCTGGGCCCAGGATGCGTGGGAGGTGCTTGATCAGAGACTCAGAGGCTAAAATGGCGTCGTACTTCTTGGCCAGCTTTTTGACCAACTTCTTGTTCTTTTTTTTTTTATATATATATTTTATTTAAATGTTTCCCCCTTTCCAGGTCTCCCCTTTGCAAACCCCCTATCCCCTTCCCCTGCCCTGCCTCTATGAGGGTATTCCCCCATCCACCAACCCACTCCTTTCTTCCCTCCCGGGCATTCCCCTATACTGGGGCATCTAACACTGTCAGGCCCAAGGGCCTCTCCTACCCCTCATAGCCAACAAGACCCTCCTCTGCTACATATGTGCCCAGCACCATGGGTCCCTCCATGTGTATACTTTGGTTGGTAGTCCAGTTGCTGGGAGCACCAGGGAGTCAGGCCAGTTGACCCTGTTGCTCCCTCCATGGGGCTGCAAACCCCTCAGCTCCTTCAGTCCCTTCTCCAACTCCTCCATCTGGGACCTCATGCTCAGTCCAATGGTTGCTGTGAATTGAATCTTGGGCATTCCGAACTTTTGGGCTAATATCCACTTATCAGTGAGTACATACCGTGTTCATTCTTTTGTGACTGAGTTACCTTGCTCAGGATGATATTATCAAATTACATCCATTTGTCTGCGAATTTCATGAAGTCATTGTTTTTAATAGCTGAGTAGTATTCTATTGTGTAAATGTCATTTTCTGTATCCATTCCTCTGTTGAGGGACATCTGGGTTGTCTCTAGCTTCTAACTATTATAAATATGACTGCTATGAACATAGTGGAGCATGCGTCTTTATTACATGTTGGAGCATCTTCTGGGTATATGCCCAGGAGTGGTATAGCTGGGTCCTCAGGTAGTATTATGTCCATTTTTCTGAGGGTCCACCAAACTGATTTCCAGAGTGGTTGTACCAGCTTGCAATCCCACCAACAATAAAGGAATGTTCCTCTTTCTCCACATCCTTGCCAGCATCTGCTGTTACCTGAGTTTTTGATCTTAGCCATTCTGACTTGTGTGAGGTAGAATCTTAGACTTGTTTTGATTTGCATTTCCCTGATGACTAAGGATGTTGAACATTTCTTTAGGTGCTTCTCAGCCCTGTGAATTTCCT
>CM052709.1:49583774-49616621 GCA_028551405.1 Uromys caudimaculatus
TGAGTATTTTTGCATCGATATTCATAAGGGAAATTGGTCTGAAGTTTTCTTTCTTTGTTGGGTCTTTGTGAGGTTTTGGTATCAGTGTGACTGTGGCCTCATAGAAGGAATTGGGTAGTGTTCCTTCTGTTTCTATTTTGTGGAATAGATTGAAGACTATTGGTATTAGGTCTTTGAAGGTCTGATAGAATTCTGCAGTGAACCCATCTGGTCCTGGGCTTTTTATGGTTGGGAGACTTTTAATGACTGCTTCTATTTCTTTAGGCATTATGGAACTGTTTAGATGGTTTATCTGATCCTGACTTAACTTTGGTATTTGGTATCTGTCTAGAAAATTGCCCATTTCATCCAGATTTTCCAATTTTGTTGAGTATAGGCTTTTGTAGTAGGATCTGATGATTTTTTTAATTTCCTCAGAATCTGTTGTTATATGTCCCTTTTCATTTCTAATTTTGTTAATTTGGCTACTGTCTCTGTGCCCTCTGCCTAGCCTGGCTAAGGGTTTTATCTATCTTGTTCATTTTCTCAAAGAACTAGCTCCTGGTTTTGTTGACTCTTTGTATAGTTCTTTTAGTTTCCATTTGGTTGATTTCAGTCCTTAATTTGATTATTTCTGCCTTCTACTCCTCTTGGGTACATTAGCTTCTTTTTGTTCTAGAGCTTTCAGGTGTGCTATTAATCTGCTAGTATATGCTCTCTCCAGTTTCTTTTTAGAGGCACTCAGAGCTATGAGTTTTCCTCTTAACACTGCTTTCATTGTGTCCCATAGGTTTTGATATGTTGTACTTTCATTTTCATTAAATTCTAGAAAGTTTTTAATTTCTTTCTTTATTTCTTCCTTGACCAAGTTATCATTGAGTAGAGCATTGTTCAGCTTCCATGTGTATGTGGGCTTTCTGTTGTTATTGTTGCCATGGAAGACCAGCCTTAATCCATAGTGATCTGATAGGAGGCATGGGATTATTTCAATCTTCTTGTATCTGTGGAGGTTTGTTTTGTGACCGATTATATGGTCAGTTTTGGAGAAGGTACCATGAGGTGCTGAGAAGAAGGTATATTCTTTTGATTTAGGATGATATGTTCTATAGATAACTCTTAAATCTATTTGGTTCATAACATCTGTTAGTTTCACTGTGTCTCTGTTTAGTTTGTGTTCCCAAGATCTGTTCATTGATGATAGTGGGGTGCTGAAGTCTCCCACTATTATTGTGTGAGGTGCAATGTATGCTTTGAGCTTTAGTAAAGTTTCTTTTATGAATGTGGGTGCCCTTGCATTTGGAGCATAGGTGTTCAGAATTGAGAGTTCTTCTTGGTAGATTTTTCCTTTCATGAGTATGAAGTGTCCTTCCTTATCTTTTTTGATGACTTTTGGGTGAAAGTCGATTTTATCCCATATTAGAATGGCTACTCCAGCCTGTTTCTTGGGACCATTTGCCTGGAAACTTGTTTTCCAGCACTGTACTCTCAGGTAGTGTTTGTCTTTAACACAGAGGTGCATTTCCTGAATGTCGTAAAATGCTGGGTCCTGTTTATGCATTCAGTCTGTCAGTCTATGTCTTCTTATTGGGGAAATGAGTCCATTGATGTTAAGAGATATTAAGGAATAGTGATTATTGCTTCCTGTTATTTTCAATGTTATTTTTATGTTTGTGTGGCTATCTTCTTTTCAGTTTGTTGAAAGATTACTTTCTTGCTTTTTCTAGGGTGTAGTTCCCCCCTTGAGTTGGCCTTTTCCATCTATTATCCTTTGTAGGGCTGGGTTTGTGGAAACATTGTATAAATTTGGTTTTGTCATAGAATATTTTGGTTTCACCATCTATGGTAATTGAGAGTTTTGCTGGGTATAGTAGCCTGGGCTGGCATTTGTGTTCTCTTAGGGTCTGTATGAGATCTGCCCAGAATCTTCTAGCTTTCATAGTCTCTGGTGAGAAGTCAGGTGTAATTCTGATAGGTCTGCCTTTATATGTTATTTGACATTTTTCCCTTATTGCTTTCAATATTCTTTCCTTGTTTTGTGTATTTGGTATTTTGACTATAATGTGGCCGAGGAATTTCTTTTCTGGTCCAATCTATTTGAAGTTCGGTAGGCTTCTTGAATGTTTATGTTCGTCTCTTTCTTTAGATTAGGGAAGTTTTCTTCTATAATTTTTTTGAAGATGTTTACTGGTCCTTTAAGTTGGGAATCTTTACTCTCTTCTATACCTATTATCCTTAGGTTCAGTCTTCACATTGTGTCCTGGGTTTCCTGGATGTTTTGGGCTAGGAGTTTTTTGCATTTTGCGTTTTCCTTGACTGTTGTGTCAGTGTTTTCTATGGTATCCTCTGCACCTGAGATTCTCTCTTCTATCTCTTGTATTCTGTTGGTGATGCTTACATCTATGACTCCTGATCTCTTTCCTAGGTTTTCTAACTCTAGGGTTGTCTCCCTTTGTGATTTCTTTATTGTTTCTATTTCTATTTTTAGTTCCTAGATGGTTTTGTTCATTTCCTTTGTCTGTTTGATTGTGTTTTCCTGTAATTCTTTACAGGATTTTTGTGTTTCCTCTTTAAGGGCTTCTAGTTGTTTACCACTGTTCTTTTGTATTTCTTTAAATGAGTTATTTATTTCCTTCTTAAAGTCTTCTATCATCATCATGAGATGTGATTTTAAATCTGAGTCTTGCTTTTCTGGTGTTTTTATCCAGGGCTTGCTGTGGTGGGAGAGCTGGGTTCTGATGATGCCAAGTAGCCTTGGTTTCTGTTCCTTATGTTCTTGCCCTTGCCTTCCACCATCTGTTTATCTCTGGTGTTAGCTGGTCTTACTCTCTCTGACTGTGGCTTGTCCCTCCTTCAAGCCTCTGTGTCAATACTCCTTGAAGACCAGCTCTCTCAGAGGAATTTGGGTTTGGAGAGCTGTGGTACAGGATCAGTTCTTGGGTGCAGACAGAAACCAGAAGGATCTTGTTCCAAGATGTCCCTTGGTTCCTGTGTCCTGATGGCTCTGCAAGGGTCCCTCTTTATCCAGTGAATTTGAACAGAAGTCGTGGTCTTGCCTGTGCTCAAAGGTGTGTTGGCACTCCTGGGATACCAGCTCTCTTCTGGCACTATTTGAGTATAAAGCCCTGTGTCACAGGATCAGCTCCCTGGCTGTTGAAAGAATTCAGAAGACCACTCCTCAGTCCCTGTGTCCTGGGTATTCCAGGTGGGTCTCTCTGAGCAGACAGGCTTGTCCCCACTCCTGGAAGTCTAGCTTTCTCCCAGCACCATTTGGCTATGGAGCCCTGGTGGCCCAGGCAGAGGTCCCCAGCCACAGATGGAAACTGGAAGGCTCCTGTCCCTGGCTGTTCCTCACTCCCTGTGTCCCAAGGATTCCAGGCGGTCCCGCTGAGCAGTGGTGCTTGCTTTACCTCCACTCACTGGCTTGCCCTCACTCCTGGGAGGCTAGCTTTCTCCAACTTCTTGTTCTTACTAAGCTTCTTAAGCGCCTCAGTGTCCATGTGGGGGATATTCACATCCACGGCCTTGGCTTCATCACAGTGCTGCTGGTCCCCCAGGACGCACACTGAGAACTTGGATAGACTTAAGATTGACGGTGCCCGAGAAGTGTCTGTCCGTCTGAGGGTCATAGTTCTTCAGGCTGATCTTCAGCTCCACCATCTCCAGAAACTTGCCGCACTTGTGCTGGTTCCCTGTGCAGGACTTCTCGCACTACTTCATACAAGGTGTCATGTGAGACTTTGCTCCTCATGGCTGCTCCTGCCATGGAAACTGGAAAAGAAGCTATGTTGTGCCATGGAATTTTATTTTCTGGTCTTGTCTATTTGGTGCTCTCTGTGCTTTTTTTTTATTGTAGGGTGTGTCTTTTCTTAGTTTGGGCAAGTTTCTTTCTTTCTTCTATGATTTTGTTGAAGATATGGTTCATGCCAAGGACTTGGTATTCTACCCCCTCATTGATGCCTATAATTCTGCCATTAGTTTTTTGGTGATGCCCAATATTTCCTATATGTTCCTTTCATATGTTCGATGTCTTTTTGGTCTAGATCCTCTACTTTATTTTCAAGTCCTGATATTCTGTCTTCTGCTTGATCCATTCTACTTGTAAGGCTTTCCCTTAACGTTTTTCTTCCCAACACTGAATAGAGTTCTCTCCTGAAAAAATGTTTTCCATGCTTAAAATCTTCAGGCTGCTCCAATCTGCTCCAATCTTGGTCAAGACTACTAAAAACACACAGAAAAACAGACAAGTGCAAGTAGGAGCAGATGTGGTTAACTTGTGGGGGAGGGGCTGAGGAAGGCAAAGAAGGAGGTAGAAGAAGGGCAAGGAAAAGATTTTATTATTTCTTACATAAGGATTCCCAGAATCTCCAGTTAGTGGCGGATACCTAAAAGTATTTAAGACAGGGAGGGAGCCATCTATCTTCTTTTAACACTGTATGAGGCTTGGAGAGTAGTATACATTGAGTACAAATTACTCACATTGCAAGAAGCTTTGTAAAACTTGTTAAAACTGGTAGGCCCAGGACTGCAGAGATGGTTTAGAAGGAAGAGTTCAGGACACCCTGGCAGAGGACCTAACATCATTTCCTAACATCATCTTTGGGTGCCTCACACCTTTAGCTCCAGCTCCAGGTGATCTGACACACATGGCTCCCTAGGGAACCAACACACACACACACACACACACACACACACACACACACACACACACACCATTTAAAAACAAAACAAACAAACCCTATAGCTCATTCTGGGAGAGAATAAGACCACTGCAAACCCTAGTGAGAACATGGCCCTGTGTTCTGTCAGTTCAGCCCTCTGTCAGCTACTGTATCATGATGACAATGTAGAAGAAACTCAAAGTCTTGTACGATACTACTACAATTTGGATCATGCCTCCCAAAGTTCTATGAATCTGAGTCTTAGTCCCCTTGAGGTCACTACTGAAAAGTGGTGGGACATTTAAAGAAAAGAGCCTTGTGGGTGGTCAATTGAAGGGGATTTTAGGGTCCCAGTTCCTCCCTCTCCCTCTTTGCTTCCTGGCTGGTGAGGTGGAGGCTACCATGTGCTCCCCCTATGACCTGCTAACCTCACCACAGGCTAAAAGCAAAGGACTAACTGATCATGGGCTAGAACCTTTGAAACAATGAGTCTAAGTATACCTTTCCTCATAATAAGTTAATTTCCTCAGGTATTCTGTTATAGTGATGGTATCTCATGTACCACGAGGATTGATTTACCCCTTAGCTTAATTTTCCATTCTGTTTTAATGTGTCTACTATTAGTAAGACATGGATTAATCATTTTGCCTGAATCTCTCTCTTTTCTATCTTATAATCACACTTTCTAGACAAGATGTTACTATCACAAAGCACTCAGAGATATTGCAAGCTACCTCTTACCACAGTCCAAAATGTTTGCTTGCTTTTTACATTACAAGATAATATGTTATGGGCATAAAAAAATTTCCACTGTGCACCTACCTACATGTGTGAAATGTGGGCTGCAGATGCGTTTTCTGTTGTGACAACTCTGGATATATATGGGACTTTTGGAGAGTCTGTGCTGAGACCATCAGCTCTCCCCACTATTCCTATCCCCACTGCTAGTATTCACATATCCCCAGCTCATCCCTGAAGGAGACAGGCATGGTCACAGTGAAGCTTTGTCATATCTTCCAGCATCCCTCCCTGTGAGCTGCTTTAGTGCCTGACTGTAGACCTCCATGTTCCCATAGACAGTGAGTCTTGGCTTTCTTTCTTCAATGTCAAGTTCATCAAAGGACAGTTTGGTGCCAACATGTACAACAGAAAATTGAACACGATGGATAAGTGAGCAGAGCACACAGGGTTAGATAAACACTGTTCAGTTGGTTCGTGTCAGTATAAACCTGTTGAAGCCTACAGACTGGATGACTCCCCCAGTAAACCCTGACATTAGTGGATCATAAAAAAATAATGGTTTATTATTTACAGCAAATGTTTGGTCTCTCTGAAAGGGATGCTGATCACGGGGAAGCTGTGGATATGTGGACCAGAGAGGTGCCTGTGCTGTTCAACAAAGCACAGACAACTTGGGCAGGGACAACACAAACCTGCATTTGTCTCAGGACAACCGTGCTGCTAGTTCAAGAATGTAGCACAAGTAAAAACTTAACAATTACATTGTAGAAAATTGTGTGGTTTTACAACAGTGTAATGTTAGCATTATTAACAGAATCCGGACAGTGGTGGCACATGCCTTTAATCCCAACATTTGGGAGACATACACAGGGAGGATCTTCAAGTTCAAGGCTAGCCCTGGTCAACAGAATGAGTTCCAGGACAGCCAGGGCTACACAGAGAAACCCTATCTTGAAAGAACATGTGTGTATGTGTGTGTACATATATACATATATACATATATGTATATATACATATATAAGTTTTTGTAAGATCAAAGAGACTTTTTGAATATGTATATATACACACACATATATATTGTGTGTATGTATATGTGTGTGTGTACAGAATTTCATGTTAAGCACAAAATTTGAAATGTTTATCCTCCTTAAGAATTACCTTACTTATAGGTAGTAGGATACATTGTAAATTGAATTCAACCATTGCCACATCTGTCTTCCCTCCACACGGCTGGCCTTGAACTGTGGCAGACTGAAGTGCATAGTGAATGCATCCTTCAATCGAAGGAACATGACGGTTGTTAACCAGTTTGTCGCTGCGATTTTATTTAAACCACAGAAAATCACATTGCAATGTGTTAATTGTACCTTCAATATATAATTCACTATTTCCTTTTCTACTTAGAGTGCCAAGTATTTTCTGAAGGGGGAAAATCATATCCATGTACAAAACAGTGTTTTTCAGTGTGTGGCCCTGAACCTAAGTATTGGCTTGGTGTGTGATGAGTCTGCTAAGTGTGCAGACTGTGAAGCAAGTACTTTCAATCGTTCAATAATATGCCCCATTTAATTGCTCTTATTATTGAATAAAGTCCCTAAAGAATTTTCACTTCCAGAAATGGTTTCTGACCCCCTTTCAGTGTCTAGACAATAATGACTTCCTGAAATGTTTGAGGGAAAACATAAGAAAAAGCCTTACTTATATAAAACTATAAATATTTGAGGTTATTGGGGTATAGGAAGGGAAGAGGAAAAACCCTTATTGTGGTTTGCTACTATGCTTTAAAATAAAAATGAATGGGATTTCACGATCAAACAGCCAACACAGAGTTACATTTGACAAGGATGACAATGCTTACATGGGAGATGAAAAGTTTGTAATATCAAAGAGATTTTCTGTAAAGCTTACAAGGTAAACGTTTTGCTGAAACAGAGTGGTTCCTGGCAAGTGAGATCCTCAGCACAGCAGGTCCTGCATTTCCCTTCAGCATCCAGTGTTTTCAGGTGGTCCGGGAACTGGAGCCCAGAAGTCCCTGGAGTCCCTTTGGCATCTGAATCATCTCAGGTGACAACAAACAAGACAACTAGCCCCTTTGCTTGATTTCCTCTTGTCACTTGAACAATGCACTCCAAGTTCATCTTTACCCATTGGCACTCAGTCCTGAAAGACAGAAAAATGCTAATTCCCTTAAAAAATACTTAAAGCTGTCTGATCCTTTGACAACTTCTGTCCCTATCACCACGAAAGGACACAGAATCAATCCCTCTCGAGGGTACAGTATTTGAGTCTCCATCTTGGAAGCCAATAGGAATAGCAGAACTCTGAAGTCCTAGAACAAGCCCAGGGATGGGCAAGACTTCTATAGACAATGAAGTGCAGTGTGGCACCGGACTCTTCCCTGAGACAGTTGCCATGGAAACAGTAAAATTTCTACTGTTGCTTTTTGCTGAGATTTTTGTGCTCCCTATTCTCTTGGTGCTTGTTTGGCTACTAAGATGGAGGGTAAGAATAAGAAGTAAGTTTGTCCTTTAGAAAAGGAAGGTCTGGTTGGGTTGGCCTGGTAGACACTATCACAGTAGCCAGAAATTACGAGGTGTTTTATGGACTCTCTCGCAAACTTCAACCTCACCCAGCAATCTACTATGGCCTTATGTTGAATGACTTTTCCTAGGGAAATGTGAACAAAAATCTATTAACCCCAGATATGGCACCAAAGTTGGACCAAAGAAAGGCGTCTAACCAAGTTGAGAGAGCCAATGAGCTTATTGGGGTGACTTAGAGAACATGGTTGATTCTCTGGCACCTGCATCATCAAAATGCCCACCCAAGAATGAGTGACAACTCAGGTTGTGCAGGGAGGTCCCACAAAGAGAGACTCTATCCCAGGAACAGCTTCCTGCTTATAGAGTCCCAGGGAGAGAGAAGCCCCTTGAGTGTGTGTCTTTCTGAGTTCCCTTGGAGTTTTGTGAGCTTTTGGAGTCTCATGAACCTCTTTCCCCTACAGGAAGGAATGTTTCTCTTTGGAGCACTAGTTTCACAATACTTTGTGTCAATTGAGACTGCTGGGTGACTGAATGTGTGAATTTCTCTTCCCAGCTTTCAAGGCTCCCTTCAGAGAGCCCATCCCCCATTCATTTGGTTTCTGTCAGCATATCTGAGTGACAATGCTTTCCTGCTCTGCTTTAAATAAAGAGAACTTGGCTGCCCAAGCCCTACCTATTCCTAAAGATGAGCTTGCACTTCAATCCAGCTCTCACCAGCACACTAATGTGTCTTCAGTCAACCTTCCAGCAATCTGTGCCCTGGTCCAGTATCTTCTCCTCATCTCTCAGCATTACTTGCGTGTTTAACCATGCACCCTGCTTCTACCTCTTTCTCTTGGTCCTGTGTTGGCTAAAGGCTGAGCATTCAACACATGAAGAGTAGGGGTTTACTTGAAGAGAAGCATGTTCACCCCAAATCTTAGCATGCCACAGGATCCCAGATCTATGGAGAAAATGTGGCTTGCTCTACCAGGAGCAGCAGGAAGAAAACTGAGGCTCAGGGAGGTGACAGGAAGACCTGAGCCCAAAACCAGAAAATATTCAAAATGACATTCCTTGTTGCTTCTGATGCTACTTTTTCATATTCAAGATCTCATTAAAAACTTTACTTCACAGTATCCAGATCGTTTCCCTTTCAAAGATGACATATGCTTGCTCCTCCTCATGAAATAGATTTCTCCTGAGCCACAGAGCTTTTAGTTATTCATGCAGTATCCCTGTGCACAGCGCTTTAAAATGAACCATTCAGACAAAGACTATATTCTATTCTTCCCTCCATAACTGGGAAGGGAAGAATAGAGACCTCTGCTGCTTCACTCCAATATTCTCGAATAAATTCAGGCTAACACAAAGAGTATTCTGCCCATTGTCTGTAGCTCCCTCATAGCCGCATGCCGAATAGAAAAGTGACCAACTGCTCCGATTTGAAGTATCCATAATTCCACACTGCCTCACAAGAGCACCTGGTTACCAGGAAGATGCCCAGGGGGAACTCCACAGAGCCATGGCTCTTACTTTGCCCTGGAATCCAGCCATGTTAAAGGCAGAACAGTGGAGTTCTGGATATTCAGAACAAATAGAAGATCTCCACAGGCATGCAGAGCAAAGGTACCCCATCCTCTCCGTCCTTTCAAAGCCATGAGTCAGGGGATCTGAATGTGCAGTAATGGTGAATTTGTTCCTTGATATGAAACAGAAATGGCAGGCACATTAGTGGATTAGTCACCTAAAGTTCTACTAATGTAGATGTAAAATTAGCATTTGATTGCACCATTCAGTCATGCCACATCAACTACAGGGTAATAGTGACCATGAAGACAATGGAGCACTGTGACTCATGGCATGACCCAGAACATGGGCCTGTGGGTTTCAGGCAATGACTGTCCCCCCTCCCTTTATGAGACACATCATTTAGGCCAGCATTCTTTATTACATCAAAGGAGGCTCTACATAAAAACGCCAGCAGCGTCCAGTTGACACACAGGGTTGAGAGCTGTGCATCAGCTGCCGATTTAAATTAATTTTGCTTCTTGAACCATGAAAAATAGTTCTTTGAACAAGAATTCATGATAAGTACACATGTGTAAAAGACCTTTAATCATAATTATTTTAAATACATAAAACCCAGTTTAAGGCTCTCAGCCTCATTAATTTTTTATGGTATGAAAGAGCAAAAACAAACAGTAAATGAGAAAAGTATAAGTCATAATTTAAATGTGTTATGCATGGCCATTTAACCCATTAGATGAAGAGGCTCTCTGCAAACTCCATCAGAACATCCTGCACTACCCAGGGACAGAAAGGAACATTGCAATCAGTGTTTGTATAAACATTAGATCTTTTCAAAAAGTATAAAATGGAATTTAGAACAATTGAAGTTGCCTCCTAACACCTTAGGCTCTTTCTGTCAAAGGACTGAACTCTTATCTGCCTGATTTCTCCAAAGCAGAAGGCACATCCCCAAGGTCTAGCACATAATAAACACTCCGTAAATATCAATGAACCTGATCCTAGCCAGCCAGTGTGCTCTGCGTTTACATGGGTGGACTTGAATCATGTCCACATTCACGCTTTGAGTCATTGTCGGGTTCCTCTCCCCTCTCTGGTGCGTGTATTTTACCGGAACCTCTTGTTATAGCGTCCCTGTCTTGGTTGTTCAGTTTGATGGATGCAATGTCATCAACTGATGAGGTGGGTCAGTGTGGTGATGCTCAGGACATTGATACAGATCCGAGTTCTGTCGCATTATGAAAGAAAAAGAGAGAGTTACCATAATCCTGAGGTGAGACCTTAAAAATGCAGTTGTCTCTTTCATGCGAGCTATATTCACTCCTACTTCCTGGTAAAAGTGAGAATGAAGATTTTTGCCAGATGTGTGGCTACGTGCCTTGCATTAATAACTCTCTATGTTCAACTGCTAACTCGGGCCACTCTTGTGCGGAACCTGAACACAAGGCTACTGTCATACCTAGATGATTTTGCAGAAGCTCACTGCCATGGTCTGCGATCCATTGGCTTTTGAAGGAGCCAGAGACTGACTTGTTTAGTGGGAATATCTTAGGTTTACTATCCTCAAGTCTTAAGAGCAATACATATTCTTATTATTTCTCCTACACATAATATCACTTTTATCAGTTATCTTAGTTGTAATGATGAGTGGGTGATTAGGGACAGTTTCAAAATACATCCAATTGGCCTCTTCCTGTGATAACTCTTAACGTTTAATCTGAGGGATCCATGATGTGGGAGGGGGAAACTCAGGAAATGCTAAGCATGTACACTGTAATTATACATTTAAAGCCTGGAAACTCAATACAGGATGGTAAGCCCATAGATCCAGTGAATCCATTATCAGCTGAACCTAGGCCAGGAGTCCATTTACTACTGTTAGCATTCTGTCTAAACTCCACCCAACAATTACCTGGCAACAGCCAGGTATGCTCCGCCCCACAGTTGCCTGGCAGCAGCCACGTGGGCCTGGCCCACTATAAAAGGGGCTGCTTGCCCCTCCTTTCTCTCTTATCTCTTGCCTCTCTCTGACAGCACTTATCCCTCTTGTTCCCTTCCTGCTCTCTCTCCACGTGGTCATGGCCGGCCTCCACTCCTCTACTTCTCTACTCTCTCCCTCTCTCTGCCTTTCTCTGCCTCTGCTAGCCTTTTAACGCCCCTCCTCATGCCCTGAATAAACTCTTTTTCTATACTATACCTTCGTGTGTGGCTGGTCCCTCAGGGGGAAGGGATGCCTGGCCATGGGCCCACTGAGGCACCCCCTTCCCCCACACTTCCTCCCCCCTAGAACATATATATCTTTATCATTTTTATAAACACATCAACTACTATCCCTGAAATTCTCCACTCTAACAGAAGATCACAATAGCCTTTCATCCCCCCATACATCACTGCTGCCTGCAACCCTGGATCCATCAATACTCAGAAAAACCTGAATATTTCCCTTCACCATGCATAAGTATCTGATTCAATAACCTTTAGATCGTTTTGGGGGAAATATGGGAGGGTCATGACTGAATATACATATATGTGTACATAGTGATATAGATCCTTCCCCTTCTAAAGACCTTTCGTTTGGTTCAGTAATTCTTGAGAATCAGTCCAGGTCTAGCTACTGGTAAGAGATTGAGGCATCAGCTGATTATTCTGAATGTTGAATGTCCTCCATAGATGAGCATGTCTGATCCCTTGATCCCTACCTGAGCTGTTGTTTTGGGAGGCTATAGAACTCTGGGACATGATGCTCAGCTGGCAGAAGCAGGCTAAGGGGTTGGGAACTATAGACTGGCTCCAACCTCCCTGGCTTCCATCCTGAGCTCTCCCTTGAATATTGTACTGGCTAGTTTTGTGTGTCAACTTGACACAAGCTGAAGTTATCACAGAGAAAGGAGTTTCAGTTGAGAAAATGCCTCCATGAGATCCACTTGTAAGGCATTTTCTCAATTAGTGATCAAGGGGGGAGTGCTCTTTGCGGGTGGTACCATCTGTGGGCTGGTAGTCTTGAGTTCTATAAGAAAGCAGGCTGAGCAAGCCAGGAGAAGCAAGCCAGTAAGTTACATCCTTCCATGGCCTCTGCATCAGCTCCTGATCCCTGACCTGCTTGAGTTCCAGACCTGACTTCCTTTGGTGATGAACAGCAGCATGGAAGTGTAAGCTCAATAAACCCTTTCCTCTCCAACTCGCCTCTTGGTCATGATGTTGTGCAGGAGTAGAAACCCTGACTAAGACAGATAGCACTGCAGTGTATCGGCACCTGGCACTCCGGATGCCATAGCCACAAGCCCTCCCCACCGTGCCTTCACTGCTACATCCTCTGAACTGTGAGCTAGAACGCACTTCCCTGTTTAAATTGTTTCTATCAGCTACTCTTTCACAGTGACAGAAAAAGTAACTGATACACTCAGACCCCTTGGTTTTTACAAGGCTCAGGGACCTGTACATGATCAGCTAAGGCTTAATTATGACATGATAGACTCTTTGGGTTTGAGAATACAATCTTTTCAGGAGCTCTAGCAGCCGTGTTTGAGTAATGACCAAGAATGGGAACTTCTTCTGTCCTCTGTCACATGTAGTAGTCCATGTATGTTCCCAGTGATTCCCTCTGGTAGATGATGGTAGTCTCAATATCTTTTACAGTGAAAAGTCATCACAGAAGGCCTTTCAAGAGTTTATGGATTGCACTATTAAAGAAGTAATACCTTCTTTAAGATCTCACAAACCTTAAGATATTTGAATGCATTCCCTCTACCACTATCCAATCCCCATTCATGGTGATAAAGTCTTAACAATTCTGCTGCTGCATAATGTCTCAGAACATGGATGAGCTCAGTGTTCTGCAGAGGACCACCAAGGCTGTCTTCCTGCCAGCTGTCCCGAGAATGATATAGCTCCAAAATTGAATTTCCTTGTCTGCTTTCTCGAACGACTCCTGATACCATGTGAGGTATTTCCCTAAGAAATATATTCTGAGATTACAATTCCTGTCTTGGAGAAAGTTCATGAGAGAACACATGGGAATGCCATCTGTGGAGGAGGAGAACAAATTAAGATTCAGCAGAGGAAAAGTTGAACATGGTATTACTACAGTGAAGACCTCAACTGGTCTCCATGGAGTTTTTGAGATGGTCAAGAATGGACCATCTCTTGAGAGTTGGCTAGAGTTGAAGTAAGGCGGCTCATATTGTTGTTTCACTATATTATCTAGTAATTTTATTGGGAATAGATAAAAATGTGAGGCAAATACACCAGGGCAAAGGCAGCTCCTTAGTCTCTGGAGACTCTGCAGCAAATTCCCTATAATCCAGACTGTTAGGAGCTTTGGGAACAAGTGACTTTGGTCTGAAAGTGGATAAGTAACTATAACCAGTGTTCTCTAAACACAATCCAGCCCTTCCTAGATCTGAAAATGAAGGAGAAAAGAGTACAATTAATTTCCCTTAAACACAGCTTTTGGGCATTTTGAAGTCATCTATTCAAATGCAGGTGTTCACAGATCTCAGTAATATGATCTTTTATGAAAACTATTGTTCAAAACTGTACAGTGTGTCTCTAGTCATTCTACCACTGATTCTGGGAAATTTTCAGCCTTGTTCACGTTCTTTGTAGAGATGATACATCATCGCTCCTTTCTAAATGGAACAGTGGAGCACTTTCCAAGATAGTCTTGAAATGAGAGATGCCGGTGACCTCCATGTACACAGATCTTCCTTTTCTCCTCTGGATACTTGGCTCAAGCTTTAGAAAATCAAGGCACTGAGTACAATGGAACCACCTGACACTCTACCAAATTTTCCCAAGCTGTAGCAAACAGTTAAAAAGGGAATCAACAAGGAAAGGTAGACAGGAATGAAGAAATGAAATTGGCATGCCTTGAGGACTTAACATGTTAGGATCCAGTCCTAGTCACTTCTAAATCTCTGTGATAAAACACCATGACCAAGGCAATTTAAAGAAAACAGAGTTTACTGAGAGCTAACAGTCTGGAGAATGAGTCCATGACCAGCTTGGCAAGGAGCATGGAAGCAGGCAGGCATGATGCTGGCCTGTAACTGAGAGCTCACACTGTTATCCACAAGTAAGAGGCAGGCAGACAAACAGATAGACAGACAGACAGACACAGAGAGAGAGCCTCAAAGATTGCCCCCAGTGAAACATCTCCTCCAACAATGCCAGACCCTGAGGATCAAACATTCAAATATATGAACCTCTGGGGCCCATTCTCATTCAAACCAGCATAAAATTTCTTCAGTATGTTCTTCATCTACTTCTCAAAACCCATGAAATAAGAATCTTTTCCAACTGATAAAGAAACCAAGGTGCAGAGTAGGTAGTTTCAGTAGTAGAGTCTCTAAGTGTCAACAGCCTTTTATAATCCTGAGATAATGTAGAAAAGCCAAAAACTGACCCTACTCAAAGAAGCTAGACTTCAGAGATACATCTTTCATTTGCTAAGACAGAGTATACCAGTGTCTGCCCCAAGATCTAAGAAACACACTATAGCCATGGTCTATAGATGTCGCAAAAGCTTAGTGTCTCATAACATCAACTTAGTGCTAACCATGCTCGCCTGCCCTCACACAGCCAACACCCTCATCCTAACAATACCCCTCCTATGACAAACAGCAAGCATGCTGCCCCTTTGCTTAATAACATATTTTGTCCCAAAGCACTAAAAGTCTCCCATGCAAGTGTTGAATTTAACTATATTACATCAAGGTATCATGGACCACATGAGTTATCAGTCACATGTTACCAAAACCAAAGCCAAGAAGTCAGAGAAGCAATGGAAATTTGGAATGCAGAAGAAACGTATCCTAAGGATAAAGGTTAGACAGATTTGAATACTCAAGGTGGTCTGCATCTAATATTTGCATTGGATGTTGAGACTAATGCTATCTCAGACCACAGCAGATAGGATGAATACAGTTGTTGCTCACCATCTTAGCTTCTCCAGTAAAACAGAAAGAACTGGCTGTGTGTGAAGAAGGAAGCAAAGTCTAACATCTTCAGGGACAGAGATCAGAGGATCGTCTATTCAAATCTAAAGATAGTCTTGTACCAGAAGGCTCTTTCCTTCAAGCGAAATGGGAAAGGACTACCTCTATCTAAAGACCTTTAATAGTTTTGATGAGTCTCCCCTAAATCATGAAGGGCTATCTACTGATTTAAACACTAATCTCATCTTTTAAAAAAAGGAACACCTAGAATAGTGTTTGACCAAATATCTGGATACTGGGTTCTAGCCAGGTTGTGCATAAAATTAACAGTTACACATCACAGGGCTTTCTCGGGGAGGAGTGTGAAATCATAATGGATCCAAGGCAGCACCAAACATGGTGGAAGAGACCTTAAGAACTTATCATGTTTAAGGTGCTAACATCGTGGAGCCGAAGGTTCCTATCCACCATAAGGGCTTGCCTGGTTTAAACCTCCCTCCAGTACCAAAGGGGCAGTCATCCAGGTGTTCCTTTCCTGGATACCTAGATATGGAGGTAAAAGACTATGGAGAAAAGCTCAGATATTGGCCATTAAATACCAGAATACAGTCAGACTTAATCACAAAAGAAAACACAGATTTCATTCAATTCAATGGATAATAAAACACAGCAAAAATCAGGGAGATGGCTTTACTTTACAAAGTACTTGCTACCCAAGTATGATAATCTGAGTTTGTGTAACAATAACTAACATAAAAATCTGGAGTCTGCTTATATAACCACTCTGGAAGTCAACTTGGTGGTTTCTCAGAAATTTGGGAATAGTTCTACCTCAAAGCCCAGCTATACCATTTCTGGGCATATACACAAAAGATGTTCCATTATACCACAAGAACACTTGCTTAGCTATGTTTATAGTAGCTTTATTTTTAATAGCCAGAAACTGGAAAGAACACAGATGCCTCTCAACTGAAGAATGGATAAAGAAATGTGGTTCATTTACACAATGGAATACTACTCAGCCATTAAAAACAAGGACATCATGAATTTTTCAGGCAAATGGATGGAACTAGAAAACACCATCCTGAATGAGGTAACCCAGACCCAAAAGGACATGCATGGTATGAACTCATTGATAAGTGGATATTAGCCAAAAAGTACAGGATAACCATGCTACAATCCACAGATCTGAAGAAACCAAATAACAAGGAGGGCCCAAGGGAGGATGCTTGAATCTAACTCAGAAAGGAAAATAAAATAGATACAGGGGTAGATGGAGGGAGGAAACTGTGTGGGAGATGGAATGAGGAGGGGAACGAGAACAGAAACTGGAGGGGGGCATCTCTAGGATGTACCAGAGACCTGGGATGGGGAATGCCCCAGGAAGTCTACAGTGATGACTCTGAGACTCCTAGAAGTAGGGGAATATGGAGCCCGAAGTGCCCACTTCCTGTAGCCAGTGGAGGGATAAGGACAACAACCCACCCACAAAACCTTTGACCCAAAATGTGTCCTGTCAACAAGATGTGCAGGGACAAAGATGGAGCAGAGACTGCGGGAATGGCCAACCAATGACTGCACAACTAGAGACCCATCCCATAGGCAAGAACCAATCCCTGACAATATTAATGAATCCCTGTTAGGCTTGCAGACAGGATCCTAGCATAACTGTCCTCTGAGAATTCCACTCAGCAACCAAAGGAAACAGATGCAGAGACTCACAGACAAACTTAGGTAGAGCTCAGGGAGTCTTGTGGAAGAGTTAGGGGAAAGGTTTGAGGGACCCAGAAGGGATAGGGACTCCACAGGAAGACTAACAAAGTCTGCTGAGCTGGATTCTAGGGGGTTCCCAGAAACTGAATCAACAACCAAAGCATGGGCTGGACCTAACCCCTGCCTCTATCACACATATGTAGCAGGTATGCAGCTTGGCCTTCATGTGGGTCCCCAACAGGTGGAGTAGGGACTGTCTGAATCTGTAGCCTGACTGTGGATCCCGTTCCCCTAACTGGGATGAGTTGTCTGGCTTCAGTGAGAGAGGACATGCTTAGTCCTGTGGTGACTTGTTATGCCAGGGTAGGGTGATATCCAGGCTGCCTCCCCCTTCTCAGAGCAGGAGAGGGTGTGGGGGGGAAGGGATGTGGGAGGTGGGGACTGGGAGGAGGGAGGGCCTGCAATCAGGGTATAAAGTGAATAAATAAATAAATAAATAAATAAATAAATAAATAAATAAATAAATAAATAAATGAAAAAAATCTGGGTTTCAGGGGAGGGACACATATATGTAATCCAATCACCAGGGACAAACAGGAGGATCCTTTTGGCTTGTTGGCCAACTAGACAAGTAAAATTTGTGAGCTCCAGGATTGGTGGATTTTGAGACCATGTCTCAAACAATAAGGCAGTGACTGAGGGGAATGTCTGACATTGACTGCTGGCCTCCACACACATGCACACACAAACACGTGTGCACATGTACTCACACCCTCATGTTCTCACTCATCAAACACACATACTTACAAAGAAAACACAGTGTAGGGAGCCGAGAGCTCAGAGGAGGAAATGACATGCCACATAGCTTTCTTACAGACATCGACCACCTAAACAGGAATGGCAAAACACCCCGTCTTTGTGGCTCCAGGTGAAGTCACTGCCAAACACAAGGGAAATTAGTCAAGGGTGTCAGTGCGCATGTGGACTGCAGACAGCTAAGGTATTTCCAACTCTAAAGAGGTGCCAAGTCTGACTCCCCTAACACCATATGACTCTAATCCTCTCTATTTGTGGAGCACATTTGAAAGAGTGAACACCTACAGCCACTAGGCAATGAGAACTCAGGAGACTGGTAGAAACAGAAAGATGGAGGCCCAGAAGAATCCGCAATTAATTTTGTGAAAATCCCTTTGGAACTAAGGAGGACTTGAGGTTACTTTCAAATATCAAAACTCGGTATCCCTTATTTCAAATGCCTAAGGCATGAGTGAGAATGCTAGGTCCCTTTAAGCCATTAGAAGACACTGACTCCTTCCAGCGAGCCAGTGGGGCAGTGACTTCAGTAAGCCTATAAATTGAGGGATAGTCCTATTTTTCCAGCAAAGCAGCTCATAGTGGACCATAGAATTGTCCAGGCTTGACAAACTTCCATTCAAGGGATGGCCACTGAATATATATCCTGCTAAAACGTGTCTGCTCCCCCATGGCTTAAAATAAGCATGTTCCCTGCTTTCCAGTGAAATAATGACATTCTAGTACAATAGAAACTGTGACAGGACACTCATATTCTATGGTTGCCGTGCTCTATAAAGCTCATGAATGAGGCTCAAGGTGTCCTCTGTCCATGCATACAAGTACTTAGTAACTCACCAGCAAGAAATTCTTTTGCTAAGGGGGATTTGTTCACATACTTTTCCATAAGACTATAAGAGAAACAGCTGCTGAGTCCTAAGAGATAGCTACCCAAGTTCTTGAGTGCGGAGACTGGCAATGAGCCATTTAACACAGCCCTGTTTTCTTCATTATTTGGGTAAACAGAGAGCCAACTGCAGTAACTACTACGAGCTTCAAATTGGTGCCATGAAAAATGAAATTTTAAAATATAAACTGATCTGGGTTAAGGCTTTAGTACCACTTGCTCAAGTACAGTTTTAAGATGAGAAGTATGAAAATGAAGCACAGCATATTCTAGAGGAAGAATCTGGTCTGCCATAGAATCTGAACATCTTAAATGTATTTGTCAAATATGTAAATAAATATTTCTGCCAATTGTGTAGGAAGGCCTGGCTTATCTCATAGGGAAGCTCGTTACAACAAGTATATACAAGTCATATCCACAGCAACTGGGGCTAGGTGGGGGTGCATGCCTGCAATCCCAGCACCTGGAAGGAGTCTGAAGAAATAGAATTACAAGTTTGAGGCATCCTGGCTAAAGGAAGAAACAAAATGGAAGAGTGAAAAATCCATACAGAAAAGGACCTGGGTACACGGTGACCTGATTGCAGCTCATCTCCATCCTCAATGTTCCCCGATGGGTCCAGTCTAGCTTTCTCTTACACCAAGCAGCTGCTGGAGCCCTTCAGGTCTTCCATACTTTAAAGGACCCCACGAATCATCTCTTGTGTCAGGGCTGTCTTGCTCCCTACAGGGGAGCATCAGTCAGACTGACCAACCCCAGCCCTGAAAGAATGAAGAAGGCAGGCTTAATTTTGGACATCAGCAGAGATCAACAGTCCCCAAGGACTGAGCTAACATGCTCTCCTTACCCTGGCACTCCACTTTTAATGTGTCAACAGCCAGATGTGAGCATAATAAAAAGTACAAGGAATTGTAGCTCCCTGGAGAAAAAACTGACTGGGGGGAACAGGACCTGATAGAGAAAACTGAATTCTAATCAAAGACCTACCTATCTAATCAAGTCCTATCTGGAGTTCTGGAGCAAAGACAGCTCACCTTGCTGGAACTGGGTCAGGTAGTTGACCCCCCCAATGTTAAGGAATATGAACCTAAGCTTGGGACCTGGATTCTTCACCTGTCTATTTGATACCACAAACTTACTCTTCTTGCCCTGCTGGTCTCCTAGTACAAATGTAACCAGGCAAACTACGCCATTTCTTAAAGTGTGTTTTCTATTGAGAACCGAGATAGTTCTCACACCATGCCTAGAAATACAGGAAGAGAAAGCACAATTTTCCCAAGAGTCCCTTGGTATCATAGGAATCAAGTCAGTCTTGTTTCCAGCCTTTGTTCTCTGGGCTCACCTTGCTCTCCTTGAGGGATGGTGCCACATGAAGGGATCAGCCTCTGTGGATGGAAGGTTGGGCATTAGCAGTGACAGCAGTCTGACCAGCTGGTGAGTGACAACTCATGCTACTGGACCTTTATGTAGCCCCTAGCTCAGACACCGTGGTCATCATGTGGCTATTGACTGAACTCTAGTGACTGGTGCCAGAGGCTGACTTTTGGCAAATAGCTTATCTTTCTGTATACTTGGTTATTTGGTTTCTTTGAATTTCTCTTCCTAGGCATTTGACTAATCAGCCAGCATATTTACCACTGTGTACGTATTTTTTCTTACCTAAGAGTTGCATATGCTGCTCATGTGTGGGAAGTGCTGCTGACAGACCCCAGCTGGCTTCTTGTTTGCAGTGTTTCCTTCTTACTGATGGAAGGTACATGATGTAATAGTCATTGTGCTCTGCAAGACATGTGCTGAAGTACTACAGATGTACCAATTTGCTGAGTCCTAATTGTCTATAGGTGATATTTCTTTACTCTGCAGGGTGGCCAACCTACTTAATACAACTGTCACATCAGTCTAATTAGCATAAAGTCATACATATTGGCACAGTGAGCAAACGTGATGTAGACTAGTCCATAGTTTATGTCTCTTTAAATTAAAGTATGTTTATAATGTTACATTTGATTATCAACTTGATTGTGTAAAGAAATGCCAAGGGTTTAGTTAGGTACTACTATGACTGTGAACAAGACCTGTCACCTTGACATACCTGGGCAAAGGGTGCCTCAATTGAGGAATTGCTTCTATCAGATTGGTCTGTTTATATGTCTGTCAAGTGTTTTCTTGATGCAGTTGATGTAGGAGTTCTCAGCCTACTGTGGTCAGTGCCATTCCTAGACAGTTTGGCCTGAACTCTGCAAAAAAAGGGATCTGAGCAAGCCAGAGGGAGCAAGCCAGGCAGCCTTATTCTGTGGTTTCTGTTTCAAGCTCCTGCCTTGGGTTCCTCCATGACAGACTACAGCTTATAAGAGAAAATTAACCATTTCCTCCTTTTGTTGGGACCGGTCAGTGTTTTGTCACAGCAGTAGAAAGCAAACAAGAACATCAACCAACGGCACTGGTTAGCAGTGAGGTTGTGGTGACCCTGTAAAAGCTTGTCTGGGACAATAGGTTGCATCCAGCCCTTTTAATAGTACCTAATGGGGACTCCATAACTTTAAACTGGGATGTCATTTAGCTCAGGTCTTGATTGCCACATTTCTTGAGTTACATTTTTATGTTTAAAAATATGTATTTATATCCTTGTCTAACTCTGCAAATCTTTTAATATGATGAAATCTTGCATCCTTTCATATTTTGTCCTGATTTGGGAGTGGTACAGTTGCTTCAGCTTTAACACGATGTCTAACTGGATCCCGAGTAACATAAGACTATCTCAGTCCAGTTACCAGCTCTAAGATGGCTCTCTTCTTACCGTACCTAGTTGATGAACATTTGTCATATTTTAATGAAATTTAAGGTATGTATGTTTCACACATGTATACTGTACGTGACTGTGGTGTGTGCACATGTATGTTTGCTGCAGGTGTGTACACCTATGCAAGCATGTGAAGATGTTGACTTTGCACACTGTCACTCTTCCTTTTACTCCTTTGAGATGAGGTCACAAAAATCAGAGCAATCCTCCTGTCTCTGCTTCCCCAACCCTAGCAATGGGTTTATCATTATGTGTAGACATTCAGCTTTGTAGGTGGGAGCTGGGATCTCAACTCAGGTCCTCAAGCCTATAGAGCAAGCATTATTATCCAGAGTCATCTTGTCAGTCCTTATTTTTAATACCTTAATGTCTTTGAATCAAGATGTGTCTTTAAGTTCCTGCCAGCCTCAGTCTTGAAATATAACTATTCCTTATAAGCAGTATTAGCTGCCCATGACTGCCATGACAGTTGACACAAACCATACAGCTATTATAGACCTTACATTCAGAGTTCCAGAAGTCTAAAGTGGGTCTCGCCAGGCTAAATTGAAGTATTGGCAAGGCGGAGTTCTTCTGTGGTGGTTCTAGGACTGACTTTGTTTCCCTCCCTGTTCAGAGTCTAAAAGCTGTCTTCTTTCCTTGGCTTATTTTCCTTGCTCCTCTTCCATCTTCACAGACAGATGCAGAAGGTTAAATTTCACACTGATCTCCCTGACCCCCTCATCTGCATTTAAGAATCCATCTGCTCACCCTGGCCATGCAGATAACCAAGGCTAATCTCAGTGATTTTGGGTCAGCTGATTGGTAACTTTAATTCCATCTTCAAACATAATCCCCTTCTGTTACACAAGCTAAGCTATTCACAGATTGCAGAAATTAGGAAAAGGATGTCTTTGAGGGGAAACACAGCTTAGCCGACCACACACACAAATATGAAACTTACAAAACTGAGGCCTGGGAGGTGGCTCAGCCAGTAAAATTCTTGCCACACAAGCACAAAGACTGACATCTGACTCCCAGCATCCATGTAAAAAGCAGAATAGTATGGCAAGCACTATCACATGCTAGGAAGGCAGAGAGGAGCGGATCCCTGGAATTCATTGGTCAGCACAGCTGGCCAAACTGCTGAACCCCAGATTCAGGGAGAGACCCTGTCTCAAAAATAGAGTGGAGAATGGTTAGGGGGTATACTTCATACCACCACACACCCATACATGCATGTGTACACAAATACATACATACATACACACCTCCCCCCCCCTCTCTCAGAACAGGTACAAAAAGTTTGGACAAATCATTCTCCATCTTATTTTGAGATACGTTAGTATTTTAATGTATTCTTTCCAGTAGTGAAAAAGTAGATTGTTCTGGTGGAACTTTGTTTGTCTGACTCTTGGAGGAACAACCCTGCTTGATCTGCGCACCTCAGGGGCATCTTGTGTGGGGCAGGGGCTGGCACATCTGTATGACAACAGGGGGGGTGAAGAGGGTGCTCCAGGGAGCGGGATTTGTTTTTAAGTATAAAAATAAGCAGGACAATGATATATTCATTTCAGCAAAATAAAATTCAAAGCAAATTGTAAATGGAGACTAAATTTATCTCAACAACTTGGGAGCTGAAAAGCATCCTTTAAATGAGCTTTAAATAAACCCAAAGACACTTGAGGAGCTGCTTAGATGATAAAACTATATAGTACAAGTTCCTTGAGAAGAAGGTTGTTGGCCTTAAATTATTCACCTATATATATATATATATATATAAAACAGGAAGCCAGACTTTAGGGTAAGAGACAAAAAATAGTAAATAAGCTACCAAAACACGTAGGCTTTATTATAATGGGTTTGTTACAGTGGTGGCGCATGCCTTTAATCCCAGCACTTGGGAGGCAGAGGCAGGTGGATTTCTGAGTTCGAGGCCAGCCTGGTCTGCAGAGTGAGTTCCAGGACAGCCAGGGCTACACAGAGAAACCCTGTCTTGAAAAACCAAAAAAAAAAAAAAAAAAAAAAAAAAAAAAAAAAAAAAAAAAAAAAAAAAAAAAAAAAAAAAAAATTAAATTAAATTTAAAAATTCTTTTAAAACTTAAAAACATTACAAAAGCTGATTACAGGTAAACGGAGGTTCACAAAACAAGGGGTGTGTAAGAACCTCAGACACAGGAGGAAAAATTATGAGGATTCTACAATTAATTTCATGGAAAATACATGTTGGAGGACGGAGGAAAGAGATGGCCTACCCCAGCCAGAGGTGAGTCACCGATGCAGAGCTGAAGAGGGGCGGCCTTGACGATGCAGCGCACCAGAGAAGAGACTCACCAGCGGGATGTTGGATCAGAATGCCATTTTACTCAGTCATTAAACCGCCACCATGGTAAACTTACTCAGGTGCGTGCAGAGCACAGCACATGATGGAAAGTGCTGGAAGGTATTCCATACAACAAACACCTCCACTAGCTAAACTTTCAGAAGCCATAAAAAAACTTAAAAAAACAAAACAAAACAAACCTATAGATCACCTCACTAAGAAAACAGGAACAGGTACTAATTTAAAGATAAACAAAAATAGAATCAAAATGAATCAAATGTCAAATAATTTATGCCTGAAAGTAGTTTGTGGACAATGGCTTAATAATGAGAAATCTAGGCACACAATTCCTTTTATTAATAGATTTGAGTTGAAAATGTGAATATCTGACTTGTTGTAATTTAGTATTCACCTCTAATAGTAAAAATGCCACAGACACCAGCACTGTAAGAAAGTAATGTACACCACAAACTACTTCTTTAAAAAAAAAAAAGTCAGGTACATATATTTGTTTAAAGAGCAAAATATCAAGATATCAAGAATAACTTATTTTAAAACATCAATCTATGAGAAGTTTATACCTACTCTATTAACTGTTTATTAACACACCCAACTTTTAAGAAAACATTAAATACAAACACTGGAGATGAAGATCTAGAGTTCTGTCTTTTCTATTGGTGACATAGAAACTTTACCACCCCACATTCATGTTTGGCTGGCCAGCATGGTGGCAGGTGCATGAAACCCCAGTTCATAGCAGGCAGAGGGGGAGGAGCTTGGGTTCAAGCCCATACTGGTTACATAGTGAGCTTCAGGACAACTTGGGCTGCATAGTGAGACCCTATCTCATTCATATATATGTTTAACATAATAACAAACTTAGAGAGTTAACAAAGTTGAAAAGGTTCATCAGGAAAATACAATATCTGTATCTTTTCTTTGCTGGAGCACTTAGAAATGCAAAAGAAAATGAAGATTCACAAAAACGTGGATGTATCATAACCTCAGACAGAGGATGAAAAATGAGGATTCTACTCTTAACTTCATGTAAAATAAATGTTCCGTTTTACTTATTGCAGCAACAAACAAATACTTAAAATTTCCAAGGAAGACATAGCAGTCATATGAATGGAGATTAATGACATCGTGTCGATGAGATTAACAACACTATGTCAATGATATAAACTGAGGCCCCAGGGGGGATGGACATGTCAGGTGCTTGGCTCCACCTCTCAGCTTTATAGAAATGTCACTTATGTCACTCACATCGAGGTTCTTAGAACTCCAGCAAGTATGTTTTTATTTTGTTTTTCAGGAGTGGATGAGTTTATATTAAATAATTTTCAAAGGTTATGTAAAAAGAATACGCAGCAAAATTTGGAAAGCAACAGAGGAAAATAGACAGAAAGCTAACTGTAGTAGAGATGATACAAGAAAGGTATGTTTGGGGTAAAGAGGTCTCAGAAGCTGTTGATAAAAGGCTTTGGACTAAGCGTGGACGAACAGACAAGTTTAAGTAGACACATTTCTAACAAGCACATTATTTAACCAACCAGAAAATTTCACTTATAGTAGAGAAAATGCAAATCAAAATGCAGCTTTGCTTTGCACCTACCAGGCTGGCAAAACCCAGAGATTTATAAACACTGCCCCTGCCGCAGAAAAATGGGCAAGAGGTAACCTGTAGATACTGATGAGAATAAAAGTTATATGTTACATCCTTCTGGGGAGCCATATTGCAACTTCTACAACAATTTAAAACATGTAAAATAGTCTTTGTAATCTCAACTTCTTGGAGTCTGTCCTACAGAAGCAAAAAAACACCAGCAGTGTGGGAAGACATGTGGATGGGTTTGCTGAAGAAATTTTACAGGGAGGGAAAAAAACAGAAGCTAAGTTGTTAAATACACTGTGAATTGTTCACAATGTGAAATATTAAGTAGCTATTAAAAGTATAAGTAGAAACGAATGAATATAAAATAATTTGTAAGGATTATCTTAGCACATAAAAATCACACTCTGCTTTGTCTGTCTAACTATGTCTGTATGTACTTGTAAGAGAATGGGGAAAAGAAAAAGTCAGACACCATTTGTTACCCACAGTTCCTGGGATGTGAAGGGAAGGAAAGGAAATAGGAAATAGAATATGGAAGTAAAGGAGATTTCACTCAGAAATGTGAAATACGATCAAATTGTACATTTATATAAAATTGTTCACCAGCGTGTGTATACAGAACTTTTACAATAGGAAAATGTTAACGTCAGTCATTGGATTGTGATTGAAAAAACATTTAACTGAATTCCAACCCAAGGGAAGGGCACCACCATAAAGCAGTAGTGGTTGCTATGGAGACCTGCAAAGTGTTTCTGCAGAGCAATTTGCACAGGTCCCACATGGACAATCACAGAAAATATGCTAAATAGTAAAGTTTAAAGAGAATTGGTCATTTTATGTGCTATGTTAACACGTTTAATAGTGTCGTCATACATAATGTGAATTTACGTTAAATCCATAAAATATTATGCAGTCAGGGCCGTCTCTCTTTGTTTACTTTGGTGCAGTGGTTTCCAAAGGGCTAAAGGTATAGTAAAATTAGACTTGTGATGCTGCAGGCTAACATGATGGGTACCTACCAGCAAATGTAATGTGCTGCCTTCTAAAAGTGAATATGTGCATGCACGTGTGTGTGTGTGTGTGTGTGTGTGTGTGTGTGTGTGTGTGTGTGTTCGAATGGTACAGTATATACTGTATTTGTATACACTGTCACCTTTTAAAATGTCACTTTTATGAGTTAATTTTCATGGTGATTCTAGAAGAATTCGTAATGTCACCTCCGTGAAAACAGTAAGAGTAGTAGGTGCAGAGTGCTTTCCATTCTGAAGTTTGTCTTTTTCCTCCATTTGACTCTGTGTGAAGATAATACGCTGAATTTTTGTTAGAAAGAAAAAGGGAATCTGGGAACAAATCATATTTTTTTCATAGTTTATTAATTAAATCTTAGAAACATTTGAAGTATGAAGTCTCAAAGCAACCACACGGGCCTCAGAGCATCCCAACAATCTGTACTAGAGTTTAAAGTACATTTAGGATTATTTCTCATGGCAATCTTGTTTCTAGTCAAGGAAGTTGTGTGTTCTCTTTTAAAGCCCCTTCCTCAATCTCAAATTATTCTTTCCTCACTTGGAGAAGGAAGCTTCCAGACTCCTTCCAGTAGAGGACTGATTTTTGCTTCTACTTCTTTTTACAATTACCCAGTACTAAAATAAGTGGTTTGTATATTGATCCCCAGCTTAGCTGCGAGCTGCTGGACACGCCCCAGCCAAGGCTTGGCCACTCAGGTGCTGTACTGTGTGATTCTGTACATGCCCCCAGATGCCTTCTTAGCTTTGTTGCTCCTTACCCACTACCACAGTCTTTCAAAGTCTCACCAACCACACTAATCTGCGTTTCGTGCATAACTGATGGTATTTCTAGAAACCTGGCTGCCTTTCCTCTGGTGATTTCTTCCTTCTTCTCTCAGTCCACTTATGCTCATTGTAAGACATTTTTCTCCTCCATTGATTTGCAGCTTGAGGTCGCTCTTTAAAACTCCAGATCACACTATCCAGAATGAGAGCTCAATGAAACCATTGGGACATTTGTTTTTAGTTTTGAAGTATTTTAGTATAGAGCATAATTAATTTGATCATCGATGCTGACTAATTGGGGAATGTATCTTTGTTTTCTTTAGATTCCCAATTTACTGTCAAATGTGTGAGAATGTTGGTAGCTTCTGTTTGGTATTTAATGATCAAAGGAGAGAACAGATACCCAAAAGCATTGTTGGGCCAGTGCTTCTGAAATCACACAGTAGCCAGCACAGGCCTGGGAAGAGCTTGCAAGGACCCATGTGCCTCTCTGCCAGCCCGGATTTGGAAGGCTAATTGCTGTACTTGTTCATATTTAACTGACATCTCAAATCACCCACAAGTATCTCTGAATCAAAAGCTCCGCTAGAAATATAACAAAATATGTAAACATGGGAAGAATACACAGAGCTGAATCAAGGAAAAATCCTCAAGGCCTAGAGTCCCAAACAGAAATCCTCAAATGCTCTGTGTCAAAGCACCTCAAAATGCATGGGGTAGGAGGCCTGGCTTGGAAGGCAAATGCAAGAGAGTTAAATTATATATGCACACTCATCACTGATGAAAGCAGTCATGATACGGCATGTGGAATACAAACTGAGGGCATAGGCGCCATAGCAGGATGGCGGAGCTCGCAGATACAAACCGTTTGTATCTCTGTCCCATGACTCTACCACAAGGCCTTATTCATTCGTCAAAACTCATTGGATTGCATTCATCAAAGCTCATTAGGATTGGGTCGCAAAGACACAACATCCAAACCAGTTTCTAATACAGCTGTTTTCCTGTTTTTCAAGAAGGCAGATGAGATTTGCAGTCAATATACACGCGCTCACAATAAAGGGAAGTTCAAATGGCTACTGGATTGGTATCTGCCCCTTCCCCCAAACATGTGACATTGACATTAAGAACTTAAAACCACTTAGGCCTAAGACCAACTGTAATATGACTCTGTTAAGAGAAAATTCCTGTTATGCTATGCTGTAGTTTCTCTCCAGGACTATTATTTGAACAGCTACCCATTATGTGAGTACTTCACTTGGTTAACTATTGTTTTTCTTGTGCAAGTTTAGTTCAAAGTGCAGAACCAAAACTTTATAGAAACAGGAACCGTGAGCAAGCCATGAGTCTCTAATTCCCTCAGCAGAAGATAGCTTTCCCATGCCTGGATGCAAGTCAGCTTTCCAATGACTCTGGAGTGTCTTACATGCTCAGAAATAGCCTAAATTTCAGCACTGAAATTTTAATGTCCTGAAATTTAGTAATTACAAATGAGTTATGATGGCTACTCATATTTCTATCATATACTTCAGTACAGACATGAAAAAGAATTTAGAAAAAAAAATTTTAGCAAGTTTTTATTACATTTCTAGTGCTTCTTAGAGGAAGTAGGTGATGTTTTTATGTCTTGACAGTAGGCTATATTTTTACACAGGAAAACAGAGTTCCCAAGCAAGCACACAAACTTAAAAACCAACAACTATTATGGTTGAAGCAAATGTTTCTGATTTGAAGGGAGAAAGAAGCCATGGATTAGACACCACAGGAGCTCAGACTTCAGCCTTCTGTGTGGAGAAATCCTTAGTGGGTCCAACCAGGCACTGGCTGTCACTTGTCACTCTGATTTTTCTAGCAGACATTCAAGTGTTTCTCATTCAGTTAAAAGCATCAATGTTTGCTACATTTGTCTAAGAATCCCTATGCTGCTGTCCCCTCAGATGTGAACTCTTGGAGAAGCAGCAGGGGACTCTGTGTTCTGACAACTTGATGCTGCATTCTGGATCCTGTGCATGGTTTGATCAAAATGTAACTAACACTCCACAGAAGCGAGTGTAAGTGAGGGAGCTCCAAGGGACAAAGCAAGTAGTTCAACTTTAACTGAGCACCAGCGTCCCTCAGAGAAAAGGAAAGGATACATCCCGACTGTCATTACTGTAAAATATTCCAACCCAGTTTCTCACACAAGGTAATTAAATATGGTAGTTGTAGCTCATGAGATTTTCCCAGTAGAGTTTTTACTGGAAAGTAAGAGGTCCGGAGTCATCACCATAAGTTGTCATAAGTTGTCTTATGTCCACCATAAGATGCTGGACCAAATATAACAGCAGAATACAAATACCCTGAGGGAATGTCCCCACCCTTTGGATGGCCTGACATCTTCCAGTGCAACACAGTCTGCTGGTATTACCCTGCTTGAGTGGCATCTTATCAAGGAGTTCTGTTTATTTGAAGGAAATTTCTTCTGTATCCTGCTTCATATTTCTCATGGTGCTTAGCCTAACATGAAATTGTGTTGCTTGTTCCTTTGCTGATTGCCTGTCTTCTACCAACAGAGAGCAAGTGCCTGGAGGGCAGGGGCTTTGTCCTGAGCAGTCTTATACCACTACCTGACACTCGATGCCTCTTCAATGAGTATTGCTTGAATATTTTTTTTCTCAAAAGCATAAATTGTTTCTGACCCAGCAGCTATCTGGAAATATTAGAAGGCTTACATCCCTTCCAAATACTTTGTGACTCTCTGTGCTGACCCTTGAACTTGACAATGACAAAAGAGAGTTTGGGAAATGTTTCTTGCTTCTGCTTCCTGTTTCTTTTACTTGTTTGGGTAAGTGTCTGATATCCTAATTTTGAGGTTTCGGGGGTCAGTACCTCTTAGGTGCACAATAAACGCTAAGAAACGATGACTTTTGCTGTGTGGGAAATACACAGTACTCTTAATTTGGCATTGGAGACTGTTTTCACACAAGTGGATGGAGATCATTTATGCCTTCCAGAAGCCTGTGTTCTTAAGAGAATAGAAGAGGAAATGCAGGTGTGATTATCATTTTAAACTTTTAAATAGAATTTAAAACATTTTTGTTGTTTAATTACTGTTATTTAAAATCTACAAAATCTTATTATGGTAATTAGTGATGCCTGGATAATTCATGAAAAAGCAGAATTTTATCTGAATTATTTAGAAATCTTGCTTCAAATCATTATTGCCCCCAGATTGTTAAGTAATGAACTTTAAAATTAATAATCACCAAAATATGCCCATTCAATAGATATACTGCCAAATAGAGGATATTTCTCTAGCAAGTAGAATCATAAAAGAAATTAAAATATATCAACTATATTTATAATACAAATTGTGTCCCACTTAAAATCGACTGCATTGGATTGCAATTAGGAGACTATTGACCTGCTTGTTGAGAGCACTTGGTTTTAACTCTAGGTCAGTCATTTCTTCAAGTCAATGTCCAGGTTTTAATGGATAATTGAAGATTTCAAACCATATACTCATAAGCTGATTAATTGTGATTGACACAGTCCCTGCAGCTAAAGTCTGGATCAATGTCAAACTCACTCATATTGCAAAATGTGCTGCTATAGCAATTTCTTTTGTTGAGTTCTTCCCGTCCTCTTCCTTTGCCTTTCTTTTAAACACTAAGAGCCCTTTTCCAAAATGTCCTCCTTGGTTCTGTAAACAAGAGGCCCTTTAAATGCGGAACCCTCTTAGAGTCAACTGCAGGAAAGCTGCAGGGTTCCATGTCCTTAGCTGCACAGAGCTCTATACAGTGAGCTCTAAAACTATCTTCTTGGCAGATTCTCGAGAAAGCAGCCACCATAGCAGTCCGGAAAAGAGAGTAAAACATGAATTACCCCCACATTTAGCACTACCTACAGTAGAAATGCCACCATGGTCAGAGCAGTGGGGCATCATTGATATGTGGTACCCACAAGCTATGCAGTCGTTCCTAATGAAAAGTGTGCTGGTGAATGGTTATGAAGATATACTTTCGATTTTATCTTCAATCTATGCTCATTAGCAATAGTGGAAGCTGAGCCTTATTTAAGTAAAAATGAATTTCTATATTCAGAAAGAATGAATCAATTTGTAGTGCAGGTGAAATTCTAGGAGATAAACATACATTTATTCCAAATAAGTAGAAAGCAACATATTACACTGTCTGGATGGGGATACCTGAAATTTCATACTTTTGAGTGTCTTAATTCTTTTTATATTTACCAAAAAAGCCACACACCCAAAAATGCTATTTTAAAATCAAAGAAATCTGTTCTGCATCTCATTTTACTATTTAATAGAGCAGCTGAAAAATGACTTAAAGATGTGGCCATATGGTGTGAAAATCCAGAATCAAGGAAAGAATGAGATACTGTAAACATGTAAAAGGCAATAAAAGGAGTCGGCTCCGAACTCCGTTAATGAAAAGCTGGCGGCGGGGGCTGTCTTCTATCGATCACATTGGAGGACACTGACTCGATGGTGGTTTCCAAAACATAATGCTGCATCTCAAGTGTTTGAGAGATTCAAGGAAGTCTCTCCCTCATCCTGGAATTGTTTGCACAGAAAGCTCCATAGAATAAATTACCGAGGCTTCCAGAACAGCTCAATTAACTGAATGAAGCAAGGAGAGAAACAGCTCCAATCTGGTAGCCACAGAACCTGGCATAATTTTTGCTTGAAGAGTTTACAAGTGGATTAGGGCATTTAAACGACAGTCTGGATTTGGGAGTTACGATAACAGGAAGAGGCAGGAGGGGCTCAAACTAACACTTTGCCCCCACAGATGTCTCCATAGGAAGCGAGGTGCTCGAAACCCAAGGCATTTCACGTCTGTCTCCATGAGGAGTTCTGATGTCTGTACTACTTTCCCCGGCTTCACAGATATGATAAGCCAGACTTTCTGTTCCCTAGGAGTTCTAAACGTTCTTTCCTTGAACGGTGCTTCAGAAACATAACCCAGCTTCATGTCACAAAACTTCAAGTCCCTTGATAAATGATGACATTATCCAGTGCTGACCCAATGCGTGGGCTCTGAATTCCTATCTATACCTTAATTTATTCAATGATGTTTTTTTCCAGGTCAGCATTGGACTAGGCACGGAGAATAAAACCTTCTCTCTTTTCAAGGGCACCTAGTTGAGTTGGGGAAGAAAGACTTATAAACAGTCCCTGAAGAATGATTGCTCTACCCCAGCCAAACTACAGAAAGTTTTCAGAGAACTGTCACTAGGGATTTGCTACAGGTTCTGTGTAACCAGGGACCTACTTCCTAGGAGCAAGTTTTACTTCTGTTTTGTAAGAAATGTAGATGCTTTCAAAGCACCTGAGACATTTCTCCCCCTTCTGTTAAAGTCAAATGTGATGCTTCTTGCCCATCCCTTCCACAGTGTATGGGTGGCCGGGACAGATGGCAGGGCTTCTCTGAGGGTGACTTACAGAACAAGAAATTTAGTCTCTCTGTCCTCTGGTTGCCCCAAACCACTTGGTGACAGAACAACAATAAAGGAGAAATGATGTTGACAATCTCAGGGTTTGCTTACACATTAGCA
>CM052709.1:49616721-49642912 GCA_028551405.1 Uromys caudimaculatus
TAAGTGCTGAAAACCCAGAGGATGAGTGAAAGGTAGAGGGGGCAAGCCTACGGGGGGGGGGGGGGGAGAGCGTCTTACAAGGGGGGAATCTGGGGTGGGCATTACAAGGGAAGAGCCTACGGGGGTTCTTACAAGGGGCAAGCCTATGGGGGGGGTCTTACAAGGGTAGGACCTATGGGGAGATCTTACAAGGGGCAGACCTATGGGGGGATATTAAAGGGGGTTAGACTATGGGGGAGTCTTACAAGGGGCAGGGCTATGGGGGGTCTTACAAGAGACACTTGTAACAGCTAAGATGAAATCTTGACAAACCAACCTAGATCACTAGGCCTCCTTCTGGTCCTGTGTTCTCGCCTGCTTCAGAATTTGGCTCAATGCCAACGGCAGTGCCCTCATGTGCTACATTGAAAATAAAACAAAGGGCACCATTCATCACAGTTTTCAACAACTGGTTTCTTTTCTTAGTTTGAAAGAAAAACTTGGCAATCATAAAGCAGAGGGTTTTTTTTTTTTATTTTGTTTTATTTTTATATATTTTCTTCTTGGTGTCAAAATAAACCAGAACCAAAAGGGCCAATGGAAAGAAAAGGAAAGCAGAGAAAACGCTTTCGAGCTGAGTGGGCCACACACTGCCATTCGACAGACACTGAACCATGGAATGTATCGCTCTCAAGTTCTCCAACCCGAAGAGCCAGCTCCTTCTGCTTCTGTAAGATGTGGCTACTTAGTGAAACTCAAATAGGCTCCCGGTGTTAACTGTGCTGAATATTTACTTTAATCAAAGTGACATTTCCCAGATGGTGTCATCCAGAAAACCTCATCTGAAATGTGGAGTAAGAGAGAATTCAGTTGAACATTCCAGGGGAAATCAAACACAGGTGTGCACCCATTTTAAGACGATTTGGTTTACGAAAATACAAAAGTAGGAAACCAGTACATTGATGGCATGAATACTCCTCCCCAGGGGCATCTGATCCTTGCCATAGCTACCAGGAAATCCTCATGAAGGTGTGAGATCCAGGGCATTGGGCCGTGTTGTCAATTGCATGACCCTAATACTCCTGAGCCCCACTTTCCACAGTCCCCAGACTTTCCCTATGCTCAGCCAAAGAAAGTGTTTAAGGTAAGAAGCTGCCCTGAGGTGCCTCTGAGAGTTACTAGCCTATGCAAGTTGACTCACTGGACACTCACAGAACCCTGAAGCTGTAAATGCAGTGGGTGTGTGTAAGGGTGGTGTGCACTTCAGAAGTTAAATAAAAGTCATAGAGACATGGGAAGAGTGGCCAGGCGTGGTGGAGCCTATCGCCCAGCCTGTTTGCTCATGGGGGACTTGTCAGGGGAAGTGGCTTCACCATCACTAGAGGAATCAGACAGCAGTCCACAGGCTCAGCACATTAGGAAGGACAGACTGAGCCAGACACTGGTCATGTGACTTACAGGTGGTTTATCAAGGGAACCCCTGAACTTTCCTGACCTCAGCTGCTGCATCTGCAGGGTGGTAACCACACCTGCCTTGGAGGGATGCTGCCAGGATTGAGGGATGTGTGTGTGTCATGCAGCCCTCGTGCACACAGGTTAGACCCAGCTCTGTTATACCTGAAGCTTGTATAACTCTGAGCATCAACTTTAAGGCAAACTGCCCCAAACTATGTTTGTAAATGAACTTAGGAGTAACTCATGAGAAATTACACTTTTCTGGAATTTATTAATTTGTGTGTGAGTATATAGACACCTGTGTGAGATGTGTGTCCTAGGTATTGAGGATTGGCAGCCAGTGACTCACTTAGCTACCTCACTGGCCCAAGAAATCACACTTGAAATCTGAGAATGGTTCCAGCACTTAAATTATTTTTCAAAATAACAAAACTGATCTCTTTGTTCTTTTCTACATGTATTTTTCAGTGACACGCTTTGATCATAATTCCCAGGGCTATCCTTTTCTACTTTATCGTTGTTAAGAGAATGCAAAGTTCATTCATCTTTCCTTCTGGAGAGTTGGGAGACACCTGTTCTTAGTTGTTCGTTGTTCTTTTTCTTTTCGTGAGATGGGGTCTCACTCTATAGCCCTGGCTGGTCTTAAACTCACAGATATCTGCCTGGATCTTCCTCCTGAGTGCTGGGACCTAACTGTTAATGTTTGGGATGTGAACCTAAAGCACAGATTCCCACCCTCATTACTTGTCTTTCCTAGTTTTCCCAGAGATTGGTTTGGCCAAAACCTGAACTGGTAAATTCTACTGCCCACGATCACCATGGTGAACTGAATAATCCTGAGCAATCCTGTCTGTAACTGCAAGCCCACAGCAGCATAGGCACTGTGTAGCTCAGGCTCCTGTTGGAGTGGGGATAGCTAAGAGATGTACGCTTTACTTACGGACCTGACATCATCTGCCTTTAGCCTTGTTCCTTCTCCCCCTCTTGCCCACTTCTAGTGCATCTCTAAAGAGTTTCAACTCTGCTTTGAGCATCACACCTCTGAGGGAGCCATGGAGAATTCTTGGAATCCATTTTGTTTTTTAACTAAAAGAGCTTGTAAGAACTTAACTACACATGCAAGTGACTCTGAGCTGCATAACTATATCCTACTGGGTCCTAATTACAGTCATCACAACTTCCCCTTATACAGCTCCTAAAATGTCCAGCCACATTCCAAGAGCCACGTGAACCACCAGTAGAGCCCAGTTCAACGTGAAACTGAGTGGTCTTCCTTTAAGGCCTTCAGGGTGTCATGACAGGAGCCCCAGGGTATTGAGCCAGGTACAGGTTCAGTACACAGGCGGTGCACTGGTTACAGACCCAAGGAGCTGACCTTGGTTGTTGCCACACCAGTGCCATGAAACAAAATAAAACAACAACAACAAAAAGAAGTAGGAAGAGACGGGGTGTGGTTTCAACCAGCTGCACCCAGAACAACTTTCTTTTGCAGGTTTTACAAAACCACAATTGTGTGTACATGTTGCTGCAGTACTGTGAGCACAACATCCTACGGGGCTTTGTGTAGGTAAAGGCACCTGTGGCTTACATGTCCTTATCCTAAATGGTTACTCTGCTCCCTATGAAATACAGTACATGTTCAATAAACACTTGGAAATTATGTTTTATCCTCAGGGACCTTACAGTCTAGCCAGCAAAACAAACAAGAGTAGGTCAACAAACCCCTGCCACAATTCAGCATGTCAGAACCCAAATCCGTAATTGCACAGAATGTGGGGAGGTGAATTCAAACCAAACTAAATGACTAAGTATCCTCAGGGTGAGTCAGCCAGGAGTCTGGGCTACAGAGCCAGATCAACCTGATCTTAACTGCAGTTTTGGCCCCACCTGGTGGTGGTTTTACTCTGTGGTTTAGACACTGCTGAGGAACTTCTGAGTCCTGAGGCTGACTTGGTTTTTCAGAGTGGTGGGACTGATTCCAGAATTTTTCCAATTAAGTTTATGAGCCAACTCGGGGGAAATTCAGCTGGGCAGCACCTGGTTCTGTGGGATTCTCCTTTGTGTTGCTACTTGAGGAAACAGGGCTGTGCACTGTCCTGCATGGGATGCATGGACAGCCCAAAGAAGGGGTCACAAAAATGGAAGCCAACAGATCTTCCAGGTACAGGAAGGACTACTTGGGCAACGCCTCAGGGTGCAACAGCTACAGGAAGGGCAAATTCAGAGGAGACTTCTGAAGAAATTCTCAGCATCTAGGAGTGGGGGTCCACCTATAAAACTGCCAAAGAAGGAAAAGGCAACCCACTGAACATATATAGAGATTTTAATGGCATCACAGGACACCAGAGGCAAAGGCTGACCAGACGCAGGAGAAGGGACCTGGAGTCCTAGCTTAGGTCCAAGAGCATTGTCTAGGGTTAAGACTGAGTTATGGCCTTGCAGAATAGGAGACATGATAGGAGGGAGTTACTGCTGATTCAGCAGAATCAGGGAACTTGGAAAAGTGACTTAGGGTCATCTATGTCAGGGGACGTATTGAGAAAAATCATATGATATAACATCATCAGAGTCATGGTTGACATTACTCAAGTCAGATTAAATAGTGACACCAAAACATGCACCCAAGGCTTTTTGTATCTTCTATATGGGTATTTACCTTCATTCCATCCTTGCAAAATATTAGGGCAGACATTAAGAAGGCAAATGAACATAAATCTAAACATAAATAGAGAACAGTATTCATCACTTACAGAAACCCTTTATGTTTATTAGAAATGATGGTTTTGTGTAACGACGTGTCATTTCTGGACTGCACCAACCTTACTTTTCTAAAGCAGTTGGCCTTCAAGGACATTTTGGTGCCTATGAGGTCAAAAAACTAACTGGCTGCAGAGGTGTCTATGTAGTGAAATGATAGAAACCTACCACAGTTAAAAAAAAATCACCTACCCAGCAGGGAAGGTGGCTAGGAAAGAAAGACAAATAAATATCATAGGACTAAGAGAACATTCATTGTTTAAAAGGTAGCAGTTTGCATTTTAAGTCACAAGCTGCTATGGAAAAAAGAAAAGAAAAGAAAAGAAAAGAAAAGAAAAGAAAAGAAAAGAAAAGAAAAGAAAAGAAAAGAGAAAGAAAGAAAGAAAGAAAGAAAGAAAGAAAGAAAGAAAGAAAGAAAGAAAGATCCACTGACAAACACTCCGTGGTTTTCATTATATTATCCATCCTTATTCCATGACAACTCTCTAAATGAAAAAATAAAACAATAAATGTCAAAGAGAATATATAATCTGTTAATACAAAAACCACGAGCAGTGTGAGTACAGTACAAATGAGAAGAAAGTTAGTAAGCGCCAACACTGAGCCATTGGTTGCATGGGAAACTCCACCACTTTTGCCTGATGATCTGCGGTTGAGTTTGTAAAGGACCGGGTGTGGACCCAACCAAGAAGGAAGGCAATAGCATTTCAAAAGAGAAGGCCTTGAAAGTTGGTAAATATTGGAAAACTACGAAAACCAACAAACCAAAGCAAATAGCACCATCTCTGGGACTGCAGAGACAAATGCTTTGAAGTCAGGAGAGGAGGCGGGTTTCTCAAAGCCTAGACAGTGGTTCTCAACCTTCCTAATGCTGCAACCCTTTAACAGAGCTCCTCATGAGCTGGTGGCCCCTCCCTCAACCATAAAATTAATGTCTTTGCTATTTCATAATTGTAATTTTGCTATTATAAATCGTACTGTAAAATCTGTATTTTCTGAGGGTCTTAGGCAATCCCTTATTTATGAAAGAAAGGGTTGTTCGCACCCTGAAGAGGTCGCGACCCACAAGTTGAAAACTGCTTGCCTAGACACTTCAAGAAGCACCTCACTGATGTGGAGCAAGGGACAGTGCTCAGCTTGTGTAGAGGCTTCAAAGGGATCGTGAAGCCAGTTCCGAAAGCATCAAAAACCAAAACAAAACCAACAAAAAGCCCACTATCGAGGTGAACACTGTTGAGGTGGTGAGGTGACACTTCCAGAGACAGAGGTTCCATGAATAAGAGCAGCTCTCCCCTCCCTTCCCAGACTGCAGCTTCCTGCCTCATACTTCACATTCCACCACCCAACAGGAAACTATGAACGGTGCTTTAGAGAGTCCGGGAGTCATATAAACCGAGTATGGAAGCTGAGAGACAACAGGTTGGTAACATGCACACTGACAGCACAGAGAGAGTTCTGTCCTACGTTTAGGTCTGTTTCTCACATCTTAGTTCATAACAAGCAACTTTGTCTCAAAATACCTTGATCAGCAACAAAGAAGCTGAGAGTCACTCAAGGGCGGTCTGATCTACACCCAAACCATGCTACTCAGGACTGCTTCTTACACCCCTGAGAAGTCCGAGATTGAAGTTACCTATGAAAAACGGGCTCTTTGGAAGCCATGTGCAGACTGGCTTAAAACAATAAGCATTTCTTGCCCCCAAGGACAACATTCTCTACAAATATGGTCTGGATGCTTATCAAACAAGTTTTTAGGCTGCTCTCTGAAGTTTCTGGGTGAGTACAAACACCAGAGTCAAATAAATGCCTTTAAAAGCAAGGCTGTGGAGCACGTACCCTGTCAGTGGGATCCTCATATTCCCCCAAAGTAAACAGTAACATGAGAATATTTATATGAAATAAAACTGTGTATCAAGTCTGCCTCGGCTCAGCCGGAGGGAAGGTTAATCCCTTGCAGATCTCATAGAGCGGTCCTTTGTTGACGGCGGTGGCCACTTCCAAGACACTGCAAACCAACTGCAGAGCAAGGCTTGACATTATGCCAAGAAATGAAAATATTATAACCCCCCCATTTTGTTTTATCTCAGTTATATTTTACTTAACCCCCTCCTACCTTTTGTTCAAGTCATTTTAATTTATCATAAGTCAAGCCCAAATTTAAGTTGGAAATAAATGATATTATCATGAATCAAGCCCAAATTTAGGTTGGAAATAAATGATAAGTCTCTGCCACAAACCCACAAACAAACTGTATCACTCTCCTCCCCCAGCTTGCTTGCTGCT
The DNA here is from genome assembly GCA_028551405.1 of Uromys caudimaculatus. Taxonomy (NCBI): domain Eukaryota; kingdom Metazoa; phylum Chordata; class Mammalia; order Rodentia; family Muridae; genus Uromys; species Uromys caudimaculatus. Next base: position 49,623,196 of record CM052709.1, read on the forward strand.
GACCTTCCCCCTCTCTTAAGAAACTGAAGACTAGATACATGGGAGTGGTTTGGAGGGATGAAATAGAAAAGGGGAAATGATGTAATTATAATCACAAAACCTGAAAGAAAAGATTTAAAAGTAAAAATACAAACATACTATAATGTTCAAGGAAAAACCTTTAAAGAAAATATGCACTAAACCTTGGAGTTTATATATTAAGATAAAAACTAATCTTTTAAATATTTTCAGATTTTTCAGTATTGTTTTCTTATGTTTTCAGTAAACTTAAATATTTCAGAAAGAAAGAAGATGACAGCCTGAGGTTTAAAGTCGAGTGGAACAAAACTGCAGGAGGTTGATCAAAGGTGAATTCTTTTTGCCCACATGGATTTATGCTTGTTCCACAGCTGGCACAGGTCATGGGCAAAGTCACCTGGCAGGACCTGGGGGGTGGAATGAGCTAGGTGCCACATACATACCTTGCAAAATACACATGGGAGGGGCGGGTAATACTGGTGAAACGTTTGCACAAACTTAGTCTGTTTCTTCTTAGGTCCACCTGAGAAACGGTTACCGTGAATCAAGGGGAAATGTTAGTGAATTTCTCATATATTTTTAGTCCAGTGGGATAATCCTTGCTAACTGAAGCTAGGACAGAGCTGGTTATATTGTGTCTGTCCATGGGCAAACTTTCACAGGGCACTGCTGACTCAGATTCCTATAGAACCAAGCGGCGACATGGAAGAAGGGAGAAAGAGAATGGGATGAAAGGCTAATTTGCATATGGGTGAGGGATGCACAGTCCTGCAGGCTTAACATCGTTGATAATAATGACTTACAATTTTCAAGTTGATAGCTGGAATAAAGACCAAGTTTGATTAACTGTATTTCAAACTATTAACTAAGCTACCCACATAGTGTAAGTGTCCATAATAATGGATGGGGAAAAAAATGAGGAAGTCAGTCTCCTATGCTTGTATACTTACAGACAGATATTAGAAATTTCCCAAATTTTACTTGAAAAGTATAAACTTAGCAACAATTATTCAGATACTTGTCAGCTTTTTAAATTTTGTGAACTACATAATTTTGTGTTTTTTTTTAAACTGTCTTAAAATACTCAATATAAACTTGATTATTTTATCATTTGATGTCATTAGTTGCTGCAAGGTCATCACTACCACCCATCTCTAGAGCAGTTTTCATCTTCCAGCACTGATACACACCCAGTAAGATGCTTGCTTAAGTAGTTCTTACCCAAAGCCAACCAGTGGTGAAAACCTAGAGCTGTCCTAACCACTTAAACAACTGGTCAACCAATAGGTCCATCCCACAAGCCCAAATGGATCAATTGCACCATTCGTTGACACCACTCATCTATTTCATATTGGTTTGTGAAAATGAAACAGTACTCCAGAGTAGATTAATAAAGATCATTTATAATACATTTCATTGTTATAGTGTACTTCTAAAACATTTTCTTAAAACACAGACTCACAGTTATGGTAGGCAGGCATGGTTCCCCTATCTTGTGAGAAATGGGACCATGTCTACACAGAAGGTATGAATAGCAACCCACTCCCCAGTGTAACAGTCAGTTGTCTAAAGTTCTTCCTACTAGGCCATGGGGATTCCACTGAAGCAGGTTCTGACCGTTTCTCAGCTCTCAAAGACTCAGACACCTGGTCTACCAAAGCAGCATCTTCCTACTCCACCATAGCAACTAAAATTCCTTATGTTTGAAACCATTCATGAGTTCATCGTTTTTCTGTCTTCATTGTAATTATATTGAAAGAAAATAGAAGATAACCACAAAACCTTACCCCTGGAATGCCATAAACAATCAAATTTGAGTTAAATGTAACTTTTTTAAAAAGGCTAGGTCATTGGATCCAAAGAATAGGTTAAGTTTGACCTAATTTGATTTTTAATTCTTTAAAATAAATGTATATTGTATATTTTCTTTGGAGTTCATTCTTTCATTAAATAAAATTAGTGGAGAGTTTAGTTCTCTGTGCTTTGTACCTAGAAAATATCATGTATTAAAGCAATATAAATATGAAAGATTAGCCTACGTTGCCAAAATCAGTAAGTAATTTCTTTTACTTCATAGGGAGAGTACACATTTTAATTCAAATAAAATTTCTCCCACTAATATCCTTTTTTGTTAAAACATATTTAAGGCCTCCACAATTATCATTTAAATTACCCAAAGGGTAGACACTTTCTTTAAGTCCTACACAACACCATCATGCTGTCTTCCTACAAAAACCACTAAAACCTAGACAAATCTGGCTTATGAAGTGGTCTGGAATGAATAGGTTGTCTTAAGACTGGCCAAGAAAGGGCCATTATCTTTGGAAATCAGACTTTTTGATATTTCTCTTCAAATTTTAATCGTTTTAGTTCAATTTTTTATTTGTTCTTTAATAATTTTGTAAACATGTTTTCATCATTTTCTCACTCTAGCCCTACTCTTCAAACTCTATCCCCAACTTGTCAACCTACCTGTACTGGCTGGTTTTGTGTGGCAACTTGACACAAGCTGGCGTTATCACAGAGAAAGGAGCCTCCCTTAAGGAAATGCTTGCATGAGATCCAGCTGTAAGATATTTTCTCAATTAGTGATCAAGGGGAGAGGGCCCATTGTGGGTGGTGCCATCCCTGGACTGGTAGTTCTGGGTTTTATAAGAAAGCCAACTGAGCAAGCCAGGGGAAGCAAGCCAGTAAATGACCTCCCTCCATGGCCTCTGCATCAGCTCCTGCTTCCTAATCTGCTTGAGTTCCAGTCCTGACTTCCTTTAGTGATGAACAGCAACATGAAAGTGTAAGCTGAATAAACCCTTTCCGCCCCAACGTGCTTCTTGGTCATGATGTTTGTACAGGAATAGAAACCCTGACTAAGACACTACCCAACTACTCAACTTATCAACCTACCCAACTACCCATTTTCTCCTCTTCTTCTTCCTCTTCTTCTTCCTTCTCCTCCTCCTCCTCCTCCCTCTTCTCTTCTGCTCTGCTTCTGCTTTTTTGGTTTGTTTGTTTTTTAAGAAAAAAAGAAAAACACATCAAGTCCAATTTGTGCTGACCATACACTCTTGAATGCATGACCTTGACTGGAAGGTGGTCTATCCATGAAGTACCACACCCTTAAACAAGACTCCCTCGCCCTTTTCCTGGAATCTATGAATTGCCAAAATCTCCTTAGACAGGAGTGGGACTTCATGCCTATCTGCCCTCTCCATTCTGGAATTTTGTCTGGCTTGAGCTTGCACAGGTCTTGTGCATGCTGTCTCAACTGCTATGAGTTCATTTATATGTACAACTGCCCAACTGTGTCTAGGAAACAGTTTCCTTGTAGTCATCAACCACTTCTTAATAATCTTTCTGCCTTCTCTTCCACAGTGATTCCTGATCTCTGGAAGAAGATGGTGTAATGCAGATGTCTTGTTTAGGGCTGAGCATTCCACGGTCTCTTGCTCTACATCTTAACCATTTTGCAGGTCTCAATGTTAATCACTGTCAACTTTGAAGGGCTTTTCTGAAAGGTGTTGGCAGTGATAAATCTATGTACATAACAAGTCATTAGGATTAATACTATTATGTTGACATTATTTTACATAAAGTACTCCATATTTTTAATATACATTAAAAGAATAATGTCTCAATTTTTTTTTTTAAGAGAATTGAATACAGATGTTGGAGACACAGTTCAGGAAAATAAAACAAATCCATTTTTAATTTTATTTCCAAAAATTGAAATTTATTCAACAACCACAGGCATCCTACCCATATTATCCAGAATATATTTCATGTCCCCAACAGAATAGACCCTTGTGAGTTTATGGAAACATCACAGGTAATTATGTATCACCTCAAAACATTTGTTGTTGAGCAAATAAATGCTTTTATTTTTCTGATAAACAACAACACCCAGGCTCTTTGTATCTTCTTCTGATTTTCAATGGTGATATTTTAATTTTTCAAACCCTGTTTTCCTTCTTCTAGTCTTCTTCCTCCTCACAAATAGTCCTCTTTTTGCCTTCATGTCACACACACACACACATACACACACACACACACACACACACACACACACACACACACACACACTCACATTTTTAAACTGTACATTCCATACATGGAAACCTTAGAACACAAGATGTTTGCCTTTCTGAGCCTGGCTTATTTCACTTAACACGATCACCTCTATTGTTTTACAAAACGGAATAATTTTATTCATCTTTATGGCTGAATAAAACACCACTGTGAATATAAACATTTTGTATATATTCATTCATCCATCCATGAAATGGTTACTATGTAGACAACTTTGGAAATGCTGCAATAAACATGGAACTACAAGTACCTCTGTGGCATTCTGGCCTAGCTTTGTATACATACATACACATATATGTATGTATGTATACATATACATATATGTATGTATTATATGAGTGTATGTATTATATATATTATATGTGTATGTATGTGTAGATATATATGTGAACATACATATGTATGTATATAAAAGGTTTTTTTCAAAATTTTGTTGTTTTGTAGTTCTTATATGTATATATTTATGCATGCATGTGTGTATACATACATACACACATGCACACATACATACATATATACATACATACATACATACATACACACATACATTCATACATAGGTTTGGCTAGAGCATGTAGTGGTTTGCTGTTAGGTTTTGGATAGCCTCCATAATTGCTTCCATTTTCCATTCTCACCACCAGAAGTTAAAGGTCGCCTTCACCCCCACACTCAGCTGCATTTGTCGTTATTTGTTCTGTTGTTGTTTTTGATGATAGACACCCTTAAGTTTTACTCTGCATTTCCCTGATGGATAAAAATGTTGCTTTTTTTTCCAAAATTTTATTGTCTTTTAGTTCTTATAGTTCTTATTTTTAGAGTTCTCTCTTTATGTACCCATTTGTTGATGGGATGACTTGTTAGGAGGTGATCCTTCTCCTTCTCCTTCTCCTTCTCCTTCTCCTTCTCCTTCTCCTTCTCCTTCTCCTTCTCCTTCTTCTTTAGTGCTTTATACATTAGAGATATTAATCTCCAGTCTAGGCTTTCTTCTCCCTACCTGTTGTTTCCTTTGCTCTGCAAAAGTTTGTAGTTTCATGCAATCCCATGAAACTACACTTGTGAATCCCACTTGTGATTTCTTGCTACTGTTTCCTGAGTTACTACAGCCCATGGTACCAAGTTTTTGCCTATGCCTAGACAAATGCTTTCCTCTAGTATCTTCTGTTTCAGATCTTACGTTAAGATCTTTCATCTACTTTGCAAGGACTTTTTAAATTAATTATTTTGTTTATTTACTTCCCAAATGTTGCCCCCTTCTCCTAGAGCTCTTCATCCCATCCCATCCCTTCCCCCATCCCCTCTGAGAAGGTGCTCCCATTGCTGGCATCCCACTTCTCTAGGACATGATGTCTCTACAGGAATAGAAGCATCCTTTCCCACTGAGGCCAGACAAGGCAGTCAGTGCTCAGCTACATATGTGCTGCGGGCCACGGACCAGCCCGTGTATGCTCTTTGGTTGGTAGCTTAGTCTCGGGGAGCTCCTAGTTGACACTGTTGGCCATGCTATGGGGTTGTCATTCCCTTCAGCTCCTTCAATCCTTCCCCTAATTCTTCCATAGGAGTCCCTGACCTCAGTCCAGTGTTTGGCTGTGAGTATCCACATCTGTCTCAGCCGGCTGCTGGTAGAGCCTCTCAGAGGACAGCCATGCTAGGCCCCTGTCTGCAAGCACAGCATAGCATCAGTATTAGTGTCAGAGTTTGATGCTCACCCATAAGATGGATCCCAAGTTGAGTTGGTCACTGGTCTGCCATTCCTTCAGTCTCTCCATTTTTGTCCCTGCATTTCTTTCAGACAAGAACAATTCTGGGTCAAAGTTTTTGAAGGTGTTCCCATCCCTCCACTGGGACTGTCTAACTACTGGAGGTGAGCTCCTCAGGTTCCATCTCCCTACTGTTGGGCATTTCGGCTAAGGTCACCTACACTGAGTCCTGGGAGCGTCTCACATCTCAGGTCTCTGGGACTTTCTAGAGGTTTCTCCCACTCTACACCCCCCACCCCAGGCAGTTGCATATTTACATTCATTCTCCTAACCCTCTGGGCTTCTCTCCTATCTCCTCCCATATCTGATCCTGTTCCCCCTTTTCTCTTCCCCTTCCCTCTCCCACTCAGGTCCCTCCCTCCCTCTGCCTCCCATGATTATTTTGTTCCCACTTCTAAGGAGGATTGAACTGTCCTCACTTGGGCCTTCCTTCTTTTTTAGCCTCTTTGGGTCTGTGGAGTATATCCTGAGTATTCTGTATCTTTTGGCTAATATCCACTTATCAGTAAGTACATACCATGCATATCCTTTTGGGTCTGGGTTACCTCACTCAGGATGATATTTCTTAGTTCCATCCATTTGACTGAAAAATTCATGATATCCTTGTTTTTAATAGCTGAATAGTATCCATTGGGTAAATGAACCACATTTTCTATGTCCATTCTTTGGTTGAGGAACATCTGGGTTGCTTCCAGTTTCTGTCTATTATGAATAAAGCCGCTATGAATGTAGTGGAGCACGTGTCCTTGTGGTATGGTGGGGTGTCTTTTGGGTATATGCCAGGAGCGGTATAGCTGGTTCTTCATGAAGAACTATTTCCAGTTTTCTGAGGAACTGCCAGATGATTTTTCAGAGTGGTTGTAGCAGCTTGCAATCCCACCAGCAATGGAGGAGTGTTTGTCTTTCGCCACATTCTCACCAGCATGTACTGTCTCTTGAGTTTTTGATCTTAGCCATTCTGATTGGTGTAAGGTGGAAACTAAGAGTCATTTGATTTGCATTTCCCTGATGATTAAGGATGTTGAACATTTCTTTAAGTGCTTGTCTGCCATTTGAAATTCCTTTGTTGAGAGTTCTCTGTTTAGCTCTGTAGTCCATTTTTTATTAGACTATTTGGTGTTTTTGGAGTCTAACGTATTGAATTCTTTATATATTTCAAATATTAGCTTTCTATCAGATGTAGGGTTAGGGAAAATCTTTTCCCAATATGTAGGTTGCCATTTTGTGCTACTGAAAGTGTCTTTTGCCTTACAAACACTTTTTAGTTTCAAGAGGCTCCATCCTGAGCCATTGATGTTTTGTTCACAAAAATTTCCCCTGTGCCAATGCATTCGAGACTATTTCCCACTTTCTCTTCTATTAGATTCTGTCTCTCTGCTTTTATGTTGATGTTCTTGATCCACTTGGACTTGAGCTTTGTGCAGGGTGATAAATAAGGATCAATTTGCAATCTTCTACATGCAGATCGCCAGTTAGACCAGCACCATTTGTTGAAGGTGCTTTCTTGTTTCCACTGTATGGTTTTGGCATCTTTTTCAAAGATCAAGTGTCCATAAGTGTGTGGGTTTATTTCCAGGTCTTCGATTCTATTCTAGTGATTAACATGTCTGTCTCTGTACCAATATGATGTGGTTTTTATCACTATTGCTTTGTAGTACAACTAGAGGTCAGATATAGAGATTCCCCCAAAGGTCCTTCAATTGCTGAGAATTGTTTTGACTATCCTGGGTTTTTGTTTTTCCACATGAAGTTGATGATTGTTCTTTCTAGGTCTGTGAAGAATTGTGTTGGACTTTGGGTGGGAATTCCATTGGATATGTAGATTGCTTTTGGTAAGATGGTCATTTTCACTATGTTAAGCCTACTGATCCATGAGCATGGGAGATCTTTCCATCTTCTGAGGTCTTCTTCGATTGCTTTCTTCAGGGCCTTAAAGTTCTTTTCATACAGATCTTTCACATGCTTGGTTAGAGTTACACCAACATATTTTATTATTTGTGGCTATTGTGAAGGGTGTTGTTTCCCTACTTTCCTTCTCCACTTGTTTATCTTTTGGGTATATTGTGAGATGATGAATTTCTTGTGTTTTCATGGGTGTAGTTACCCTCCTTGTGTTGGAGTTTTCCTTCTAGTATCCTCTGTAGGGCTTTAGTAGAAAAATATTGTTTAAGTTTGGTTTTGTCATGGAATATCTTTGATTCTCCTATATTATCATATAGAGCCCTGTGCTATCTCCAGCATTGTTCTTTATGCTTTGGGTGGCTTTGGCTATTCAGTCTTACATGCTTCTGTGTGACTATCATTGGAATTTTGACAAGGACTTGTTGAATCTGTAGATGGTTATTGTCAGTGTTTTTACAGTATTAATTGTGCTAATCCATGAACATGGAAAATTCTACACTGATTGACTTTTTCTCTTACAATTTCCAAGAGGCCTTAGAAACATCCCATAAAGTATCTTCTCAAACCTCACAAATCTCCAACATTTTCCTTTATAGCACATCTGGCACAACCTTGCACTCCTGGGCATAAACCCACCATCAGTGCTCTCTCTATGGTACCAATTTCCTCACCACTTGTCAACTTTTTAACTTTAGCTTCTCTCTATTGCTGTGAAGAGACTAGGCCAACTCTTACAAAGGCAAACATTTCATTGAGACTAGCTTACAGTTCAGAGGTTTAGCTCATTATCATCATGGCAGAAAGCATAGCAGCACCCAGGCAGACATGGTGTTGGGGAGATAACTGAGATTTCTACATCCAGATGCGCAGGCAGCAGGAAGCGAGAGAAAGGCACTGGGCCTCGCTTGAGCTTCTGAAGCTCATCCCCAGTAACACATTTCCTCCAGCAGGGCCACAGCAATCCAACAACTCCACATGTCCTAATCCTTTCAAATAATGCTACTTCCTATGAGCCTATTGGGACCATTTTCATTCAAAACGCCACAGCTTCTATGTAATAATGGAGACACATAGGTGAAATAGCCTCTCAGGACATTGTAAGCAACATATTGAGAGTCTTTTGAGGTCTCCATAATTATTAGATCTTCAATGTTTTACACTACAAAATACCTCAGTTATCCCTTCATGGGGAAAATCCATGCTTGAATTCATGAGGATTTCAGCTCCACATGGCACTAGCAATCTCTGTTCCATCAGTCAAGTCCCTGGCTGGAATTTTCAATCTTCCTGCCTTAGCCTCTGGGATTATAGGCCTAAGCCACCTACTTTTAAGCCTGTTGTGGTGGCACAGGGATTTGAGCCTCAGACAGAAAGTTTTATCTATCCTAAAAGGTGTCTGAGGGGTATTCGATTCTAGAAGAATTAAGAACAGTCCAAATAGTTCAAACCTATCAATATAGAAAAGAACACAACATGAATGAATTACCCACCAGTCCTGACAAGCCATAGACTTAAGTTTATCTCCATGGCTAGCTCCATAGAGCTTGGAATTCAATGCCAGATCTAAGAGTCTTGGAGACAAGATGAAATCAGAGCTCTGTGCTCCTCAATCAGATACCTGCCATCACTGAGTCATGCTAATATGAGCTAAAATGAACATTATTCCAGTCTTGCTTAGGGAAGGGGCCTACTGCAATGGCCTTGGAATTGGGTCAGGCAAAGGGACTTCAGTGTTCCCTGATGATATGAGGCTGGCAGGTATGCAACATTGTGTTTTCAAACTCCATGCCCTTCCTTTGCACCGGCTTCTCAGGACACTGCTGCACCAGCAAGCTGAGCACCACAACTGTAGAGTTCAGGGGTAATGTCCTGCTTTTCCCTGCCTTGGGGAGCCTTAGGTCACATTACATAAATGGTTCTGCTCTAATTATAGTTTACATCCTAAGATTGACAACTTGGTTAAATTAGCTTTGGTATAAAGAGCTTAGATTTGCAGTTTCCTACTCTGAGGGAGCCCTAAGTTTCTAAAGTGGCCCAGGGAGTGATGGGACAAAAGGATAACCTTGTCACCAGCATGCAGACCCTGAGCTATTATTTGAACGTTATTTTACTACATTCCTTTGTTCACACTTTCCTGTGTGTTGCTCATGGTGTTAGCATTTACCAGAGAATGGCTTCACTGTCTGTTAGGCCGTGTAGCTTCAGACCTTTGTTCTTAGCCTGGTTACTCACACACTATTAGATAGTCACAGAAAATCGGCACATAGAAAACACAGTTCAGAATACCCAAGATTCAATTCACAGACCATATGAAGCCTAAGAAGAAGGAAGATCAAAATGTGGATCCTTCAGTGTTTCTTAGAAGGGTGAACAAAATACTAAGAGGAGGAAATATGGAGACAAAGTGTGGAGCAGAGACTGAAGGAAAGGCCATCCAGAGACTGCCCCACCTGGGGATACATCTCATATACAGCCACCAAACCCGGCCATTATTGTGGATGCTGGGAAGTGCTTGCTGACAGGAGCCTGATATGGAGAGGCTCTGCCAGAGCCCTACAAATACAGAGGCAGAAGCTCATAGTCAACCATTGGATGGAGGAGTTGGAGAAGGGACTGAAGGAGCTGAGGGAGTTTGCAGCCCCATGGAGGGAGCAACAGTGTCAACAAGCCAGACCCCCCCCCCCCCGGTGCTCCTGGAGACTGGACCACTAACCAAAGAATATACATGGAGGGACCCATGGCGCTGGCCACATATGTGGCAGAGGAGGGCCTTGTTGGCCATCAGTGAGAGGAGAGGCCCTTGGGCCTGAGGGTGTTAGATGCCCCAGTGTAGGGGAATGCCAGAGCAGGAGGAAGGGAATGGGTGGGTGGGGGAGTACCCTCATAGAGGCAGAGGGAGGGGGGATGGGATGGGTGGTTACAAAAGGGGAGGCTTGGAAAGGGGAAAACGTTTGAAATATAAATAAAGAAAATATCCAATCAAAAAAAAAAAAAAGGAAAAGAAAAGGAAAAAAAAGGAAGAAGAAAACACAGTTCAGCTTTTTCCCACACTGTGTTCACTCCCAAGGCAGGGCCTCTTCCTACTGGGAACACTACAAAATGAATCAGATTACAGGACGTGACTATAATGTTGATTTCATAAAAATTAAATTTCCTAACAGCCAGTACATCTCTTTCATACAATCCCATACACCAATCTCTTATTACTCTTTCAGGACTAGGTCAATTCAACATTTCGTAGAGCACATCTGAAATTTTCTTTGTCAACGCTCCTCATTAACAGAAAACCCAAGCAGGGTTTCTCCTCTTTCCTCCATTAGGCAATGCAGTACATAGTACCATTTCCTAAGACCTGATGTACACACCCTCTTCTGACTCAAGAAATTCGGACCTTTTCAGCAGTATTCCGACAAGTAGGTGGACCACACTCAGGTTTGAGACTCCAGTAAACATCCCTCCCTAGCTGTGCATGGTCTATACTCCTTCAGAGTTGTGCTTTGCTGTTTCATGTCTTTGAAAGAACCAAGCAGGTTCACATATTCACAAATCCTTTACCAGTTTGAGGCAGCAAGGCGTGGGCTCTCACATGGGTCTCATGACTCCTCCCTGCCTACATTTCCCGAATCCGTACAGCAGTTCTAAGGCATCTCTAGACTGTGTCCAGTATCTGTTCCGCACATGGTAGGTCTCCTACAGTTTATCATTCGCATTAGTTAGCCCTAGCACAAGAGGCAGAAGGCAGAGACAGGTGGATTCCAGGAGCTAACTGACCAGCCAGCCGAGCCAAAACATGGAGATTCTGGTTCAGTGAAAGACTCTGTGGTAGAGGAAGACACCTATGTCCAACTCTGACCTCCACACATGGATACATTGATAGGTATGTACACACACACACACACGCACACACACACACACACACACACACACACACACACCCACCAAATTTCATGTATTTGGTGTTACAATACCAATTTACTAAAAATAAAACTTTTTAATAAATTCCTCAAATGCTGTAAAGTTAATTATTTCTTAGAAAAATAAACATCAAAAATGATTTTATATGCTCTCTTAAATCCAATAAAAACCAAATGGCTAAAGTGAAAAGAATAATTTTTTTCACATATGGCCTTGATATGTGTGTCTTATATTCTCCCATTAAATCTTATGTGCATAATGATTTCACTTTATTTTATTGCTGTACCCATTCAAGCCCAGAATGTGCAGAGACGCCCAGTCAACCAGAGATGTCTCTGACTGAATCAGGGTGCTAGTATTTTGTAGGAAGGGTTAAGAGACAATGTCCTATTTCCCACTGGGAAAATGGGGAAAAGAGAGTAAAGAATATTTTGCTTTCTGTCTAAATCCATGCTTTTCCAACTTCCTCAATGTCACCCCATCATAGCAAATATGATTGAGTGATGCAGAGCAGTCCCATTGGCCTCATCTACATGCCGAATTTGATTTTTTTAAATGTTAATTTAAACCTACAATAAGGTATTTAAAATGAGAGTGATAATCCCAGCAAATTGTATTTCTGGTTAGATGTCAGATAATTAAAGTAATTCCATTTTTTGCTCTAAAGTTAGAAACCTGATGTGAAAGTTTGGTTCTCAGCTTGCAGTTTCGCTCTTCCCCTGCCTTCTGCAGATTGGCACTCTGTGGCTCTGGCGGCAGCAAAGCCCCTCACTTCAAGGCTGAAGTTCCAATTTTATTCCAGCACAACTGTCACAGCGCCCTGAAGTGAGCGAAAAACAAGAAAAAAAAACAGATCTGGTATGATTTCACTTCCCATGTGTTCCTTAATGAAAAAAAAATTATCATTCTAAATATTGGTATTTACTCCTAGTTAAATACTTTATTTTATCAAAAAGAAAAAGAAACTGAGATTTAGTTGCTATTATTTCACAGGAAATGTAACAGGCTTGATGTTTCCCTGACAATTCTGTTATTTTCTTCTGCAGAAACACTGTATTTACCATATATCGTACGGCTGGTGCTTCGGATACTGCAGAGACCTTATGGTAAACTGATGGAGATATAACCCCTTTATGCCAGATTGTTTAAGCAGGGGAAACAAAGATAAAAACCCAAACGTACTTAATTAACATCTGATGTGTAGCTTTTGCAAACGCAGATGCAATATTTGTGTTTGAGCCCTGACAGCAATGACTGTGAGATATGCTATTAATGTCTGGTTTAGAGATGCTTGTGGTGGGACCACGTCTACAACAACACAAATATAAAACTGCTTTCAGACAAAACAATAGTGAAGGGCCCAGTAGAAGACTAAAAGGATGACTCTCAGGAGAAACATGCATCTTCCCCATTTAAAAATAAAAAATAAGTAAAAATATTTCAGAAATGGCCTCAGACACCAGCCGTTTCAGTCAGTGGTAAGAGTCTGTGGACTTCACGCCACATAAGGGAATTTCATTTCCGGGGCTCAGAAGTTGCTTGGAATGTCTTCAGAACTATTACTTATTGTACTAAGGCCTTCATTAGTGTCTAGTGTATTCTAACAGAGGCAGGTGGAGAAGCCCACCCTGGTGTTTTATGATATGGGACATTTTTATATCTAAGGAAAGAACTTCAAATTGGTGGGTTATATTACAGTTTGAATAAATAGAATCCCTTTAACCAATGTAACTCCCTCATTAAATGCTTTCTTAAAAAGTACCAAAAAGCTGACAAATGCCAGAAACCTTGCAGGTTGTTGGTATAAAACCACGAATAAGGTTAAAATAAAGCAACCCCTTGCCTAAATGTGGTCTCTACATCAGATTAACAAGCATAGTGAAGCACCAGGCTGGGACGTGGGTTTAAAAATATAAATGGTTATTACACTAAAGGCAATTAGCTATCATTACATATGGTGCTTTAAGTTTTTAGGACATGTACCAAAAGGAAACCACGGCTGAATCCGGACATCTGATAACTAAAGCCATAAAATACACATAATTGCAAGATTGGGTGCTTCCATCGCAGGGGGGAGGGAAGCTGAACTTCCATCCACATAGCTGAGTCCACAGAAAGAAAAGCTAAATGAGAGGCACTGGGCACAGCGCTGGAAGGACTCCCTGTGATCTGAATTGTTCTACCTTCCTAAAGCAATGTGTGTGCTCAAACACCCTCTTGCAAGATGGCTTTGACACTGTTCCATCTGTGGAAGGAACTGTGGACCCCAATTTTCAGACTAAATCTTTCACAACAGGAATTCTGAAAGGCTGCTGCAGAAGTGGATAAACATTAGTGTCATGAAACAAACAAAGCCAGCACAAACCGAAGGGACCATCAGGTGACCCGCCTACCAGTACAACAGTGCCCTCCCAAACCTTCCAAATAGGTCCCCCTATGTCAGTTACATGGCACATATGTGGCTGCAGACTGGCTTGCCCCAAGTAAACTCACTGGCAAGCATTATAAAATATTACAAGTAAGCTCCCCAGAGCAAGACTCAGTGCTAAACTCAAAATTTGTTTTCAAAGCTAGGGAAAATGTTAGATGTGGTGTGTGTTGGATGAGTCTGTGCCCAGAAACGAGCCTAATGACTTATTTCTTGTTTATAGTGGAAAAAAGTGAGCAGGGGCATTTCTCAGGAAGTCAAGTCAGTAACTAAATCGCCCTGATGCCAAGGCATAAAAGTCACCTACATCCAGGGTTCCTAGGGCACCATTTGAAACTACAGCTCAAAGAATTTTCCACTTTTTAAACAATGATGTATCAGCCCAGGCTATTCACGCACTTTAACAGCCAGTAATGTTTAAATTATCACACAAGTGTTTATGGAGTGTGTGTGTACATATACGTACGTGTGTGTGTGTGTGTGTGTGTGTGTGTGTGTGTGTGTGTGTGTATAATTTATAGACTGAGAAGTATCAACTATTAATATTTTGCCCTCATTTATGTTCTCCAGGAGCTGGCCAATTACAAACTTCTAGGAGGAATTTGACAGCAAAGCTCTTGTGTGTTTGATTCTGATGCAGAGTGCTAAGCATCTCTGAGTTGGTTTTTTTTCTTTTTCTTTTTTTCTTTTTTCTTTTTCTTTTTCTTTTTTTCTTCTGTTTATATTACTCTTCTAGGACTTCAAACCAAGAACCTGTTGCCTTATAGGTTCTGCTTCCTCTTGGAACTATGTAAATTAATTTACTACTGGCGTCTCCCTAACAGTCAGTTACCAATCACTTCTATCTAAAAAAGGAAAAGGAAGAGGAATAGCAACAGTGTGTTGAGGTTTTTCTGCCTGGGAGGAAAATGAAAAAATTCAGTTGGGAAACCCTGATATAACAAAGAAGTTCAGGAAAGTATAAATAGCACCATTAAGCCAAGAAGAGGTAGGGGAATATTATTGGCAGACACATTCACTGCAAAGTTGCAAGAAGAACATTCCTACCAGAACGAATGCTGTGTTGTGATTCACTTCAATGTGTATTACTTCAAAAAATAAAAAAATATATTCTCTGACCTGAGAATATTATAAATGTATTAGTCTCCCTTCTAAAAAATGTTTTATCTGCTAGTAACATCTGTTTAATCCTAGTTCAAGAAGGGTTGATGGTGATCGGCCTAAATGTGGATTTGCTATTTCTGTTTCTCCTACAGCCCAAGGTTCTGCTTCTGCCAGGCCTGTGCTACAGAAGAATAATGTCTGGCAAAGCATGTGTTCTTTGGCCTCTCTTCATATCAGTCTCCCTTCACATCTAGTGTGGATCCCTAAACTGAAGCTCAGCTTGAGAAAATTCATCCTGACACATCCTAACAATCACCCTCTAAAGACAATGGACTCTCAAGACTAAGTTAGACTCCAAATTTTAATTTTCTTCTCTAACTTCAAAAGAAAATATGTTGTAAAATCACAGAAGTAGGAATATTTAACATAAGTAAAATAACAAGTTTGTATATCTCCACTATTGAGAGTATACTTAGCTATACTATCTTGTTCTTTGAACTTGACATTGGCTCTTGCCTTTCCTAAACCTCTTGGCTACTTCTCCATGTGGATTTCTTCCAAGGCTACCTTTGTGGTAAAGCCTAGTTGGGATTGTACCACTTAAACCATTACTTACCTCTAAAGCCCAGGACTCACTGTGTAAACTACACTGGTCTCCAATTCAACTGCTTCCTGGGTGCTAAACCCACACACCACGATACCTAGGAAACCCAGAACTCTTAATGACCTTGTGCTGTTCCTTTTTCTTCGTGGCACAGCAATTATTATTTTCTATCATACTAATTAATTAAATAATAATACATCAATTAATTAATGGATTGATTAAGTTTGTTATATGTTGTGTGTCTCCTTCCTCCTCTCTAAACTATAGTATAAGGCACTGGAAAGAATATAAATTTTATTTTGCCCACTGAAGATACTGCTTAGAAGGTTACTTAATAAATACTTGTTACCTTAATTAATTAATTAATTAATTATCTATAAATTCACTCTACATTAGATTATGTTATCTATGCTCAAAACTTCTTACAAAACTTCATACATGGATATCTGCTATAGTCGTGTGATTCATTTCTGTAAAGTAAATGTTTATATCATTTCCAATATTTGCTTATATGTCATCTGTGTTGCAAATGTTACTTTGATAGATATGCTTACAAATGAGTGTCTGTCAGCTGAGAAGAGCTTGGAGCAGGAGAGATGACCCTTCCCAGGGAAGAGCACACCAATAGGTTGTTAGGTGCCAAATAGCAAACCTTGAGAACATACATACAAATGTTACATGATAAAACTTGCCCTGGAGAGATGCTACACACACATCTACTCATCCCACACAGGGAGCCCAGGATAGACCAAAGTACAGAGACCACCAAAGTCCAGCTTGATTAACCAACAAGATTTATTGGGATTACTTTGGGAATATGGGTAAGGGGTTACTTACAGAAGCAGAAATGACACAGGCAACTGTATCACCAAAAGCCCACCCCAGCATGGGTGACAGTTCACAATGCTGGGAACCTGGAGCTCACTGCACAGCCTGCAGGAAACTCAACAGGTTGGAGAGTGTCCCATCCAAGTGACTCTTGTCCAAACCTCTTCCAGACAAGCCAGCTGGTTCCTCCTTACTGCAGGCAACTGGCCTGCTCTCAGAGTGTTTGCAACTTGGCTTGTCTGAGTGACTCTCCCCAGCTTGAGTTGTTCAGTCTCAGATTCTGGTCAGTTTCAGGAATTTCCTGAAGCTATTTTGAGTCATTTACATTTCTGTTTCAGGAGTTTCCCTGCAAGACAGAATGCTTCAGTCTTGGAGGAGATTCTTACACACCACCATGCAGCACTGTGCAGACTGAGCAGGTTGCATTTAAGGATATATGCAGAATACACACACACACACACACACACACACACCACACACACATGCAATAACAATGAGAAAAGAGAGCTTGAATTTGAAGGACAGTGGACAGGGGTGAGAAAGGGGATTGGATGGAAAAATGGGGAGGGAGAAGTGTTATAATTATTTTTTTAATAACAAAAAAACTAAAAGAAAACAAGTCAGTTCTGGTACTTCTATTGTATCCGTGGGATTTATCCCTAGACCTAGCTCTCAAGAGGCACTTGTGTACATTTTTGCAGCTTTTGTTATACATTACAAACTCACCTCCAAAGACTTATACAAGTTTATGGTATCTCTGGTAGCACCAATGTTTTAAATACATCCTTACTGGTATTAAATATGGTATTAAGAACCCGGACGTTCTTGTGGATGCTGGGAAGTGCTTGCTGATGGAAGCATGATAAGCTGTCTCCAGAGAGGCTCAGGCAGAGCCTGACAAATACAGAGACGGATGCTCTCAGCCAACCGTTGGACTGAACATGGAGTCCTGGATGGAGGAGTTGGAGAAGGGACTGAAGGAGCTGAGGGGGTTTGTAGCCCCGTGGAGGGAGCAACAGTGCCAGACACCACCCCACCCCACTCCCAGATCTCATGGAGACTGGACCACTAACCAAAGAATACCCATGGTGCTGGCCACATATGTGGCATAGGAGGGCCTTGTTAGCCATCAGTGGGAGGAGAGGCCCGTGGGTCTGAGGGTGTTAGAGGCCCCAGTACAGGGGAATGTCAAGGTGGGAAGATGGGAGTGGGTGGGTGGATGGGTAGGGGAGCACTCTCATAGAGGCAGGGGGAGGGGGGGATGGGATAGGGGATTTCCAAAGGGGAAAACATCTGAAATGTATGTATATAAAGTAAATATCCAAAAAATAAAAATAAAAAATAATAAAAAAAGAGATATAAAAAATTACCTTCAAATTATCATCTGGAGATATTTTGTGCCAATTTTACAATCTTAAAAGCTTTAACTTGGATTTTTTTATTTTTGATAAAATTCTGAATATAAATCACTGAACTGCATCTAGAATAAAAACAGAGAAAAATCAGGCCTTCCTATGGTCTCATCATCATATCTGACAGTATGAAACCAGAGAGAATGAGGTCAGAGGCACAGATTATCTCAAGCCCAGGTAATCATCGCTGAGTCTAGAAGCAATGGTCAGCTTAGTTTAAGTCATTGCACAGAAGCTTACTCTTCACAATGAAGGAGATTACTGATGTTATCATTTGGTCTTTAGCCTTTTATATCAGGTTAAATTTCCTCCTCAACATTGGCCCATTTCCCCTGAGAGCACAACAAAGCTTCGCCTTAAGCAACTCAGGGGCTGGCTCACCCTCCAAGGAAGCCCCCGCTTCCAGGCCCTCACACTCGTCTGCCTTCTTTCCTGTCTTGTCCAACTGACATCCTTCCCTGTCCAGCAGCCACGGAATCAGTTGCATTTGCAGTGTGATCTCTATGATCTTCAAAGAGGCTCAAATTAGTAACCAGGAAACGTATTTCTGAATATTTAATCACAAAACTTACACTTCTTTATTTCTCAGAAAAACATCATGGGGAAATATGCCAATCTTGTACAGAGCAATCCCTTCCTTTTCTCTATAAAAAGATACTAAATGCAAAGTGCCTATAATAACATCTCCACAAATCTACACATCATAAGGAAGAAAAACTGAGCCTTTAGTAGCACAATGGATACATTCCAGAAAATGATTACAATTTTGCCTTATTTTGAGGCCATACTCAAAGTTGACTACTAAGTATAGTTGGCTTAAGACCCTCTCCGAAGATCTTTGAGGGTTAGGAAGGTGAGATTCTGAGCTTTCCTAGCTTCTCCAGGATAGTTGATAAAATCAGCAAGACAGTAAGCTGAGGACCAAGAGCCAGTCTTCCACCGAGAGTCTGTCACTCCTGAACCGGCTCACTACATCTTTCTTCTCCACAGCCTAACATGTACAGCTGAAAGCACGTGCTTCAAACTATCCCATGACACAGAATTCTCTCTGCTCTATTAGTTTAAGGAAATGCAAATTACCTCTAGCATTATATTCAGAAAAATACTTAAGCTTGTTCATAGATAATTTTTTAAGCAAATGACTGTATTTTTATGGCAGGAGGGAGAAAACGTGCTCAAACAGTTTCTAATTACGTTAGATATTTAGTGATGATGTGTCTAATAGCGATGAATAAATTATGATTAATTGTTACTTATGCAGGGGGGAAAATGAATGTAAGACTTAGACAAGAGACTATCTCCATAGAACATAAATAAGAGGGGTGGGCCTTTCCCTGTCCTTAAGGCAAACACAGAGGGTAGAAGAGATGGGGTGGTGGGGACTTCCCCTAGTGTTTGTGTTTTCTGTTCTAGAAGCCAATTTCTTAGCAATGTTTTGCTTCTTCTGGTTGCATTACTAACTGTGCACTCCAACCTGGCTTCCCTGGATGCCCAAGCACCAAAACGTTGTTCTAACAATTAGAAGGAACTTCTGTCAATGTCCCTACTCATTCCTTCCTATCTCCATCAGAGACACATGCCCTTCCTGGCAGAGATGTATGATCCCCAGTGCCACTTGCTTCAACCACTCTGGATCCAAGTAGTCATGCTGCAATCATGCTAAGGG
>CM052709.1:49643012-49663926 GCA_028551405.1 Uromys caudimaculatus
ACACACACACACACACACACACACACACACACACACACACACACACACAGAATATGATGAAAGGACTTCTTGGCTAGCTCATCTGGGTCTGGTCAAGAGCTAGGAAAAGAACTTCACCAAGTAAGGAGGAAACACTAGCCCAAAGCTCTCCAGCCATTGGGAGAGCCTGACAAAAGAAAGAGAACTTGGTATGATATCACCAAGTTTAAAAGACAAAACAGGGCAAGGGATACAACTCAGTGTATAGAGCACTTGCTTGCATATGTGAGGCCTTGGATTTGATGCCCAACACAAGGAAAATAGCAAAGAAACAGAGCAAGCAGGCTGAAATGTACACAAATCTGTTATATTGCTCCTTTTGATTGGGTTAACTCCCAGGTCAGGCTCAAGAGCACTGAACGCTTGCCTAGTGAACCAGGCCAGATGCTTCCTTGTCTGGACAAGACTGACTTCTCCCCCAGGTCAGCTTCACAAGGAGAAACACACTGCAGCCAGCTGCCAGCTCTGTGCAGGGCCAGCTGCTCAGCAAACCCTGCAGCCGTGGGAAATTTTAAGAAATTCAGATCTAAATCAGGCTAGCTGAAAGAAAGTGTGTAACTGTGGTGGTAGAGATGACTAGACAGAAGCCTTCCAAGTGTGCCCTTCTGTGTGTCGGGTTCCCCTTGATCTCCAGTAATCTCCACCACAGCACTACCACAAAAGTTTGAGCATAGTCATTTTTTTTTTTCTTGAAGTTAGTCTCAAAGTAAAAGTTTCCCTTGATCAGGAGAGATGGTTCAGTGGGTAAAAGCACTTGCCAGGCAAGTCTGGCAGCCTGAGTTCGGATCCTCAGAATGCATAGGGAGCAGGAAGCATGGCTTAGAGAGGCTGAGGCAGGAGAGCCAAGCTTTTGGGGCTAGTTAGCCCAGCTTATTACCAGCAGCACAAAAGAGTCTCAGGCAAGGCAAGGTAAGGCAAGATGCAGCACCCAAAGTTTGTCCTCCGACCTCCACATGCATGCCTGAACACACATGTGCCCCTCCCCAAGAATATGCACGCATGCATACACATCACACATCACACACACACACACACACACACACACACACACACACACACACACACAAATAAGAAAACAAATAAAATGTTGCCTTTGTGTAAGAAGGCTTGGGGTCCTAACACATTAAAAATCTGATTGCTGTAGGATAAACGCATCATTTATGATTAATAAAATGTATGGTTTAAATTCCAAACAATTTTTATAGCAGTCCAATTTATATATGTTGTTTGGAGACACTAAAAGTTAGGGTAAGAGCCATATCTTCACTGTTCAATACAAAAATCCTAGATGCGTATGATACTTAATTTTAACTTTTAAAATATCAAGAGCAGGTAATGGGGGTGAATATAATCAAAACATATTATATACATTTATGAAAATGTCAAAATTAAACACATTGTTATATATGGTAGTTACATGCTAATAATAAAATTAAAACTAAAATTTAATTTTTTTTCAATTTCACTCACTAGCTACACTTCTCATGTTTGGTAACCACACATGGCTATGGTCTCCACACTGGACAGCACAGGAAGACAGCATTTCCATCACCATAGAATCAAAAAAACAAAAACATAAAAACTTTCTTAAGCATAATTAAAGGCTAATAATTGGCCTTCTTAAGCATCATTAAAGCATAATAAGTATAATCAAATGACATACTACCTTGCATGCTTTCTGAGATTTTTATTTTATATTATTATTTTACTTATTCATTTTACATCCTACTCACTGCCTCCCTCCTGGTCACCCCCTCCCACAATCCTTCCCCAATCTCTCCTTCCCTTCTCCTCTGCGTGGGTGGGGGCCCCCTGGGTAACCCCCCAACCCTGACACATCAAGTCTCTGTGAGGCTAGAAACTGAACCAACCAAAGAACCTATACAGGCTGGGCCTACATCCCTGCACAAGTGTAGCAGATGTGCAACTTGGTTTTCTCTTGGGTCCCAAACAACTGGAGCAGGGGGCTATCCCAAAAGCTGTTGCATACATGTGGGATATGTTCTTCTAGCTGGGCTGCCTTGTCTGGCCTCAGTGGGAGAGGATGCACTCTCTAAGATTTTTAACCCTAGATCTTTGGTACCTGACTTTATCTTCTCAAGACAGATTACTGAACTGCTTCAGGACACTTCTTCTTGACTTATAGCATCTTCTGCAGCAAAGAAGCCCATCTATAGCATGAATCTCTCTGTTAGTATGCAAGATGTGGGTTCCCTAAGGAGGTTGGTACAGGCCAGGTATAGCAGAAGTATGGGCCTTCATTATTTGGAGGTACCTTAGGGATTGTTGTGTTGTTGTTGTTGTTTTGAGATCAGCTTCACTGTGTAGCCCTGGCTGGTCTGGAACTCACTGTGTAGATAAGACTGATCTCAACTGCATAGAGAGCTGCCTATCTCTGCTCTTCGAGTGCTGGGATTAAAGGTGTGTGCCACCAAACACATATCATTCTTCATTCCAGTTTTGTATTCTGGGTCTTTACATGTCTTGTAAACTTGTCTCTCATTCTGCAAACATTTTAAACATTAATAATTAATTTGAACATTAAAATAATAACAAGGACTCCAGCTCTTCTGCTGCAAGGGTGACGGTGAGACAGGATCGCCAAACACATTAAGGACAAGATAACTTTCGAATCTTCGATTTTAGTGTTTCTATCTGCCCACTTGTTTTAATGAAGGCTGTCACATTGGGGAAGGAGTGAAACATGGAGCATTCTAAGAAAAGACTGCATTGATGAGACAGAGCCTTGGGAAAGACTCTTTGAGCCAGTCGTACTCCAACATTGGAAGCCAGTGATACTGCAGGCTCTATGGAGCTAAGAAAATCTTCAAGTCTTATTTTAGCTTAAGTGATTTCTGCTTATTTAACGCTATTTTAAGATACTAACGAGTCACAGCTCCTAAGAAAGGCACAGGGAATAGATGCCAGGGACACAGTCAAATGAGGTTAAGGAATTACAAAATAATGTTTTAGCAATTAACTAAATTGCCCCCTAAAATCTGAGGTGGCTACAGGAGCAAGGATGCAGAAGGAAAGGAAGAACACTAGGAGAGTCACAGAGTAAGACATCTGACCACTGGCGAATGCGTTTCTCCTCCCACCATCGCTTAGAGGGACTAACCCTATGGGTATCACAGTGGCCAGAAGCACAAAACACAATGTTGAGATCTTCCACTAAATTCTCTAATGTACCTTTGCCTCTCCCAGCCAGCATCTTTATCTGAAGCTACACTTCTGGAACACTGGATTTTATACAGCTCAGAAGACCTGCTCAGAAATGTCCTTGGCCCCTGATTTCTAAAGGAAAACACATCCAATGTTTGCAAGTAGCAACTCTCAGCTGTCTGAAGTTGGGGGTTCAAGGGTAGAGGTTTGGTTTTACTTAGTGGAAACAACATATGCATCCAATATAGAAACAAATAGCATTTTTGCTCCTTGATAAACATTTGGAATCTTGAAAAACTTTATTGCCATCTCTGAGGTCCAACTTCTCTGTAATATATAAAAGAAGAAAATCTTCCTCTAATGCAATAACATTTTTGTGTATACTTTCCCTGGTTCACCGAGTGCTTCACACATATAGACAATGTATCTTGGTCATAATCTTCTTTCCTCCCCATCAGAAACTGGATTTCTCTGACACACTTCCCAACTCCTCCTCCTCCTCCTCCTCCTTCTCCTCCTCCTCCTCCTCCTCCTCCTCCTCCTCCTCCTCCTCCTCCTCCTCCTTCTCATCTTCCTTCTTCTCCTCCTCTTCCTCCTCCTTTCTCTTCTTTTTAAAGATCCATTTATTATACTTTGTGCTGCCCATATATTCATAACTGTGGAGCCACCCACTGTACCATGGTTAATCCATGAGGTGTCACACCCTTTAAAGAACTGACTCCCTCTTTCCTAGAAGTCAAACTGTCAATAAGCTGTGTGCAGCTGGGAGTGAGGGCTCTTGGGAGTAGGGAATATCAAAGTACTAAGTCTGTATCCAAAAATCTGTCAATTACAAATTCTATTTATCCAGAATTTCCTGTATATGAAGTTATTTCAGGTGAACCAAATAGTCCAAATTGATGAGGGAAAGACTTTTAATATAAAACACAATTAACAAATGTGGAAGTGATGGTTAGAAAAATCAACACTTTGCAGTCAGTAAACACCAAAATTATTGTAGACAGAGATTCTCAAAGAGCAAAACCCTAAAGTCAACTGGGAACTAATCAGTAGCAGACAAAAGCAGCTCAGTTTGCATTGCTAGAAATGAGGTAAATGGGTGTGGCAGCCTCCAGAGACAATTCACTGTGAGGCAGGGAGTCTACGTTTGTGAAATCTGGAAGCACTGTTGCAAGCTGAGCTTGCAGATGGAAATAGGGCACCAACATGCTAATGAAATCAGAGTTGAGTTCAACACAACCAAGAGTTCAGTATCTTTAGGAGGAAGCCACAGGACCAACTCTTCACCATTGTGCTCCCATTTGGTGTGCTTGTAACAGTGGTCCCCCTGCAATCTGTGCTTGCAACAGTGGTTCCCCCTGCAGAAGCCCAAGTGATATGGACCTGTGGAATAGCAAGCCCATTGATCTTGTCCAGAAGGCACACATTGGAATGTCCTTGCTCAGAAATAGTTTGGTGCTGAACACAGTATAGTCCCAAAACAAATAAAACAAAGCTGCTGCTTCCTAAATCACTCCTTGTTGAAAGACCAATAGCTTTAGTTCTCATATCATTGTCGAGGCTATCCCACTGCTCTTCTCAGAGTTCTTATATCTTTGACGAGGCTATCCCACTGCACTTATCAGAGGTTCTGATACTTCCATTTTCTCGATTTTAAAAGACTGACTTGACAATATTGTTTGCAAATGTGCGCCTAGAACCTTCATTGTGGCTAATTTTCTCGATGAACAATGATTTCTAACAACGTCTATGCCTGTATATTAAACACTTTCAAGTCTTAACTCTGGAGATATGGATGCATTCTTTGACACTCTTCTTTACAGAAAAGCCAATACAGTGAGGTTTTCCTGGTGCACTGAGAACTCTAGGCTTCATATTGCCATATGAAGATCTTTCTTAAGTCTAGAGCACATATAACTATGGCTGAGACTCAGGATTTTGTTGAGCATATGCAATAATAAAGGCACTTTGAAAGACATTTTAAAGAATCTGCTTAATTAAATGTACCTGCCTGCCTTGCACTGGCACACGCTTCATGTCACAATGGTTGTATCGCTACTGCCTTTCCTTCTGCTTCTGTTGGTCTTCGTAGCAATTTAGGAGTACGAATACGAATGGGATAGGAATTCAACTGTTAGGCAGAATTATATTTCAGCAGCTCAAGGAACATAATTCATAAGCTTAGTTTTTGTTACACTTTTAATTGCAGCCAAATTGCAAGACTTAGAAAAACCCCTCGTCTGTCACTCTTCCCTCTAGGAAGTTAACTTCTCCTTCTGCCCCGCCCCTCACACAAATGCATGCTTTACCATTGTTATTCTTCAGCCAGAAAGCTGGTGAAAACTCAAAAAAAAAAAAAAAAAAAAAAAAAGCATCAGATCTTTTCATAAGCCCATACTCATCAAGAAAGCATCTTCCAACTTACCCGAGCACCTCAGACTCAAACCAAGAAGAGGGAGAGAAAAAAAGCGCAAAATTCTAAAAATTAAACTGGTGCTAGACTTAAAATCTTATATTCACCCTCTGCTGTAAGCATAGCTCTCTTAATATAGCCAAGGAGATGTTTGTTCATTGATTTTTTTTTTTAATCTGTGTAATTTTTTTAATGAGAAGGGTTTTTTTTTTTTTCAATCAGAACTGATAAAAATCTCTTGGATGGTAAAACAGGTAGCCTTAAGAGTTTTTACCTCAGTCCATACACATACCTAAAATAAAGCGCTGGCCGGTTAATCTTGTTCCATTACATTTAGAAGAGCAGCATTTGAAAATGCAGCACAGCAGTGATGCCGAGCCGCGCCGCCTCTAATTAAGTGCAGACTAGGAAAAATTATTCTTAGTTTAGTCTGTGGAACGAGGGGGGCGTGGAAATTTCTCTCTTTGCAATTCAAAATTGTTTTAAAGATAGAATATTTCTTTTCCAATGTCTTCATTAAACAGAGCTGTTAAGAATTGTCTCCCAACCATCCCCAAAGAGTACAAAGCTTAGCCAGTATTCACCCCATATGCTCAGCTTTGAAGTGTGAAGCTGTGACCATCCCTAGTCTCTTACACCACCATCAAAGCCATCTCATTACGCCCAGTGCTGAGAGTTAAGGCGCGGGGCCATACCCGCTCCAACACAAACACTGCATTAACAAAGCAACCGCAATATTCCTCCCCCACATGGCTAGAACTTGGAGAAATGCTTACCATATGTACACATGCACGAGATACAAAAATTGACTGTGCTAGAACATCATTGAGAAGTACATTAAACATGCTGACTGGAACTGATGTTACTCTAAGAGGCTGGGGAAAATAAATGCAGCTGACTTTACGATGAAAGAGCAGAAACTTTGGGCTGAATAATGAGGTCAAGTGCATTGTGACTCACACAGCCAGGTGCCTTGTGCTTTCTTGAGGTCGCAGAGAATAAGGTGAGGTTAGGAACAACACTCTATTACCTGTCACTGGAGGCGACTGTAGACTCTGCCGTGGTTCATTTCAAAAGAACAAGTAAGCTTACAAGTGAAGGGAACAGAATCTATAAATCTCAGTGTACAGGTCCTCCCCAGGAAAGGGGATTTCCTCTGTATCTCTGGGTTCTCTACTTATGATTGAAATGCAAATAAATGATAAAATGCAACAAAACAGCAGTGTGTCATCAGTTACAAAAGCAGGTCTCAATAATCACCTGGTTCTTAAGGAAAAACATCTGCTAGGTTTTAGTGTTCTTAAAATCTTTAGACCAAACAATTTTATTTCTAGGTGTTTTTGTTTTGTTTTGGTTTGGTTTGGTTTGGCTTGGTTTTTGGTTTTTTTTTGTTTTTGTTTTTGTTTTTGTTTTGCTTTGTTTTTTAGAAAAAAACCTTGCTTTGTACACAAAAGCCAATAAGCCAATTAAAGAATCATCACTGTATATTAGACATTAGTAGAAATGGGCAACAGTCTGAATGTTCGCAAACAGAACATTCAGTCTGATAGCTATACAACAGGGAAAAGCGATGAACTAGGCAGACACACAACACTGTGGATAGACATATTTCTGTGACATTTTCCTAGGCAAAAACTCTTAGTGTGGGTACTTCCAGTGTAGACACAGACAGCCAATAGACTAGGTTTGCACTCCACAATGTCTTCTCCATGTCCATAATACTGAGCATGTGCAGGCTCCTTGATGTTTTTCCTACACAAAATGGTTTTAACAATCATTTATAGGCGTTTAGGTATTAAAAGTAAACTAAAGATGACTTCAAGTGTAGCTGAGGATATGGTTATGTGTGAATGCCGTGCACAGGGGGTCGTGCATACACTGACTACTGTCTACAAGGTCCTGAAACAAATCTCTAAGGAACAGCAAGTGGACATTGTGCATAGATATCTAAGCATAAGCATAGGGAATTCTGGATATGAACATGGTACAGCATACCATAAGCTGCCGGATGATTTTGATGACCAAAAATAATATTGGTTAAAGATGAAGTTTAACCTTTAACCTATAGTACTTCACATTTTGAAAAGTAATTAAGAGGAAAAAATCCAAGGCAAGTCCTGATGAGTGTTTGTGGGAATCCTTTGTCTTGCTGTTACCTTAGCAGGAAACCACCAGCAATGTCTTGTTTCTAGGTGTAGTTTCTAGTATAGAGTAAAAAGAGCAAATCTGTCTTCTGCCTTAATTATAAACAGAAGAATGGTATACCTCCAAATTCCTAATATCAGTATATCCTATGGAGACATAGACATGGGTACCCATCAAAGCACATATCATGATGTTGGGATACATTGGATACTACATACACATATATACATACATACATACATACACACACACATACATACACACATACATATATACATACATGAATGCATTGCACAATACATACTTACATTTCCATATTACATGCTATGCTATGTATACAATATGTAAAATAAAGTATCTGATATTCCAAAGAGCTTATTATTAATTTGTAAACCACATGCTAGTGTATTTATACCTTTGTGCAAACATAGTGTTGTTTGTCTGAAGAACAATACCTTCCTGGGTGACTTAGTTTCCCCTGTGGCTCTCTGGTTGCCTTGTGTACACAGTCTGTGGCCCCAGAGGACAATATTCTCCCATTCCTCCTTGATGATACTAGAACTTAAGGTGTGAAAGGGGAACAAATCAGGAACACTCATAATCTTCAGATGTTCACACAATCCATTAATCTTCACAGCATCTCTCTAAGACAGATTCTAAATATCACTGTGCAAATGAAGAAAAGTTGTCTGCTATAGAGTTTGAACTTTGGGGACTGAAAACACTTCAGATCTTCTGCTCAAGAGACTTGCTTTTCATGAGATCGCAAAGGTGCCTTATTTTGAAACTTGATGCATAAATCAGTGAAGAGGAATCTGCTGTCATTACAATGGAAAATGGTGGCCTGAACCCCAGGTGCTCAGCAGTCCCCTCCCAGAACATAGAGAACCTATACAAAGAATAACATACAGCAAAAAGACTGCACACCAGAATCTACCGTTCTCATTTCTCACAGTCACCTTTATAAGATGAATCTATTCTTCTGTCTCATAGAAGAAAATACTGAGAAGCCTGAAAAAGATACTAAATGCAACTTCTTAAAATTATCTGCCAAAGAAGGGATTTGAACTCATGCTTTTCAGTCTTTGAATTCTTATTTTGGCCTCTTCACTATTTGACTTTCATGACTAGCTACTTACTCAACATGATGCTAATAGTTAGTTCATGCTGGTCACAAACTCACACAGAGATGCACGTGTAAATAAAATGCTGGGTGATGTGGTGGGGTTAAGCCTGCCAATTCCAAATATTCCTCACCCAGATAAGAACCTCATGTTCTTTGTGGGGAAAAGCCGAAGATACCCGCAAAAAAAAATAGCTCATATGAAACATGGCAAACTCTTGAGGACTGCCAAGAATCATTGGCTCGGCACTTGTGTAGATCATTTGATATTATTGCATCCATCATAAGTCAGATCCACCGCAATTGCCCCAAAATAACCATCGTCACTTTTTTTCCTACATAGCTTCCCAGCAAACTATAACCAAACACAAGTATTAGAGAAATATATGGACGTTTACAACCAGCCCTTGGTGGCAGGATTATACCTGACTCTCATATCAGCTGAAATCAAATATCTCCCTCCTCTCTTACCCAAGTTGCCGGAGTCCTGTTAGCCCTACTGCTACAAGGGACCACAATACAGTTAGTTAAGTTCCATCCTTGCCCTCTGCCACCCTAACTCTACCTTTCTTTCTTGGATTTCACAGGACTTTGGTCCTGGTCCCCCAGATTGTTCCAGAACAAGAATGTAATTGTTTAAATGGGGAACCTCTCCAATATACTGTACTATTTGAATCCTTGATCTCCAACTGGTCGTGCTGTATGGTGAAGTTTAGGTACCATTTCCCCCACCACAATGGACTCTCATCCCTCTGGATTTGGAAAACAAATCAACTCTCCCTTAAGTTGCCTTTGGTCATGACATTTTATCGCAGCAACAAAAAGGTAACTAATATACCGACACAGTAGCCAATAGTTAAGGGTCTTTAATTAGGCCCACCCCTAACAGCAACCAAGAGCCATTTATCTCTCATCTTGTCTATGCTTCTTCAAATGCCAAACAAATGGTTTTTGTGAGCTGTTGGTGTGTTCTGCTCCCAAGCCATTCCAGTGCTCTGGCCATACAAATCCTTCAGTAGTTTCAAACATGGCTGAGCTTCTTTACCATTGCAGCCCCACACTACAGTCTGAACTTTTCTCCCAGCCTCTTCAAGCCATACAGGAATAGATGAACACTGAACCCAATATCACTAATGTTCTCATAAAAGGAGGGCGAGAATTTGAACACAGACAATATTTAGGAAGAGTGTCATGCGAGCATAAAATGGGATGTGGGAGCCAAGATAAAAAACAAGAAGTCTCTGACTTCCAGCCTCCAGATTTGAGAGGACATTTCTGCTGTTTAAGTCACCTGATATAAGCACTGTGTTACCACAGCCATATTAACTTGGTACAGTAGCCTCCCTCCTTTCCCACCTTCACTGCCTGGTGCAGAGATTGGAAGAGAAATTGGGCATGCATAAGCCTATCCCTGCTCCCTGCTCCTTCTTAGGAGATAGCTGTCCAGCCCACCACCATCCTTGCCAAAATGCTGTGCAACAGAAACCCAGAAAGCTCCCCCTCCTTTCTCCTCTTTCTCTCTGACATCTCTGGTTGGGTAAGCCAAGCCATCAGCGTTAGTCTCAGCTGTAGTAAAGTTAGTATTTCTACTTCATCTCTGCTTGTTTTCCCCTAGGGAAAAGGGTCCAAAATGTATTACTCTCCTTTCAAAACCAGCATTGATCTTATCTTTTTGGAGCAGAAAGGAGAGACCTCCTTTCTCTGTTCTTTTCCTAATTTTGTTGCTATAAATCATGTAGTCTGCCTTCCAAAGGCCTCTGCTGTCAGAAATTCAAACATGAACAATACCTGTCACTTCTTCCTCATTATGATAACCTGCAGGTACATCAAATTAGCAGATAACTCAGATAGTTACACACTGACTATGGAGGCACAGCAAGCACAATTTGCATCCTGATTAGTTAAAATTAGAGAATGAGTTATTCAATATACATAACTTTAATGATCACACAATAATGGTTACTAGTTTAATGATGCTACAATTATTGTAATATACTGTTAGGCCCATGTATTCCTACATATTCCTGATTAGTTAAAATTAGACAATGAGTTATTCAATATACATAACTTTAATGATCACACAATAATGGTTACTAGTTTAATGATGCTACAATTATTGTAATATACTGTTAGGCCCATGTATTATAATCATTGCTACATTCTGAGTCTTTCCAGAAGCACACCTTGTCTTTACCAATAGGAATCAGGGGATCTGTACATAGGTGTACAGAAAAACTTGGGTTTATGGGATTAATCTTTTGGATTCACCAGCATTGCTAACATTATACCACACTGGAAGCCCCTATAAATCCTAGGAAGGAGAGATCAAAAGGAAAACAAATTTATTAAAAGCACCTCCAGTGTCAGGGGATTTGTACCTTAAAATTGAATGTGATATCCATTCACCACTGGAAATCCCTTATTAGGCCCACATTCTTCAAAACTGTTACTAACCACAGAAGATATCAATCTCTGAGTTTGCAGATGTCTACTGAAGACCAGAAATATACAGTCACTAAAGAACTCCCCTCCTCACGGTTCTTTTTGCTAATAAAGGGATATTTAAAGTATGTCACAATGACCTATGGCTTAATACTCAATAGTACAAAAGACATTATAACAAGAAGACGTGATTGTCACTGGAGGAGAACATTCCAAGTCTTAACTACAAGTCTTATGTGTTATTTCTATAATAGGAAAGAATTACGAGCAAGTGTACAAGAAGGTGAAAAGATGCCGTGCATTCTACCTGTTCATTCCAATTAGTTGTTTCTTCTTCGACATTTGTTCTCATCAATATTTTAACAAAATCTGTTTGGCAAACATCAAGGATGAAACAAGGAAAGAAGAAAAACCAGTCCAAAGGTGTATTCTTAAACTAGCAACAGCTACACAAAACCAGGACCTGATCCTAGTGAAATGAACCTCAGAACTGTCCACCTTGTAGACAAATGGGGAGAGCATTTCTCTCCCAGCTCTGATCACTCCAACTGGCCAAAGGTTGCCCAGTGGGGTGATAACTTGCTGGAACATTAGTTTGTAGCAGAAACCAAATGAGAGATGAGAGAGCAGTTATTTCAGGTACAGTTGAGTTTGTCCATAATTGGTGATCAAAGAAGACTAGGTTTCTTCACTCCATGTCTCTCAGTTGGCTTCTTCTTTCCTTGTTAGTATCTCTGGATTACACTAGTAAGTGTAATCCCCCTACATGTATTATGGCTATGGTGATATGCATTTGTGAACAACCTTGCAGCTACCCTTCACAGTTAAAACTATAGTAAGTCATTGGAAACCAGTCTTCTTCATAGCTTTAGTATTTTCACAATGCACAATCCCTCATTTTCTCCAGATTTTTCTGTGGTGACAGTGTCATGTCCTTCTCAAGGTAAAGGCTGTGCTCTAAACATATTGACCTATGTCTATCAAATCAATTATCATTTTTATATTGTGGCAATAAAGACAATGCCAATGGTGACAAGAACTATATGAAAGTCCAGCATCCAAGTTGACTAATTTCAACCAAATCCAATGCTTTTTTTTTTTTAAGACAATCTCCATAGCAACTGGAAAATTAGAGTAGAAAATTCTTAAAGTGAAAGTTACTCCTGATTTTCCAGATATGCCCATGTTTTGACAGTTTATAATGAGGTGATCTATGGGTCTCAAGACTATCCACTACAAGTGTTGATGCCCTGGGAATTTGTCATCATATATTTTTCCCCAGATAGCTCCCAAATACCATGAGGCTGATTGTTCTAATACAACTCATTAACATTTTGTAGATTTAAAGAAACACACACACACACACACACACACACACACACACACATGCACGCACATATACATACACACAAGTAAAAATGAACAGTGCTTCATGCATGTAACTTGCCAAGGACCAGTCTCAGCTTGGAGGGGATTCCAGAGGAAGGGGTGTTTGGGAGAGGTGAAAGAATGACTTGAAGCCAGTCATGGGTATAAGTTAACAGCTCTGTCTTCTGCTTAAGATGGCTCACCAGATAGACATCTAGATAGCTCAGCTCTTGCAGACCAAAGCTCAGTCTTTCATTTACATATCAATTCAATCATTATCCCAGGTTCCCTTTTGATTATCCCACAAACAGGATTTTATGACCTTAGCCCCTTGATTCTTAGAAAGAAACACCAAGTACATTGTATTTTTATATAGCAAATGAACTCAGAGATCTGCCTGTCTTTGTAAGTACAAACAATAAATTTACCTGGGTGGGATCCTGTCCTGAGATTACCATTCCCATCATGCCTGAACCTAAACTTGCTCTGTCCCACGCTGAACTCAGGAATCTGCCTGCCTTTGTATCTTTCTGACAAGCTGGATCATTAGTGCAACTGCCTTTGTTCTTTTAGGTCCATTAAGATCCTTACACAATTCATATTATATCCTTATATTTCTCATAGTTGAGAAATTTTTACATTCTTGAACTCATGTTTTCAGAGTTCTTTCCCATAGCCTTAAGGGCTGTCCTGAAGGTCACAGCTTTTACCATTTTGCTGAGGAAAATTAAACACACTGCTTCTAATTATCATGGAATCATTAACCTTGACAGGGAGTATTTCCCAAAGGATAAACAAGAAGTAAAAATATGTACAATATTATGCAGACAAGCCTTACGCCTAGCAGTCATCAACATGCAAGGAGGCCCATGCACTGCTGGCTCTGCTCCAGGGGAGGGAACTGTGTCACATTGTCCCTTCCATGGCCACACAGGACTTGGCAGTAATTTCCTTCACTCCCACGGTTTTCTTTCTTAATCATAACCTGACATGGTTTAAGTATTATTTTATTTAATCAATGACATTGAAACAAAGGCCAGTGCCCACAACACTTACAGATACACAGCCATACTCCACACTGTTAAAAGTTGAATTTTTCTGAGCCTAGAGAGAAGGTAAACCTTCTTGTAATTGATAAATCATTAATTTCTTAAGTGTCTTCTACTCTTACAGCCCCTCTCTTCTATCTCCATTTGGTATTCCTCATAAAGTTTGTGTGTGTAGGTAACAGAGTCATACAACAGGAACAACCACTCCTGTGTGTGCAGATTGTGAGCAGATAACTGTAGAAAACATACAGGCAGCACGTAAGTCCACATGATCATGTGGAGAAGCTATACAGAGTTTAGAGAAGCCCAGGGATTCCGGCTAGATAATAGCAATATTGAGAGAAAAGATGGATAATAGGAGAGTATGCCTATAAATTCAACTCTCATTCAAAATTAGATGGATTCATGTAATGACCCAAGATGATTTAAAAATCACCAAGAATTAGAGAAGATTTGAGGTAAAGATGGGAGTGTGAGTTCATGTGTTTACTTTCACTTCTACTAGAAGCACCAACGAAAAGATGCTAAACAAAACTGACTTAAGTTGCCTCTACTCTGATAGACCTGGAGGAGGAGGCAAGGGAACCAGAAGCCAGAGAGCAGAAGAATGAGGAATAGGTGCTTTAGCTGAGCCCGGGTGGCAGAAAATCTGAAATAAAACAATTTCACTCATACCACACACACCCTAAATGGTCAGAAGTAGTACTGTCATTTGGAGAGGAGAAGTTAAGGTGAAGCTCAAATCAGAAAGTCATGTGGCAGCAAAGAATGGGGTGAAAAAAAGCTGTATTTTCATCTTCTGTAATGACAAATTCATAAATAATGCCTAAAACTGAAAAAACCAACAAGTAACAATATTACTGTATTGGTTACTTTTCTCTCGATATGATAAAGTAGAGTGGCCAAAAGTAACTTAGGAGAAAAGCTTATTCTTGCCTTTGGTTCCAGGAATATAAGAGCCCATGATAGCGGCAATGCATAGCAACAGGTGGTAGGCATGGCAACAGAGCAGGAAGCTGAGAGATCACATCCTCAACCACAGACATGGAGTGGAGAGCCAGAGCTGAAAGTAGAGCAATGCTGTAAACACACAAAGCCCTCCTCCAGTGACCTACTTCCTTCAGCAAGACTGAACCTCTCCAAACGAGACCACCAACTGGAGACTAAGTGTTCAAATGCCTGAACCTGTGGGGAACATTTCCCATTTAAACTACCACAATAAGCATGATGTTCACATAGCTGGAGTTAAACCTTCAGTAATAAAAATCTGTAAGAGCTGAAAGTACCCATCTTTGAGAGAAGGAAATTGAGATATTGGTATGGTAGAGGCCATGGGTAAGGCAATACTTAGTGAATTTTGAAATAAACCCTACAGAACATTTGACTTTTAGCAAATGACATCATCTTAATACAAAGAAAATGCAGGAAAGAAGGAAGGAAAAAGAATGACAGAAAGGAAAAAGAAGAAAATGTGATAC
The DNA here is from genome assembly GCA_028551405.1 of Uromys caudimaculatus. Classification (NCBI taxonomy): domain Eukaryota; kingdom Metazoa; phylum Chordata; class Mammalia; order Rodentia; family Muridae; genus Uromys; species Uromys caudimaculatus. The sequence goes on from CM052709.1 coordinate 49,658,235, forward strand.
AGTAGGAGAGAGAGAGAGAGAGAGAGAGAGAAGAAGGAGGAGGAGGAGGAGGAGGAGGAGGAAGAGGAGTAGGAGGAGGAAGAGGAGGAGGAGGAAGAGGAGGAGGAAGAGGAGGAGGAGGAAGAGGAGGAGGAGGAAGAGGAGGGGGAAGAGGAGAAGAAGGAGGAGGAGGAAGAGGAAGAGGAGGAGGTGGTGGCCTAATAAATTAAAAGACTGAATAAATCTGCAAGCTGTAAATAAAGATAAGCTAGGAATATATGCCTCATGAACTCTAAATTCTAAGTCCAACAGCCAAATAATAGCTCTATCTATGCTCTCTGTCCTGTATATATTCTACATAATTCTCTGTGCTCTGTCATTCGTATTCTCTGTCACCCTCTGCTCTCTTCCTATCTCCTGGCTTTCTGTCATCCTTCATTATCCCCGTTCCCTATCTTCATTATCTCACCTCTGAGGATGTCTTGAGCCTCATTTCTTGTGTCTCCTGGAAATGCTTTGCCCATGCTAGCCCATCACTCAGTTCTGGTCAACCACACTGAAATCCTTGGCATATTCTTGTGTTTAGGCTGCCCTTACATCTGCATTGCTTTCCCTTTTATTCTAAAGACTCCCAACTAAAATCATATGCATGCACAAAAGCACATGCACAAAAACTTAACAAATATGTAGGCAGCATTTATAAGCATCATAAACACAAATTGCAGACCTACTTTAAGAACCCCTTTCTTAAGATAATAAATAAGTTTAGAGTTAGGAATTTTTGCATATAATGCACTTGTGATTTACACATATCAAAGTCAACTATTTTTATGTTGCCAAAGATCCTACATTGCTCTTCATCCCAAGGAAAGTTAAATAAATGATCTGAAAGTTAGTTTTCCTGGAAGGGGTGACTCTATGCAAAACATCCCTTTACTGTTCTGAAAATACTGGGATCCTAGAATGTGAATATTTCTGCCTCATAAGGATGCCTGAACATGCTGTTACAAAAAAAGTCTTTAAAATTTTTGGATGATATTAGCTGAACAGCTGTGTAGAAAGGGGGGAATGGAAAAATAAAAACTGCATGTTGGAGCATCAAAATAGTAACCATGTACACTATATGACTGTTTTTAATCAGATGAAGATTGAAGCTATTACGTTTCAAATCAAATGTTATAAATTAGTTCAAGAATGCAGCTGAGCTCTCATTTAATTAGAAATGTCCATGTTTAAATCATGAGGTACAGTAGCTGCCAGTGGAGCAAAAGGGCAAGGGATGGGAGAAAACTGCACTTAGACCCTCTGTCTCAACTGTCTCCTACACAGGAGGAACATCTGAGATGGACGACTCTTGATGTCAGGAAGAACTCCATGTACTAGTTAATTTTGGAGTTAATGCAATTATCCAGAATTGTTTTAAAGACAATTAACATCATTATTATAGTTTAGACAATTGTCTAATTCCAGAAAATATTATAGTTTGGACAATCTTGGAAATCCTTTATGCTGAAGGTAAATCTTTCTTGGATCATAGTTAAGCAAATTTGGGACCTAGATTTATTTAGGAAATGACCCCTTGGCTGTCAGGCCACATTAAGTCTCATTTTCTATCTCTGGTGCTTAGTGTAGCTTAGCTAAAGTCTAAATCTACACTCTTAATGTTAGACAATTCACTATTTTTTAAAATGGGGAAACATCATAGAAAGACTTTTGAGGTCATATAGGGAAGAATGCAATTACCCCAAGAAGGGCCTTTCCCCAAAGGTTATGAGTCTCTGCTCTATAATTAACCACAATGCAGCTAGACAGTCCAGGAAAAAGGTCTTTTTCTCCCAATTTGCCTCATTCAAAAACACCTCAAGTGACAAAACTTAAATTTTCCAAATAAAACTTACTCCTGAGGTTGAAGTCATGCATGTGACAGATCACCTCTACAGAAAGTCTTAGACTTGTGCATAAGGAAAAAAGAAAACAAAAAAAATTCAGAGCAAGGAGGGACATGAGTTAACCTGTGAGTGGTTGTCACCCTTATCATTACCTCTCCTGTTGAAAATGAGACATGGGTGGCAAAAACAAACTATCACTCTGCCTGGAAGAATCCATGGGCTCACACGAACCTTTTGTTGTTTCTTCTCTATCAACTGGATCAAAATTATTAGTGAAAACTTTCTAAATGCCATGGGCACAAGTTGGAAAGGTGAGTCCTAAAGCTTCTGGTGCCAATGTGAATCCACACCTATCGTTGGTCCAGCCTGGAGTTTGGCTTTGCCCAGGGAACTAACCTGCCCTTCTGTGGTTGGATGGTCACAGGTCATTTGCATTTGTAAAAACTCTATGCCCTGAACTTCTCTTACTTCTGCCACAGCTTCATCCTCGTCCACCCCAAGCCAGAGAGAGGGTAAGTGAGGATTAGGTTCCCTGCTCCCTGGCAAGGGTGAATTCCCTCTCCTATCTGTGTAATGATGGCCAAGAGAACCCCTACTGAGGCAGCCAGAGAAGAGCTGCCCAGAAATGTGCAGCTGTATACTTTCAATTTGTTTTTTCTTAGAATCTGAATAGAAAACTATTTTTTTATCCAAATTAATTTAGGAAAAAAATAGTCAGCATTTTCTCTCAGACCACCTACCCATAGCCAGGCAAGTCTGCAGTTCTTCAAGTCTTTTTCTGCCCAAAATGGAGTAGTTGCACAATATTTATTGGTCTTAATCAGTTTAGTTTTTATTTTTTATAGTTGGTTACTTCATTTTTTTCAATATTATTCTATTAATCTGATATAATTACTAATTATTTTCAAACTGATTTATAAGTAATTATACTAAAATGTTTCAAAATAGATTAGTTTTAAAAACTCAGATACTTAATTTAGTTTTGTATTTATTTAGTAATCAGACTTTTTACTGAAGTTTTATGTATAAGTATCAGTTCCAGACACCTAAGCACTTTGTGGTGTTTCTTCACTGACAGAGTAGTAGACTCATTTTACCAACTAATACAAAAGCTGAGCTCTCATCTCTAGATTTTTTTTTCACAGTTGCTGTAGGTTTATGTGTGTAACTGACATGGTAACCTTAGTGTCTGGTATGGATTATCTCCTATACTGGCTGGTTTTGTGTATCAACTTGACACAAGCTGAAGTTATCACAGAGAAAGGAGTTTCAGTTGAGAAAATGCCTCCATGAGATCCAGTGGTAAGGTATTTTCTCAATTAGTGATCAAGGGAGGAGGGCCCCTTGTGAGTGGTACCATCTGTGGGCTAGTAGTCTTGGGTTCTATAAGAAAGCAGGCTGAGCAAGCCAGGAAAAGAAGCAAGCCAGTAAGCAGTATTCTTCCATGGCCTCTGCATCAGTTCCTGCTCCTTGACCTGCTTGAGTTCCAGTCCTGACTTCCTTTTGTGATGAACAGCAGCATGGAAGTGTAAGCCAAATAAACCCTTTCCTCCCCAACTTGCATCTTGGTCATGATGTTTGTGCAGGAATAGAAACCCTGACTAAGACATCTCCTTACAGGCCACAGGTCACGGAGACTCCAGAGAACCTAGAATAATTCAAGCTCTTGTCATTGCTCTTGGTTTCCCACCATATTTCTATTATCAAGAGCTTATTGCTTGAAACATCATGCATTTTAGTTACAGGACATAGAGAAATCAATCTTAAACCAAACAGAAAAAAATCTCTTCCCACTGACTAGATTTCATAGTGCTGGAAGGTGCTATTCAGGGTGCTGAAGGGGAAAAATTATCAAAAGATTTAATTGGATGAGAGCCCCATGATCTACAATTAAGAATCATCTACCAAGATATGTCTATAGGTACAATAGGGGTATAAATGGCATAGGGGTAACCAACCACTTTCTAATTAGATTCAAGGCCCTCTTGACAGGGGAAACCTTCCATAGTACTGTAAATCTGACCCCAAAAGCCATGGTTCATAGGCCCCAGAAGGGAACCAACTACTTTTTTACCTTACTATGTAGACATAATATCAAATAAAGCATCAATTATCTGAATACTTATCTCTATATCTGCAAATTAGTTCAGCTCTCAGACCTCATCAAAGGAGGTTTTTATGCAGTAGCAGTGGTCAACAGTATAGAAAATAAGTGCCTGGTCGGGACCTGAGCTTGGGCCACAGGGCTCTGATCCAATTAGCTCCGGGAGAAAGCTAGCCTCCCAGGCCCTCAGGACACAGAAACTGAGGAGGAAAAGTCAGGGACAGGAACCTTCCGGTTTCCATCTGTGGCGGGAGACCTGGACCTGGGCCACCAGGGTTCCATAGCCGAGTAATGCCAGGAGAAAGCTACCATCCCAGGAGCATGAAAAGATGTGAGTGGGGTTAAGACGAGCACCACTGCCCATGGAACCTGCCCAGGACCTGCCCGGAACCCGAGGGACACAGAGACTGAGGGACAGGAACTTTCCGGTTTCCATCTGTGGCAAGAGACCTCTGCCTGAGCCACTAGGGTTCCATAGCCAATTAGCTCCGGAAGAAAGTTACCCTCCCAGGAGCATGGAAAAGCCGTGAGTGGGGACAAGACAAGCACCACTGCTCACCAGGACCCGCCCAGAACCCACAGGACACAGAGACTGAGGTAAAGTCAGGGACAAGAAACTTCCCGTTTCCATCTGTGGCTAGGGACCTCAGCTTGGGCCACAGGGCTCCATAGACAATTAGCACCAGGAGACAGCTAGCCTCCCAGGCCCTCAGGACACAGAGACTGAGGAGGAAAAGTCAGGGACAGGAACCTTCTGGTTTCCATCTCTGGCGGGAGACCTGGGCCTGGGCCACCACGGTTCCATAGCCAAGTAGCTCCCGAAGAAAGTTATCCTCCCAGGAGTGTGGAAAAGCCATGAGTGGGGTTAAGATAAGCACCACTGCTCACCGGGACCTGGGAACCTCAGCCTGGGCCACAGGGCTCCAGGAGACAGCTGGTATCCCAGGAGTGCTGACATACCTTCGAGCGTAGGCAAAACCACCACTTCTGTTCAAACTCACTGGATCAAGAGGGACCCTTGCAGAGACATCAGGACACAGGAACCAAAGGACAGCTGGGGATAATATCCTTCTGGTTTCTGTCTGCACCCTAGAGCTGAACCTGTGCCACAGCTCTCCAAACCCAAACACCTCTCAGAGAGAGCTGGTCTTCAAGGAGTATTAATACAGAGGCCCGCAAGAAGGACAAGCCACAGCCAGACAGAGTAAGATCAGCTAACATCAGAGTTAACAAGATGGCAAAAGGCAAGGGTAAGAACATAAGGAACAGAAACCAAGGCTACTTGGCAACATCAGAACCCAGCTTTCCCACTACAGCAAGCCCTGGATACCCTAACACACCAGAAAAGCAAGACTCAGACTTAAAATCATTTCTCATGTTGATGATAGAAGACTTTAAGAAAGAAATGAATAACACCCTTAAAGAAATACAAGAGAACACAGATAAACGAATAGAAGCCCTTAAAGGGGAAACACAGAAATCCATTAAAGAATTACAAGAAAACACAAACAAACAGACAAAGGAAATGAACAAAACTATCCAGGAGCTAAAAATAGAAATAGAAACAATAAAGAAATCACAAAAAGAGACAACCCTGGAGTTAGAAAACCTAGGAAAGAGATCAGGAGTCATAGATGCAAGCATAACCAACAGAATACAAGAGATAGAAGAGAGAATCTCAGGAGCAGAAGATACCATAGACAACATTGACAAAACAGTA
>CM052709.1:49664426-49679964 GCA_028551405.1 Uromys caudimaculatus
CAACAACATAGAACTTCTGGTGGAATCAGCATCCCTGACCTCAAGCTGTACTATAGAGCAGTAGTGATAAAAACTGCATGGTATTGGTACAGTGACAGGCAGGTAGATCAATGGAATAGAATTGAAGACCCAGAAATTAACCCACACACTTATGGTCACTTGATTTTCGACAAAGGAGCTAAAACCACCCAGTGGAAAAAAGACAGCATTTTCAACAAATGGTGCTGGTTCAACTGGCTGTCTACAGGTAGAAGAATGAGAATTGATCCATTCCTATCTCCCTGTACAAAGCTCAAGTCCAAGTGGATCACAGACCTCCACATAAAACCAGATACACTGAATCTAATAGAAGAGAAAGTGGGGAAAAGTCTCGAACACATGGATACAGGGGAAAAGTTCCTGAGCAGAATACTAATGGCTTATGCTCTAAGATCAAGAATTGAAAAATGAGACCTCATCAAACTGCAAAGCTTCTGTAAGGCAAAGGACACTGTCAATAGGACAAAAGGGCAACCAACAGATTTGGAAAAGATCTTAACCAATCCTATGTCTGATAGAGCGCTAATATCCAATATATACAAAGAACTCAAGAAGTTAGACTCCAGAAAACCAAATAACCCTATCAAAAAATAGGGAACAGAGCTAAACAGAGAATTCTCAACTGAGGAAATTCGCAGGGCTGAGAAGCACCTAAAGAAATGCTCAACATCCCTAGTTATCAGGGAAATGCAAATCAAAACAAGTCTGAGATTCCACCTCACACCAGTCAGAATGGCCAAGATCAAAAACTCAGGTGACATCAGTTGCTGGCAAGGATGTGGAGAAAGAACACTCCTCCATTGTTGGTGGGATTGCAAGCTGGTACAACCTCTCTGGAAATCAGTTTGGAGGACCCTCAGAAAAATGGACATAATACTACCTGAGGTCCCAGCTACACCACTTCTGGGCATATACCCAAAAGATGCTCCAACATGTGATAAAGACACATGCTCGACTGTGTTCATAGCAGCCATATTTATAATAGCCAGAAGCTAGAAACAACGCAGATGTCTCTAAGCAGAGGAGTGGATATAGAAAATGTGGTACATTTACACAATGGAGTACTATTCAGCTATTAAAAACAATGACCTCATGAAATTTGCAGGCAAATGGATGGAACTTGAATATATCATCCTGAGTGAGGTAACTCAGTCACAAAAGAATTAACATGGTATGTACTCACTGATAAGTGAATATTAGCCCAAATGTTCGGAATACCCAAGTTTCACTTTAGAGAAACCGCTAGACTGAGAGTGAGGTCCCAGATGGAGGAGTGGGAGAAGGGACTGAAGGAGCTGAAGGAGTTTGCAGCCCCATGGAGGGAGCAACAGTGTCAACTGGCCTGACACCCCCGGTCCTCCTGGGGGCTGGACCACCAACCAAAGAATACACATCGAGGGACTCATGGTTCAGACCACATATGTGGCAGAGGAGGGCCTTGTTGGCCATCAGGGGGAGGAGAGGCCCTTGGGCCTGAGGGTGTTAGAGGCCGAGTAAAGGGGAATGTCAAGGTGGGAATATGGGAGCGGGTGGGCAGGTAAGTGGGTGGGGAATACCCTCATAGAGGCAAGGGAGGGGGAGGGGATAAGTGGTTTCCAAAGAGGAGACCTAGAAAGGGGGAAACATTGGAAATGTAAATAAAGTATCAAAAAATAAAAATAAAAATAAATAAATGGAAAGAAAGAAAGAAAGAAAGAAAGAAAGAAAGAAAGAAAGAAAGAAAGAAAGAAAGAAAGAAAGAAAGAAAGAAAGAAAATAAGTGCCTGTGAAATGCTTGGCTGTAGATAGGGTATCCGTGTCATAGTGTCTGTGAAGTGCTCAGCCAGAGATAGGACATGTATGTCACACCTGCCTCCTCTGCCTCCAAGGCTCCATGGCCGAGGGAGAAGAGGGAATGGAAATAGCATAAAAACCAAACCTCAGAAAGGATTAGACCAACACGGCAGGACCACTGCACCCATGAACTCACAGCAGCTGTGCTTGCCTGTGTAAGGCCTACACAGGTCAAGCCAGACAACAGTCCGGCCTGGAAGGGGTGTGGTTCATGAGATTCTGCCCCTACCTGAGGCGCTATGGATAGTTGAAGACTTCTTTGGGAAGAAGATTCAGTTCTCTTTCAGGGTGTGGACTCTTGTAGGTTGGCCTTGCTCCCATGGGTGGTCTCACATCCATGAGAATATGGAAAGCACAAAGTGGACCTAATGCTAAAGAAGAGGACTCCAAGTTGGCACTGGGTGGGGAGGTAAAGAGGCTATCTGGACGCTTAGAGGAGGTAAAGGAGTAAATACGATCAAAAGGCACCATATGCACATGTGGGTGACTCAAAGAATTAATAAAAACATTTTTTTTTAATTTTAAAAAAAGGAGAAAATGTCACAAAAAAATGCAAGAATTTCCCCCTGTGGTGAAACCTTAGTATTTAATTTCTTCCCATATAGTTAAATTTAACTTAATAGAAAAAAATCTGGATTGTGACCTTTGAAAGCAACACAAAGCTTGATATTCATACACAGGGATGCTCACTTCTTAGAGCACGTGTAGGTACAGATGGCCAGAAGTCTCAACTCAGACGTAAGCACTGGATGTTTATAAGAGACCTTAGGGACTTACTACCAAACTCACCAAAGTTCTCCTAACTTTAGTCTAAGTGAAGTCTTTTATTCAATGGTCCAATTGTATAACTCTAAACTGACTATGATATCATATGACCATATTCTCATAATTTGGGAGGGTAAGGCAGGAAGATCCTGAGTTCAAGGCCAACCTAGCCTACATAGTATAATCTTATCTCAAAAACCCAAAATACATAGCAGCAAAATTGCGTTGCTTCACATAGTGTTTCTTGGTCTGGAGAGATGACTCAGCCGTTAAAGGCTAGGCTCACAACCAAAAAGGGAATTGTTTTACATTGTGCGTCTTAGCAATGTTATCTATTTGTTCTTGTCAATATTTCCTTCCAAAAACCAGAAATCGGACTTCCCTGAGCAAGCTCTGCCTCCCCCCTTTTAATGAAAAATCTAGAGAAAGGCAATTCGTGCATACCTCAAGAGGTTTGGGGTATGCACACACCTGTCTGTCTGAAACTGTTCTGACTATACCATCTTCCTTGGAGGGCCACCAATAGTTACATGTTAACAACTTCCAGCTTCAGTGCCTTACCACTCTCTTGACTGTGTAACCTGGAAGAGAATGCTGCTATACCCTGCTGTGGCAGTCATACATAAACTGAGAGTTATTTTTGAAGTTTACAAGCCTGGTTCAACCTCCTTAAAAGTCCCCCATAATCCTACAAAAGCAAATTCAAAGCGAAGGGCTAAAGGATTGAGGCGGTAATTAAGCCTGTAGTGATGCTATTATACCTCTGTCCCCTGGCAACTTAACAGCAGATCTTTTCAGAGCTTGAGGAAAAAGAAGTTGGAGCCAGTAACTGTAGAGTGTACAGCAGCCCTACCCTATTAATACGGCAAGGATAAGGAGATAAAATCATGTCACTTGCTCACAGTCAAACGAGTATCTATGGAGCCCTGCACTCATGTAAGTCAGACATTTATAACTTGGCCTCCTGTATTGAAGACCTATTAGGCCATTTAACTGTGACCGGTTTTGCCTAATTAGAAAAAAGTAAGTTTTATTTCATTTTATTCTACCCACTTAAACATACATCCCTTTCCATTGTTGGTAAAGCACTCACATTCTTAACTTGTGCAACCAACCCTCCCTGCACCTTTCAGATGAACTACAAAAGATAAAACGGGAGCAAAAGCAATTTCCTCTTTTACATTGTTTCTCAACACATTCTAGCTCCTGGAGGAAAAAAGAGAGAGAGAGAAAGATGATGGTTTTTTTCCCTAAATCTTCTGAAAAGCTTTTATTCGCAGTTTCATGTGATTCAATACACCCAAATGCTGAAAGAATGAAACTCGCTCTCCTGCAATTTCTTAAGCACACATGTAGGGAAGAGAATGGACCCTGGCAGGAGCCGACATCCTTCGAATCTCAGCAGAAGGAAATTGGTGTTTGTAATGGAGTATAATAGCTATAATTTCTTTTGAGCGACTGCCACTAATAAGCTGATAAAAACTGTGAGTTGAGACCCGGGAATCCATCAGTGTGTGTCTTCCACAGACGTCTCTGCAAGTTCATTCACTCCCAGACAGGTAGCCCAACCACAGTGGATGTCACGTGTCTGATACTGAAGCGCCCAGCCCAAGCTGGTTGGCTCTTCCCACAAAGGACAAGGGAGAGCCGACTGCCTTGGCTGTCCTGGAACTCACTCTATAGACCAGGCTGGCTGTGCTTCTTTTTAAAAATCAGTAATTACTGGGAATTTCACAAGCATTTCCAAGTTGGAAGACAGCAACCAAAATGTGCTTCTAGTTAGAGATGGGTTGGGGTGAACTCTTCTCATGAAAGCTGTAAAGAATGGCAATCAGAAATTAAGATACACTGTTTGGGTGATGGCTGCCACCCTAATGTTCACCTAGGAACACAAAGCTACTGACTTAGTAACAAATCATTTGTATTTAAGTGATTTTAAGTCTGCAGATGCCCTATGTCTTATGTGTGTTTGAGTATAAAAGCAAATGATATTTAAAGAATGCGCCACCAAAGGGCTGTTTTGTGGAGGGTGACATACATGTAGTAGCATCTCTGGGTAGTGTTGGCCATGGGAGGAAGGAGGCTTGAGTCCTAGTCTCCACTGAATAACTGCCGGGTGACCCTGTGCACATCATTTCAAGGTAATTGCCCAATAGTCCTTGCACAGAGAAAATGCAGGAGCAATAAAAATATCGTAATGACAGCGTGGGCTGTGCTGGCAAGAGTGATTTGGAAACTGCTTGGCATTTGGAAAGTTTATTTTCCATTTAACTCTCTGAATTAAAACTATGATGTATTGTGTATGATGCTTATTTTATTAATGACCCAATAAGTGGCCCATGAAGGAAACAGTACATTGTTTGGGTAAACAGATCCTTCTCAGGACCCTGAACAATCTGTGTCTCCGTGATTCATGCGTGCACCAGTGTGCAGAGTTGCACAGCTAAGCTAACAGAGACATTTGAAAAGACCAAGTGTGCACACCAGAGTAAGTGGTCTATCTCAGTATCCCTGAGGTCGGCTGAGTGAGGAGGGAGCTGTGATGGTTAGAGACCAAAAAGCACATCAGGAGTGTGGATGTGGTGGGTGGAGCAGTAGTCACCCCAAAGGCTGGTTGTTCACGCCACTTTTTCTAAGACCTGCTTTGCTCTGCTCTCAACAGTGTCTTCTCTTCTGGCTTCTAGAGTGTTGAGTAAGCAGGCTGCCAAAAGGAGCCCCAGGCTAGAGGTGGACGAATGAACAAAAGAATAAACAATTCTTTGCTGCAGTCTCTGCAGCTCAGTGTTATTTTCATGTTCATTAACCGTGCAGATCCCACCATCCTTTAGAGCAGGGCATCGGGACCTGAGCACTTGACTCTAAAAGTCATCAGATTGGCTGGGACAGTGTTCTGGATGTACATGGTCATGTACACTGGACAGAGAAACGTGATGACAACACTGGAAGACACCTAGCAATGGCTCTGCCTGACCATGAAGTGAGTGGACCTTCCTTGTGGAAGCATGCTATCCCACTCCGAGCATGCATGGCCCTCCTCAACTTAGCGTGTCTACTTTTACTCTTCAGGCTTCTGTTTAACAAGTAGACAGGATGGATCATTTTGTTAAACTAAGTTTTCAGAGAAATGCAGAAAGTTGTGCTGAGGGAGGCTATAGTATGTTGATTTTTTTTTTTTTTAAATTTAAAAAGGCCTGTGACAGATAGATAAGTAGGTATGTAGATAGATAGATGATAGATAGATAGATAGATAGATAGATAGATAGATAGATAGATAGATAGATAGATAGATAGATAGATAGGCAGATAGACAGACAGATAGGTAGATAAGTAGATAGATAGGCAGATAGACAGACAGGTAGATAGACAGATAGATATCTCCATAGACTTTGACCCAGGTGGATCCTAAAGCAGTTATTCAATCTGTTAAGCTCTTTCTTGTCCTTTGATCTCCAAAGTTTGTAAACCAGCTGAAAATTAATCTTTTCTTGATTCTCTTCCTTGAACGGAGAGACATATTTTCTCATATATGTTACCCAATCACGACAAAAAATATGACGTACTCTTGTCACACACACTTGGGAGGCTGCATTAATTCCTTTTAGAACACCAGACATTTGGCAATCCATTTCCCATGACTGAAACAACATTATAATCAAAAAGAATCAAAATATCTCAAAATACAAGAAAATAACTCAGGATCAGGCCATCCTAGCGTGTGCCATTTTTAAATAGCACACCTAAAAAGGAGGGAGGCCCTAGTGAATTCATTCTTCAAATGTTTAAAGTGGGTCGTTGTGTCTGGGAAAGTTCTCCAAGTGGACGATACTGCAGTGCCTCAGACTTTAAGCACAATGTCCCCTGAATGGCTAAGGTTGGATGCCCTTGCTCTGCAAACACATACTGGCTGCTGTGTGTCCAGTTTCCTGGCTACTTTCCAGCTTACGGGCAGGTTTTCCACTGTCTGATCATTGAAAATTCAGAAAAATACAATCCCTTGGTTTTTCTAGACATTAATAATGATGAAATAAAGCAGCTCAGACCTCTCTTTTCTGTGTAAACAGAAAAATCACTTTCCACCAGGGGTGTGGGTGTGTCCTGGTTTTCATCTGTTTTCAGTGTGTTTATGTAGCTTAATTGTGTCATCAGGCACTTTCCCAAGGTAATTATGCTTTTTAACAAATGGTGTTTATGGCAACCCTTAACAGTGCAAAAGAAAGGATTAGTCTCATCCACTCATTCCACATTCTGATTCCCCATGGACAAACTAAAGCACACAAAGATGGTGTTAGAGAAATCTACCTTCCCAGCAAAAGCTGACACAGCCTTTGCTCTAAGAAGGCAGCCTAAAGCAATGCCCTATTTTTCTTGGTGATTTGGAACAGAAAGATCCCATATGGCCAACCCATACAGTCTTAGATGACGCCAGGTGATAGACCAAAAACCTGTTCCTGGAGGAGGTGGCCGGTCATAGCTCTGAGGAGTGGGGTAGGGCCACAGGCCTCTCTGTGCTCCCATGCTCCCAGGCTGTAGCCACCCAAGGAACTCTTGGTTACTCCAGCTATCAAGTCCAAAAGAGACTCACATGACAAGCATCAGGTGCTCTGGGACCACCTAGCCATGCAGGCCCGCCCTTCCAGTGGAGCTGAACCCCCAACCCTTCCTATGTACACACCCACATCTAGTCAGTTTCCCGGGACTGTGGAAGATGCTTAGACATTTCCTTCTCCATCCCCCTCAGGCCAGTCAACCTTGAGAACACATTTCCAAAAGTGAACAAAACAAAACAAAACAAAATAAAAAAAATCAGGACCTGTTTTTGGTTGTTGTTGTTTTCTTTCCTCTTAATGTAACAAGGGTTTAATGCCACCATTTTTATCTAGTTTCATTTCTGAAGTGAAATAATCACCCAATAACGACTTTGACGGAATAAATTAATTTTTAAATCTATTTTTAATTTTCTAATTATAATTTTTAAACACAGTTTGGAGGAAATTAACATTTATGTGGACATTTGGTTTCTAGCCTAATGTGGCATAAAAATAAGTAACATAATGAGTGTTAAAAAAAAAAAAAAAACAGGTTCATGATGCTTCGCACATCATCATCATTGTGCTAAGATGTCACAACAGTATTATGTGCGATTATGTCAGCTCCAGCCTTCTCCATCTCCGAGTGTTGGCAGGTAGGAGGCTTGTTGGCAAGAGGAGGGTGTTAACCTCAGGATCCTGGACCCATTCCAAGACTGGTAATTACGTTCTGCCAGCCAAAATTCATCCCATAATTTTAATTGGATGAATCCTTCCTAGCCTACTGCTATGCCTGTCAAACTGTTGCCACATTTCACCCCAGAGGTGTCTGTGTTTTAGTTGCAAGAATCAGTCCCTTTGAGGTTGGCTTATCAGTTTAAATCCCCAAAAGTGTTCTGAGATCTTATGGAATTAAATATATACTTAGGTGTGTGTGTGTGTGTGTGTGTGTGTGTGTGTGTGTGTGTGTGTGTGTGTGTAGTGAATCTGCACAGAAAGGCATGGATAATAGATACATATCCATTTCAATGTTTAAGGATCAATACTCATCTAAACTCAGTATTTATCATGTATTTTGGGTTGCTTTTAAACCTGAATTTTGTCCTTTGTTTCCCTCATCCTTTTTTGTTCAAAACGTATGTTACTTGTGGCTTTAGCTTCCATCTTCCAAAACTCAATGCCCAAAGTTTCTTCCATGGTAGAGGAAAGAATTGAGGCCCCTGGAGTGGTTCTCAACCTACGTATGGCCAGTGACCATTGGAAAACACATATTTCCAATCATCTTAGAAACCAGGGCACCACTCAGTAGTGGTTATGAGGTAGCAATATAAATAAATGTATGGTTGGGGGTTCCTAGGACCATCGGAAATATGTGTTTTCTGATGCTCGTGACCAACAGGTTGAGTAGCACGGGCTTTGGATACTGGTAAAAGCAGGCAGTGTGCTGATATTCCATGCAATCCTTTCACAGGTCCCCAGAGGACAGCTTGTGACACTGAAGCTTGTCAGTGTGTGACACCTAAGCTTGTCAGGACTCAGGCTGCAGCATCTTCCTGGAAGAAGATGGCTTCCTGCATCTTCTAACCCTCTTGGCAAAGATCGCTCTTACAGGAAGGGCCACTGGGGCAGGAAGCAAAATACCATTCTGGAGGCAAATCTTCACGTTACCCTTTCCATGCTCAAATGAGGGGAAAGTGGGCCCAGATCCAATGTTCTTTGGGGAGCTGTCTGAGCTGCTTGCCCTCCCACCAGTCACCATGGAGATGGGTCCTTGAGAAGTCAGCAGTGAGACTGAGAGCACTATACAGAAGAGCATCGTTGATGCTTTGAGGCTCTCCATGGGTGTCTTGGCCATTTCCCTTGTTACAGGAGCTATATGCTCCTCAAGTCTCTCTTTTTCTTCCATTGTCGCATTCTTTGGAAGGATATTTCATACGTCTTGAGTCTTTGCTTCTGTTGCTGAGTCTACCTGCTGGCCATTGGTACTTTGGCTTATGACTCCTGTCCAGAAAGGAACCAGCCCTGTGAGAGAGGGCAAGTGAGACACCCAAGCCTTCCATCATCCGCCCTTTCCCGCTTCTGTTCGATTACTAGGTGGAGAACGTGTCACTCTGCTTTTCCCACTTTTACAAATGGACAGAGCTGAAAGCCTGTGAGTCTTTCCTGGCCCGTGTGAGCTGAAGAGGTAAAGGGGAGACATCCTCAGCTGTGGCTCACGGATCTATCCGAGTCTAGGGTAACATGTTACTGCGTTTCCTGTTATGTGCTCCATTCTGTCATCAGCCTGCACTCATTCCTTGCCCTTTTCTGCTTCCCAGTGTTTCATAGGTTGTGGAGCTTCTGTACCACAGAAGCTCAAAATAAAATAAAAAGCATCTTCTGTCCCTCTCTGTCCCCTTTCATTGCTGTCAGTTCGAGTATTGACAAAAACACTCAAAATTTCTGATAATTTAACTTAAGGAACTAGATTATTTCCAAGGCTGCTATAATCCCGAATGTATCACTATATTCAGAAAATGACATAAAGGGCATAGACTCGCTGACCCCTAAGTCACAGGAATGGTTGTTACCTTGCAAGGTTTTTAGCAGTGAGAACTTACTTTAAAGTTCCAGCAGTGAGTGCTGAGTGCTGCTGGAATTGGGAGCAGCAGTCACCTCAGTACTTCAGTACTTGCAGGCTCCTGTCATTGAGTCACATTTATTCAAGGACCCTTTAATGCCACTGCATGTATGCAAATGAACGGCAACCCTATTGAGGGCAAAAAGATAAAGACCTGTCTGCATGAGAATGGGGAACAGAAACAGAAGAGAGGGTCTAGTGTTTGCTACCTCCTGATCCCAGTAAGTGGCCAAAGGCGTCCTATGTTTGGAAATAAATGCTTTCTGAAGAGCATTGGGTCAGTCACTCTTGGGCAGAAATCCAAGCTCTGGCTGCAAGACATTCAGATAGAAAGCTTAATGCTTTTCCTGCTGGCTTGTCCTTTACTGTACAGCTCAGTGGCTAAAGTAATTTACATTTTCACAATGTGCTTTTTCATCACATGTAAGTTTTTAGGAAGAAGTGGAACAGATGATTTTTTTCGTGCTGCTGTTCATAATGTTTTCTTCATCTTTTCCTTGGGCCAGGGTCATTACACAGCTCTTGAAAGTCTAACTCATGGTGATCTTTTTTCTTCTCATTTGTTTTGAGACTAGCTCTTTAAGACTAGGTACCCCAGGTTGGCCTTGAACTCCAGATCCTCCTGTCTCAGCCCCCTAACTCCCCTCAAGTGCTGACTTACAGGCCTAGGACATGAGAACCAGCTTATGGAAAACATTTGGTGGTAGCCTTCCTTTAATGCAAGCATTCAGGAGGCAGAGGCAGGCAGATCTCTGTGAGTTAAAGGCCAGCCTGGTCTACAGAGAAAGTACCAGTTCAGCCAGGACTACAAGAGAAACCCTGTCTCAAGACACAAAAACGAAAACAAACAAAGAAAAAAACAGACCTGAGGTTTGGGGGCTGAAAGAATGGCTTATAGGGGTTAAGAGCACTGGCTGCTCTTCCAGAGGGCTGGGATTCAATTCCCAGCACCCACATGGCAGCTCACAACTGTCTGTAACTCTAGTTCCAGGTGACCTGACACCCTCACCCAGACACAAGCAGGCAAAACACCAAGGTACATAAAATAAAAATAAATAAACTATAAAAGAAAATTCCTTGGCATTCTGGGAAAAAGGGATCTGTTGAGTTCATCTGACATTTCCTCAAATCTCTTTGAGATAATGTCTCACCTAGAAGAATGTGCTGAAGAGAATCGGATTCTGAGGGTGTACATTGCAGGTTAATACTCTTTCTGCTTGTCCGAGGCCCCTCCCTGAGCTCCAAGGTGTCCTTTAAAACCAGTAATCAATCCAACTACCTTTCATAACAACATCATTCTTACTTTTGAAGATTAGTCTATAGTTCAAAAGGGGAGCCAGGGTGTGATCTCAGAATGCAAGCAGTGTGGAATATAACTTTATAAGTTATTGAAAGGATTTTAATAGTTGTTAGAAAGGAAAATAAATACAATCAGACTTTTAAGTCTAGAATGATCCATCAAAGATTTTCAATTAATACACAAAGAAAAGTGGTTGAGAACCCAGAAGAATGAAAGTTCCGGAAGAAGTAGGAGGGAATCAGGAGTGTGCAATCAAACAGAGCCGACAATACAGCTCAGATAGCATCAAGGAGGAAGCCGGTGTATCTACTGCCTCATTAACTAGTGGGAAGACTCTAACAGCCCTGCCCCACCCAGTGCCTCTGTCACTTTTAACGCTGGTATTTTTATTCCTCTATTTTGGGCAATAAGAGGGCAGTGTCCTTGTGGGTGATTTGGGGTTTTGTATTGGTTTTATATGTGACCAATTTTTGTTTTCTGTGCTCAACCCATTTTTTATCACAAATTACACCATTCAATCTATGATCATAAATTTTGAATGCCACAGAACTGTCCCCAGCATCAAGCATCCACATTTGAAAACCTAGTTTAAATTTAAAAAATATAAAAAATTCTTACTAAAAATATCTAACAATAATAAATTTTGTAAGTCAGAAACAATTATATCAAACGTCTGATTGCTACTGATTTTATTAAAATTTACAATTATTCAGCAGGTTTTATTTATTTATTAATAGAAGATATGACTTATTTCTCTAAAATAAGAATAGTTGTGAAGTAATTATTGAAATTATGAAACATATTTAAATTATTTAGCTTAGATTGTCTACAGCATTGATAAAAGTATAAGAAGTAAAGAAGGTTGAGTAAAAGATATTTTAAAAAGTTTTTCCCAGGGCTGGAGAGATGGCTCAGTGGTTAAGAGCACTGGCTATTCTTCCAAAAGGACCCAGGTTCAAAGCCTAGCACCCACACAGCAGCTCACAAATATTGCAACTCCAGTTCCAAGGGATCTAATGGCCTTTTCTGCTCTCTGAGGGCACCAGGCATGCACATGGTACACAAACATACATGCAGGCCAAAGACCCATACACATTAAACAAATAATAAAATGTTTAAAAATGGAATTTATATGGGGGGGACAACATCAGTTAATTATTTACACATTCAGCAATAAACCAATTGGAAGACTTCATTCCACAGAGTAACTTACTCTCTCAAGTATGTCCAGGCTTAGAACAAACACCATCACTTAAATAAACATGTGTGATATTACTTATTTATTTCTACATAAGGATATGTATAGTGCATATGTTTGCACGCTTGTTGGCCCACATGGGAAGGGTGCCCTTGCACACGTGCATACGGCGGCCTGTGGCTAATTGCGAGAGTCCTCCTCCACAGTTGCTCTACACCTCACACATTGAGGCCAGCTCTCTGGCTTGTCTCCAGATTCCCATTCTGGATGGTTAGCCAGCTTGCTCTGGGTTGCCTTGTCTTTTTGTCCCGTTGCAGGGACTGCAGGCTTGCCACCATGTCCACCTGACTTTTCTATGGATTCTGAGTGTCTGAGCTCCAGTCCTCACGGTGGTAGAGCAAGTGGGTTACCTGTGGAGACATCTCCCCAGCCCCTGACATTTATAATGAAAGTAAATATCACAACAATAGAGTTTTTGTAAGTGAAAAGCTATTTCTGACAGGTGTGATGGTATACACATGCAATTCCAGCACTAGTGAGGCAGAGGCAGGAGGATTACTTACTACAAATTCAAGAGCAGTCTGATCTAATCTTCCCAGCCAGGGGGATACAGTGACATCCTGCCTCAATAACAAAAGGTATTCCTTTATAGACATGATTTTTTTAAACTACTAATTGTAATAGAAATCTAATATATTATGTTTCCCTGATAGATTAACTTATTGCAAAGCAATTTAAAATGAAAAGTAACATTGGATGTGAATTCCTCCAACATTGTAGTGTGAGAAGCCAGAGATAAAGAAGCAATTGTCATGTGTCTCAATTTACTTTTTTATTTTAAATTTAAAATGCCTAAGAGATGGAGTCTGAGGTCCTTTCCACGGTAGCCCTGCTCCATTCTTTCAGAGTTTCCATGTGTCCTAGTTAGGGTCATTATTGCTGTGATAAACACCAAGACTACAGGCAACATGTGGAGGACAGGGTTTATCTGGATTCTACTTGCATGTCACTATTCATCATCAAAGGAACCCAGGACAGGAACTCAAACAGGGCAAGAACCCAGAGGCAGGAGCTGATTCAGAGGCCATGGAGGGGTATTTCTTACTGGCTTGCTCCCCATGGCTTGCTCAGCCTGCTTTCTTATAGAACCCAGGACTACCAGCCCAGAGATGGCACCCCCCCACAACAGGCTGGGCCCTTCCCATCATCACTAATTAAGAGCGCTCCACAGGTTTCCCTATAGTCTTATGGAAGAATTTTCTCACTTGAGGTCCTTTCCTTTAAGACAGTTGTTTTCAACCTTCCTAATCCTGGGACACTTTCATATAGCCCCTCATGCTGTGGTGACCCCCAACAATTAGATTACTTCGTTCCTACTCCATAAGTGTAATTTTGCTACTGTAATGAGTCATAATGAGAATATCTGATATGCAGGATAATATGTGACCCCTGTGGTCACCTGTGAGAGAGTCTTTAATACCCCCTCTCCGGAGGGGCTGGATTCACAGGCTGAGAAACACTGCTCTAAGATGACTCAAGCTCATGTCAAGGTGACACAGAACTCGGAGCACACCGTGGTTTTTCCAACTCTTCTCATTGATTCATATCTTAGCAGCACTTACTCCCAAATACCTTTGATGACTATGCACCTCTTCTGTTGTCAGCTCAAAACTTCAGTCTATGGCTTCACCCCTACCCATATGCAGTCCCCAGCCTAAAGTCTTCCTAAATTCTACACTGCTCACCATGATTCCATCTATGGCTTTCCTGTTCTCAGAATGTCTTACACTTAGGAATGAGGACCAATCACACCCTGTTACTATATCATTTCATAACCGACCATTTCTCCTGTCAGGCTGAGTAAAAAGGAGACAATTTTTATCTTATTCTTAGTGTCTTGAGTCACAGTGACACTGAAAACTGGTTGCACAGGCAAATGATAAATTAACAGACTAAAGAGAAGATAACTGCAAGCATCAGTGAATAAGTGGATGAATAAATGAACCAACAAAGCAGTAGACGAATGTGTGAAATCCCTCAGTCTTTGCTTTTTAAAGATTGTTATGTGTCTGAGCATCGGCCTGTATGTGTATATGTATGTACTTGTCTGCATAACCTGTATATGTTCCAGGAACCTGGGGAGGTCAGAAGAGGGTATGGGAGCTCCTGGAACTGAAGTTACTTTCGGTTGTGAGCCACCCTGTGGGTTCTGGGAACTGAACTGGGGCCTCTGCAAGAACAAGTGTTCTTAAATAATGAGCCATCTCTCCAGCCCCTAGCCTTGTCTTTATTAATACACTTGTATGGGATAGTTCCTTATTAATGTCAGCAGCTTCTCACTTCTACTCACTAAGCTGTAGCTCCTGCATTCACTCTCCCAGCTGACCACCACCAACAAAAAAATATCTTCAGACATCAGATAATATCCCCAGGGCACGAGAACTCCTACAGTAGATGGGCAGGTGGCCAGATGCAGAGATTCAGGTAGATAATGTGAATTAGAAACTTGTCTGCTTCTGTCTAGTACTTTATGATTTAACCTTGCCAACATTCAAATTCAACTCTTGCTTTTCTCACAAAATACTCTTAAAACATGAGGCCAAAACTAAAATTAAGCAAAGTATAATGAATCAGATATTTAAAAGTAGCATTGGGAGAGAAATAAGCCCGTTTTTAAAAACTCTTCAGCAATGCCCTTTAAAAACACGATTTATCTGTAGGCAGTTGTCACCTGATACTTAGTGACCCTGTCCAAATGTATTCCCAGCAGGTTTTAAAATTCTAAGTGCCTTATACAGATATTTCTAATACACAGACTTTAAGTACAGAAAATTAAGATGTCAGAGCATATGTAATGATTTGACCAAAGTAAAAGGTGACATCTTTTTAGCATCTTTTGTTGTTTTTGAAACTCCCAACTTTAAAAAGCTAAGATTTGTTATTTAAAAAGCTTCTCCCATTATGTTTTTGCTTCTCACACACACAAAGTGGGCTGAGAACGTGACACATCTCAACACAAGTCTAGGCAAGACCGTTAGAAAGTCACTAGTGGGGTAACGCTGTCTCTCCACAGCAGTGCTGACCGTGTAAACTGTGCACAGTGAGTCTCTTCACCATCTCTGTACAGCAGTGCTGACTGTGTAAACTGTGCATAGTAAGTCTCTTAATCATCTCTGTACAGCAGTGCTGACCATGTAAACTGTGCACAGTGAGTCTCTTCACCATCTCTGTACAGCAGTGCTGACTGTGTAAACTGT
>CM052709.1:49680464-49710082 GCA_028551405.1 Uromys caudimaculatus
TCTCTGTACAGCAGTGCTGACTGTGTAAACTGTGCACAGTGAGTCTCTTAACCATCTCTGTACAGCAGTGCTGACCGTGTAAACTGTGCACAGTGAGTCTCTTAACCATCTCTGTACAGCAGTGCTGACCATGTAAACTGTGCACAGTGAGTCTCTTAACCATCCCCATACACAAAACCAGCCCACTTAGTTACGGCTCCAATGCCAACAAACAGCAATGCCAACTCATCTAAGACTCCCCCAGCTAGAATTTTAAATAATAGAGTTATATTCAATTTATTTATGGCCAAAACAATCAAGTATATTCTGATGAATGCAGATAGTTTTCTGCATGTAAATAGCCTTCATTAAGCCACTAGATTTAATACATACCTGAGACTGAATATTATATCTGTCATTGAGACTGACTAAAATAAAAGCCTCAGCAGCACCCATAAAAACCACCTTCTAAATATTCAACTCTGTGAGCTAGTGGAATGCTTCTCAATTCAGTCCTCAGTAAATACAGATCACAGAAAATCTGAAAAGAATGGAGGGTTTTATTCATATTAAAGTACCCCCTTCTCAACCTATACGGAAACTGTTGCTGAAACGTGCTAGACCTCAGCGACAGTATTTTCATAAGATGGTGGGACTTCTCTTATCCTTTGTGGTAGCATATACATTTTAAATAAAATACTATAATATAAATGATACACTGTTTGACCAGGGGTCAGGATGGTGGTGGTGGGGCTCCATCCTTGATTCTGGGGGGCTCTGATCTTCTGGCCCAGCATGATGAAGATTCCCTCCCCAGATGCCCTACACACACAGTGGGCCCTGTTGTAGGCAGAGGACCCTCTCAGGAGCAGTCTTTCTCCCTCAAGTCAAATATTAGAAATATCTGTATAAGTATATATATAATTAAAATGTAACTCAGAAATATGATTCAACAGTGGAGTTTGTTTTCTGGAAAAAAATATAGTCCTATTGTAACAAATTTATTTTTACTTTATTATGGCTAATATTCTAAAAAGAATGTTTAAGCTATTTTAAATTCTTGTGCCTCTTCCCCCAAAGGATATTAAAAAATATGATCTTATATTAACTTCATATACTTTTCTTCATAAATTTTGCCTTAAACATTGTGCCTTGTTTAATTAAATTGTTTTATTAGGATTCCAATTCTGGCTTTTGTAACAACATTTTATTCTAAACAGACATTTACGTTTAAAAAAATCCTTACAATGCCTGTACTTGGTATATCACTGCTTATCTGTTTATTGAATTTATTGAATACACAACTCCAAACATTAAGCGTGTTTTAGCATTTATTGTATGTGCTAGATAAAAGAGAAAATAAAGTTACAGTGTGTTCCTCTCTGGAAAAAAAAAAAAAAAAAAAAAATTCTAAGTGCCACTTCTTGGCGCCATCTTGTGGCTCTTACAGGAATTTGCTAATTTCTGATTAAAAGGACACTTTTTCCCAGAAAATGAATAAAGGAACTAGAGAAACTATGTTTTTAAAAACACAAATTTTGCTCCTAGAAATGTCCTTCTAAACTCCGAATTAGGGACACAGAAAAAATTGACCTCGAGTTTGGTATTCAGCCAAGATTCAGCATTTGGCTTGCAGTTCCGCTTTCCTTTGGCCTTAGGAAAGTCAAAGAACCACATATCTCCGTCATTATAATTGTGTGACTGACGTGTGAATCACCACTCCGT
This sequence comes from Uromys caudimaculatus, assembly GCA_028551405.1. Lineage (NCBI taxonomy): Eukaryota > Metazoa > Chordata > Mammalia > Rodentia > Muridae > Uromys > Uromys caudimaculatus. The sequence goes on from CM052709.1 coordinate 49,682,169, forward strand.
ACAGTGGATGAAGCTAGGGTGTTCCATTAGGGAAGGTCATCTTGATGTACTTTTGGATACTTGAACAATTGTTGTGGATATAACTGGGAACTAAAATTTCCTCCTCGCGTGCTAGAAGTACTGGAGAGCCTAGGGAAGATTGTAAAACTTCATCGTGTGAAGAAAACACAAGCCCCTTTGCACTGTTACATTCATAAGTAGGGATACAGACTGACAATAGTGCTTCCCCAGCGGGATCAACACCCCATCACTCTGACCACACAGTATTTTGTGTTATAAGGCCATTAACTGTTTCTTCCATCTGTATCGTTGAAAACAGCAGATCTAGTCACTGAGAATGGTTACAGTATTATCTGGTTCTGTTTAAGTCTCACTGTCCCTGTGAGAAGACAGTCACAGCTGTGAGTTACCTAGGGATGTCCCTGGTCGGCCCAAAGTCATATATGGAAGGAATTTCGGACAGGACATCAAGGGGCCATCTCTGTCCCAGCTTTTCACCAAGCATGCATCATGGAACAAATGGCGCCACCTTTCTGCAGCTCAACTCATTTGTCTTTAACAAAAGGGGGTGGGGTGGACTCTAAGCTGTTTAATACTATTCTATGTACTGTATTCTCGGGTAGGAACGTAGCTTAACTTCAGTATTTGAATTCTGGAATCAGCACCAACAGATGATTTGAGCCCTGTGTCTTACATAGTTGCAGGTCTAACAAGGCAATCCTGCCCCTCCTCCGTGATCAGAGGAGGAAGACCTATCAGTTAGGTTTTTAACTTGCTCCAATATGACTTTTTCTCCCACATACATCACATCAGGAAAAGTCATTTCACTTGAAAATGTTTTCTTGAAGTTTATGAGGGCACCTTCTAGTTCTGCTCTTTCCAAATCAGGGCTCTAATTCTCTGAGGCTTTTATAATGGAAACATTGCAGCCGCTCACTCTTTATCTCACAGCCTCTTCCTGAAATGGGCCCACAGAACATTTATTCATTTCCATGCCCTCAAACGCAAATAGCAGTGTTGGATCTTAGTATATGATTCACTACCTTCTTGGGGATCCACAGCGGCTATATCGTTTGACGATTCTGGAGGCCATATTTATTTGTATTTTCTGAAGGTCTTGGTGGGCAGTTTCCTTTTAGCAAGATCACGTTTTGGCTTCAGGAAATCACATTAGCTTCAAGTCTATGCTTTAGCCTCTCCTGACAGAAGCCATCCTTGAGAAGACTCCATGCTTTCTCAGGCTCTCTTTTCAAGCCCCTCATTTTCACCGTATTTAATCACACAATAATATACCAAGAGCCTTAGCGCTCTCCTCTGAACAGCAGAACGGCCCCGTGCCCACAATCAAGCTGCCTCAGCCCAGGAGCCAAGTGCTTTGCCTGAGCTGTACATCTCCTGTGCTTAGGACTGTAGCTGCCATTTCGAATTGGATATGCTCAACAACGGGAAGATAAAAAGACATTTCAAATCTACGCGAATAGACTCCCTTGTGCTGCTGTGTTCAGACATGTCTTTACAATGACAAGCAAGTTCAATAATCAGCGGACTTTAAAGCCTTTGAGTGGGATGATTTCTTGAAAAGATGGTAGCACACAAAAGGTATCTTTTGAGAAGTAATGAGAAGGTCCATGCAAGCCTGGAGCCTTCTGTACCAAGAGTAACAGAGACAGCAGTTCTGCCTGCTGCTGGGCTGTGAGTAACCTCAGCCTCCTTCCTCGGGAACAGGATACAGGCTTAGTAAAACCGCAGTTCCCTGTGTCCTGAGTTGGCTATCAGCCAATATTGGGACAAAGGTGAATAGTCAGTTAAAATCTAAGCTTGTCAAGAAGTTCAGCTTAACCTCTGGACATACTGTAATAAACATTGGAAGTGTTGCAGATGACATAATTTACTATAATTAAACATGAAGTTATACTATCAGGTATTTTGATTAAAAAATAACCAGGAAACTCTTGGAAATTTGATTTTGACACCACTAGGATATCTTTATTAATTTTATTGGAGGTATTTTAGTTTTTGTCATTGACTGATGACAATTTTGTTTCTATTTAACATGGCATGGAAAGGTTTCTCATATCATTGTGATTTTTCTCTTAAACTTACATGCAATGCTATTTCTATCTTATTTAAAAATTAAGTCTAAGTTACTGATCTACTTTTAAAGTTTACTGAAGAAATACTTTTAAAAAGTATTTTTCTGTGAAAAAATGTTGAAAATATAGAATGCTTTATGAAATCCCCACAGGCTCAGTCCCCGCTCCTTAATCCATGCTTCCTTCTGAAGAAGCCTTTGCCAATGTTTCTGCAAACTATTTTTGTTTGAAAATTTCAGGGTGGAATCGTTGTTTTAGACGAAGGAAACCGTATTTGCAATTACAGCTTATACGGCAAAAGAAAACCAAAAATTCACTTTGGCATCTATTTGACTCAAGGTCAAAATTAGATCCCCCTTCCTACAGCATTTGCATCTGAACCCCCTCTTTCTGAAAGTAGACAGAATTCAGGTTGGTGGCGTCAGTGCAAACTGTAAAATCTGCTGCATGAATTCTAGGGTTAAGGTATAATTTTAAGTAAGGAGTTAATTTAATTTTGACCTTATCTTTTAAAGTTATTTTTCATCTTGGTACTGGTGACTTTTTTTATACTTTAATTCAATAAAAACAGTGGTTTTCAAGAATTTCAGACTAACAGGATTATAAGCTGAAATCCTTCATTCTCACATCAGGCTGGCGAGGAGTGCAGGTGGGTAATGGTGTCAGTAACTGCAAAGCAAGGTATTGGGGTCTATTATACCGCAGAGCCCATTGGGCGGAAATGTATCTGAAGAGAGATAATTCCTGCCATTTTCCCTGCATGTGAAATTGTCTTTTTATGAAAAGGCTTTCATGGGAAATGTTCATAAATCAGTCTGAAGCTGTTCTCTGAAGGAGAGCATGTGGCACTTGGTAGAGAAATCGCTCCTTCCTCTCATTATTTGAATGCTCCCCTTCACTTACTGGGGCCTCTCACGAGCAATCGAGAATTACAGCTCATTCCGTCCACATCAGTTACTTAATATGTTAGGCTGATGCTTATGTATGAAGTCACAGAACGTTGAGCTGAAGAGGATCTGAAAAAAAAAAAAAAAACCACTCTGAAGAGCAAAGAAAGAAGTGTGCCCCAAAGTAAGGAAGTAGACTTCTGGAGAAATAAAAAAATGCTGAAGGAGACCGTCAGAATCTAAGCCCAACAGGATGTGATCAACCAACCGGTCACATAGACCACACAAACTGGCAATCCCAGTCTGGTGATGACAGTGCCAGCATGTGGCTGGCAGTGGATGGGTCCTTTATCTGGACACTTTCCCCATTACTTTCTTTGACTTCCTTTGACTTTCCCTCAAGTGAGGGAACGGTTGCTTCCGTAAATAAATGGTATTTACAGATTCCCTAGCCCCCAAATCATCAACAAAACAAAAAAAAACCTGCTAACAGTGATACTGGCCCAAGTTCCATCAGAAGTCATTGCAAAATGTTAAAAGGAATATTTTGTCATATGAACAATTTTCTCTTTTAAAGAAAAAATAATATACCACTTGCAAGAAGGGTTTCTTAACCAGATTATATACATTAGGCCATAGAGGTGTTCAATACAGTGAGTTCTTACCTGGGACAGTATTTGTTGACTTTCTTTTATGAAAAATTCTCAAGGGAAAACCCAGAAACAGCTGTATAATGAGCCCTGGATGCCTATCTTCAAAACTGACTACCGTGTGTGGCCAATTAATTCTATTCCATCTGGACACATCTGTGTTTTGCGCCTTCCATTCACTCTGCTCTTCAAAGGATGTCCTCAAAGAGAAGCTCAACTGCCATATTCCACCCATCAATTTCAGAGGAGCTTTGTGAAATAAACATCTCTGATCTTTGCCTGACTTACGTCTGCTTTAGAGAAATTGAGACTACCCAAATAGTCACTGCCAGACAGCCATTTATCCTGGAGAATCCCGGGTCACAGGCCTGGCTCCATTCTCTCAAGTATCTTTACTTGCTTTCCCCTAACCCTAATTCACTGACCTGTGGTGTTACCTACAGTGTATTTGTGAGTATGCTAACTCGGACTTGGCTTACAGTGTTGAGGGAACTATAGTTATATGTTCACGCTTTATTGTTCTAGAAATATCAGTCTGGTGTTAAGACATGAAGCCTTCCCAACCCCCCAGAACCTCTCACCCCTGCCCCACCTCCCACCACATCCCTAGCTCCCCAACCCCTGCTTGCTGGCTAAGGTGGAAAACTAGCCTCTCCATTAGCTCTTCATATGGAGATTTTGTTCCTGAGTCCAAGTTTCCCTACCCACCCCTCTAGAAAACTCTTTATCTTCACCAAAAGTCTATAGCACTGAGCCAAAAAGACAAAATAATCAATTTCTAAAAGTCCACATGTATATGGTAGCTAACAAGTTTCATATCTCTCACTTCCTCAAGTCATACTCTCCCTGGTACAGATTAGTCCAGGTGGGTCTGAGAGAATGCACATGACCACAGTTTTATCCCTGAAGGAAGCATTAACAGAAAACAGACAACCATCCACAGTCACAGGACTGAGGGTGTGGTTTCTAAATTAGATTAAGACTAATAACATACACATCTCTATGTAAAACTACTGTATATACTTAGTAACTATCGGGTATTATATTTTTATATATTATCTTAAAATAAATGATTGTATGAGCTTAGCTTCCCTATAAATCAGTCTCCAAATTAAAAACTGATGTTTAGAACTATAAAAAGATAATCATTGTTTTGCAGCAGTGAGTACTCATTCAAATTCCTTTGAAAGCCATCTGTAGCAATTTAAGCTTTAGATGCTTCAAAATTGACTCTTGATATTTGGTTGAAATAAACTCAATATTTAAGTCAAACATTATATACCATTAATGGAAAAAATGTAAAGCAGTATGTTGCTTTTAAGAAGTATGATGTTTCTTTTGTGCTTTAATTAAATGCTTTGAGCTGTTTATATCTCAAATCAAAAACTCAAATTATAATGTCCTACAATACAAAATATTTTCTGTCATTGCTTGTTGGCAGTTGAGAATATAAATGGTTTCTAATTTTAAGGATTCAAAGATTTAATAGCTAGATGAATTATGTTTTAAAATTCCCATTAACTTATTTTCAAATGAGGAAAACCCACAACTCTGAGGAACTGATTATTATGGGAAAGGCCTTGATTTGTAATTGTACCCAAATATGAAAGCCTACATTTTGTAAGGCATAAAAATTACATTCTCTTCAAAAGATTTGAAAATTCTCATAGGCACATAACTTAGAGAATGAGAAGATTGTAATTTGAAAAATTACAGATTTCATTGTTTTTTGATGTGTGAAACCTATAAACAAATACCAGGAGATTGTATTGCAAAACTGAAAATCTCTTGTTTAGTTTTGTAAAGGACAGTGCCCTATGTGGCTTACACAACCCTAACTTAAAAGAAAAATGCAGAGTAATGCAAAAGACATTCTAATCACTGCATCTAATTACAAAGAAGAACTCGGCTGAAATTGTAAGGGTCCCTGGGCGGGCGTGCGGTCTAGTGGTCAGAGCATGGGGTTTCAAGTCAGTAGTCTAAATTTCTATTTTAAACACCACTTTCAAATTTCTCCATGACTTTCAGCATGCCATTAACTTTATTTTTAAGTAAGAATCTGAGGTCTGTTCTTGATAATTATAAAGCTGTTCTAAAATTCTCCAACATGGCCATCAACCTAATAAAAAACAAAAATAGGAAAGGAGGGACAGGTGAGTTCCTGACTTCACAGACACAAACCATCCTTGACAGGAGATAGAAGCTGTTGTGTATTTGTAAGCGTTTGCCTGAGATATGAGCAGTGCTCTACCCCTGTGCCTTCCCACAGCAGGGTCTGAGATCAACAGTCAGCTCACTGGTCTGGTGATTTCCTTCAATCACTTGCTGCCCCTTTGTGTCTGAGGAAAGAGCGTCCCATAGGAGCCATGTTGCATCTTTTCTACTGACCGATGCTGTCAGCTCTCCACCCACAAGCCTGCTTTGCACGTTCCTTACGTGCTGTGTTGTGTGGGTGTCCTTCCGAGGGTAGTCAGACGAATGATCATGGGCGTTTTCTTTAACCTACTGCTGCGTTTCTAGGGATCCATGTAGAAGGTGATTCAGATTCTATATGTCAATTTATTACAGGAATTTTCACGGGAAATAACTCACGTTTGAATTTGGGAAACGCGATCCCCCTCTCCTGGACACCCTCCCCTTTATTCTTCTCTCCTTCCGTCCTTTCCTTCCTCGGCATTTTTGAGTCTGGTAACATCCTTGTTTGGATTCTAGTCCTAGTTCAGCCAGAGTGTGCCCTATTGTTGGACTGGAGTGTACAAATTAGAAACAAAGAGCAGAATCAGGAAAAGGGTAGGATGTTACTACAGTACACAAGGAGACTAGCCAAAGGTGGCCCATGTGTAACTTCACCAAACCTACTCTAGTGCACATTTTGCAGTATGAATGTGGCCTTTAAAAAAAACACCGATTTATCAAGAGAATGCTCCATAAAGGGAAACAGAGGCCACAGAGGGTAAAGTGAGACAACCCACAATGGACGGCCCCTGTGTTATGTTTTCTGATTGGAAATGCAGCCAGGATGCCTTTCGGGAAGCACCTCAAGCGCTGTTAAGTGATCCAAATAACAGGTGGGAAATCACAGAGTTAAAGGATCAGATCTCAGCAGGATTGGTTTAGTCTCCGGGCACTGTGTAGGATTAGAAAGGGGGGCTTTCCCTAAGTTGTTTTGTGCTGAAGATGCAGACTGGAACTCTGCCTGGTAGATTGCAGGGGCCAATGGTGGGTGCCTCCGGATTTCCAGAACGGCTGAATGTGGAAAGAAAACTAACGTAATAAATTTTTAAAACCTGATAGGCTTATTTTCTTTAAAAATGTAGACATTACAGCAAACTTAGGTATTTATTCTACATGCAGAGATTTACTTCCAACCCATGAGTTGAGTGACTGCTCTAGGTAAAACTTTGTATTCATAGTCAGGTAAAGGAGGGAAGGAGCTGATCTCACCATGAACTCTGCAGTAGAGTTTTTATGACCAGTATGTGATTATGGTTCTGTAACACAGTTAACATGTTCATAATTTTTAATTCTTTTGCCATTGTTCTTGATTTTACATTTCCTACTACAAAATGATAATTTTGGGAAAAGATAAAGTTGTAACTTTCATGGTGGTATAGAGATGAACACATGTTAAAGATTTGATTTTACTTATCATATAAAGGACTCAGGCTGACGTTTTTACTGACTCAGAGAAGACAGACAGCAGAAATTTTAGAGTAATGTTGAGATGAATTACAAATCAAACAAAATAGCTTTGTTGGGAGAGGAGAAAATTAATGCAAGGCGAGGTACAATTTCCATATCTAGCAGTTACCAACAATTAACAGAGTTGTAAAGTATCTCCAAGGCTACGAAGAGACCTAAAATCTGAAACTCTGAAGGATGTTGGATACAGGGTGCAGCCTTTCACTGAGGCACATTCTCTTTACAGACTTCACCTTTGTGGCAGAAACATCCTTGGCCACAAAACTAGATTAGATTGGTCTCATTGCATTTGGCTTGATCATGCACATAGGTGAACTGAGATTGTTGGATTTCTATATGGGGCTTTGTACGTGTGTGTGTGTGTGTGTGTGTGTGTGTGTGTGTGTGTGTGTGTGTGTGTGTGAGAGAGAGAGAGAGAGAGAGAGAGAGAGAGAGAGAGAGAGAGAGAGGAGAGATGGTATGTATAGAGCAGAGTGTGGATGTGTGTGTGCGTGTGGGCACGAGCGCCACAGAGCAGGTGTGGAGATCAAAGAACCACTGTGGATGTCAGTCCTTTCCTCCTCCTTCTCTGAAACAGGCTCCTTTCCGCTGCTCGCCTCTGTGTACACCACAACAGCTGCCCCATGAGCCGTCCCTCCAGCCTGTTTTTCTCTTCTTAATCTGTCTTTAGTCAGTTCATTTTGCAGGGCCCCAGTCAATGAACATATACTAACTGAAGGACAGTGTTTCCTCCTCTCTTATATTGCAATGAAAACAAAAAACATACAATAAGAATTTTTAAAGAACCAGAAAGAGAAAACACCAGTTATAAAGTTTTTATTTTAATTTACAAGAGTGTAGTCTACAGATTGTTGTGGATTATAAATGCCTTCTGAGATGAGAGAGGGCTTTCTTTATGTATCTGGACAAGGCAACATCAAACCATCAGCACCATTCCAGACAAAAGCTGTGACCAGCCGGCAGTTCTTATTCCACCGCATCTCTGGTCAGCTGAAGAGTAAGCCTGGAACAGATCTTAAACAACACCCCATCAACATCCTAACAAGGGCTTTGGAAATCCTGATCCAGCATATCAGTATAAAGTACTGAATTATAAAACAGCTTTAAGGTTGTTTAAGCCACAAGAAACCTGTATCCAAAAATACCTGGGGTTCCACACGGGATGTAAGACGCTCCTTGTTGAGGATGAAGCCTGCAGCTGACTGTCAGAACTTCCAGGGACACACTGGAGGGGATGTGCTATGTACTGCTTTGTCAACTGAGAAGAGGGAATCTCAATTGAGAAGATTCCCATAACAGACTGGCCTATAGCCAAGCTTGTGGGGCATTTTCTTGATGATTGATGTGGGTGGGTCCATTCCACAGGGGGCAGTGCCACCCCCAGGCAAGAGATCCTGGGTGCTATACAAGCCATGGAGAGCCAGTCGGTAAGCAGTTCTCCTCCATGGCCTCTGTTTCAGTTCTTGCTTGCTGGTTCCTACCCTGACATCTTTCATATTGGACTGTGGCTGTAAGATGATATAAATCATTTCCTCTCCAAGTTGCCTTTGGTCATGGTGCTTGTCACAGAAATAGAAAGCAAACAAAGACAGGAAACAAGAAAAAAATTTACAGAGAACAGAAGACTTAAAATACTGATTATTTCTAAAAACCCAAAATCTGATGAGAATTCATTACAAAAAATAAGACAACTAAAAAAGTTATGTGGTTTGTAGAATGCAAAACCAAGTCACACCAACAATGTTCCAGACAAAATCATAAACATAATGACTCCATTAAAAAAAATAAGACTGTGAAAAGTATGTTTAACTTGTAAAATAGATGAGCATATAGTCTTACAAAGAAAAATATAATGACATAGGAAAAATTCAGAGGCACAATATAATATGAATATATCCAAGTATATGAAGATCTAACAAGAATATTTAAGAATGTAAAGTTGTATAGTGAGCCTGGAACAGATCTTAAACCTATCACAAAGATATTAATGAGAGTTTATGGCTAATATGAAATGTGTGTGCATGTGTGTGTGTGTGTGTGTGTGTGTGTGTGTGTGTGTGTGTGTGTGTGTGAGAGAGAGAGAGAGAGACAGAGACAGACAGAGACAGACAGAGACAGAGACAGACAGACACAGACACAGAGACAGACAGAGAGACTTTTACAAGACTACATTTGTAAAACATGACTCAGAAGATACTTGATTCAGATTAAAGATGGAACTGAGTTATAAGTTTTAAAATAACTGAAACTATGACTGACCACCTATACTGTGATTGACAGCCTATACTGTGATTGACAGGCTATGCTATGACTGACAGCCTATACTGTGATTGACAGCCTATATGTGAATGATAGCCTTTGCCATGACTGGCAACCTATTCTGTGACTGGCAACCTATACTCTGACTGTCAGCCTATACTATGACTGACAGCCTATGTCATGGGTGATAGCCTATGCTATGGCTGACAACAGCCTAAACTATATAATTCTCAGGAAAGCAGTAGCAAGATTGTAGTTGACAGAAACATGACATGGACTCTAAGATCTTATAATAAAGAAATGTATGAAGTGTTTATATTAATTGTGAACATCAGCCATCTCATGTTTTGATAACTGTTCATACATAATACTGACAGACACATGCCAAATGAGCAGAGATACTTCTAGTACCTCCCCTTAGAAGGTCAAAGAATAATAAATTTGTGGTCTTTTTTTTTTTTTTTTTTTTTTCTAGAAACATTCTATAGTGTCTTAGAGGCAGTTTCAGGTGCAAAAGAAAATATATAGCAAGCCATATTTTAGAAGCCTTTACATTTTGGATTCCATGTGAGAATGTAAAACTTAATAATCAGATGATTTTACCATTTAAGACAGAAATCCAGTCATTAGCACCTAATAGATAACACTTGTCCACTTGCTTCTTAAAGTGACAACAAAACATTTAAAGGGGAATAGAAAGAAGCCTGGACTCTGGTTCCAGGGAGGATTTTTATTTTCTGTAAAACAAAACAAAACAAAAACAGAGCATAATAACCACAACTAAGCTTACAAAGAGTCAAGGAGACCAAAGGCCAATGTCAGTACTAGTCCTCTGACAGTGGGAAACAGCCGGATGGCTCCAAAACTGTTGCTCTCAGAGTCTCATTCACATGTTAGTTATACTTTTCAACCAAAGTCACAGAGAATGAGGTGACAGCAGGCAGGGAGGTAGTGGAAGCAGCCCTGAATGCTGCATACCAAGGCTAGCCTCCAACTCATTATGTAGCTGAGGATAGCCTCTATCTCTGAGGTACTAAAATTACTGATGTGTATCACTTTACTCAGGTACAGTATTTTTAAGATGGCAAGGCCCCACTTCATTATCTCTATATAACATATAAAAACTAACAGAAAAAGCATAATCTTTTTTGTTGTAATTATCTTTTATTTCTTCTTTGGTAATTTCATAGATAAATAAAATGTCTTTTTAAAATCATATGAGTCTCCTATTTCCCCTGCACCTCCCCCCACCCCACCCCACCCCACCCCACCATTCACATCCTCCTTTCATGGACTACTGGGTCCAATCAATGTGGTCCTTACATGCACAGTCACGGGACCACCCACAGGACCCTGACATCTTAACAGGAACTACACTTTTTTAAAAAGTCAGATCTTTGTACCCCAGCAGCCATCACCTGCAGGGCTCCTCACTAGGAGTAGGCTTGCAAGCCCCTCTTCCCATCTATGCTGGGATTCTGACTGGTTCAATCTCGTGTGCTTCTTGTGCAGGTAACCACGGCAACTGAATCCAGGTACGATTACTGCTAGTGTGTCCAGAAGACACCATCATTTTGCAGCATTCCTAACTCTGGCTCTTATCATCTCCTCTCCACCCCTCTTCCACAGTGTGTCCTGCACCTTATGGGGAAGGAGAGTAAAGGGACAATAGTTAATATTTCAGAGTTGAATTCATCTAAGTGATGCAGTGTGTGGTACACCTTTCAGGGAAGGCTATCTGAGAAGGTGGCGGGATGTTGCTTTGGTTTAGGTTTTCATAGACACACTTGAGATGTTGTTATTTGCGTTCCAGCCTGTCTGGCATGCCAGTAATTAGTCAGGGCTATGTTTCAACTATAATACTCATATGTCAGCCTCCGGAGTACAAGCCTGGGGATAGATGTTCCCCCAGTATGCCCTGCTCTGCCACCACGTTTTAATAATGTTAGTGTTCAAATACTGAATAGAAGAGGATGTCAGAAACAACAAATACCTCATGCGTATATCCAAAAGAAATCTAGCACATTGAAATATTAGTTCAACTTTATCTTCTGGATTTTAGGAATGTTCAGTCAAGATAAAAATGTACTGATAGATAAGACAGAATAATGCTTCTTACAGAGATACTGTAATTTATTTTAATTTGTATAATTCATATATAGAAAGATTACAACGTCACACCAAAGGTCACAAGTTTGGAGACAGACATACAGACACAAATATAGCTGACAGCTTCAGTTTTTAAAATTGTGCATATGGTAGGTATAAGATTAAGTAAAAGCACTCACCACTCTATACCAAAGTGCTATTCTCTTTTCCGTGAGTGGAAACAGTCAGTTTGAACTTTAAAATAGACAACAGAAAAGATCAATAGATGATATTTTATCATCTCTCCCTCCACAGATATTTACAGAGATCACCCACGCTGACTATAAAATCCAGCTTCCCAATGGGGAATAACTAAATTAGCCACACATAAACCAAAACCAAAGTCAACCTAGAGCAAAATACAAATGGCAACAACAGAGCTCTCTGTCAGTTTGGATTTAGCCCTGATGACCAAGATAAAGTGTGCTGTGGCTTTAAGTGCTATGTACTGCCTTAGCGACCATGTTTGTTCAGCTCTAGTGGGTGGAAAAACCATCACATCTCTGGATTGTATTTCCAAAACTGTAAAAGATCATTTTCAGCAAAATATAAGAATTATGTCTGTCATACATATACAAGAAGGAAGCCATATCAAATAAAACCATATGTGTAAAATGGCAGGTATCATAATTATTTTTTAAAAGTCAAATACACATACATAAGGGTTAAGGAGTAATGAAGTGAATTAAAATTGGATACAAAATTAGAGGTTACGGTGGGCAATGGAGAAAAGCCACCTATACAGGTTTATAAACTCAGCAATCATCAACACTTTACAAAGAGTTCCAAAACATCCCAAAGATAATAAATATGGCTAAAACCTGATAATGACCTTGGAGGGTATACTACAGAAAATGCAAAAAGGTTTTCACTGAAATACCTTTTTTTGTGTGTGCAACACTTACGTTTTTTATTCTTTGAAACATATATTTATAATCGAAATACCTAAATACAAATTTCCTTTCTGTCTTGATTTTGAATGTTTTATGAATTGAAATAGAGATTTATCGAAGATATTATGTAAATGTGTTTCAAAAATGAAAGTCTTGAGTAATTCCCCACTTCTGTGATAGTCTTCCCACATTGTTCCGTCGGATTATTTAAGCAAACAAGGAAATAGAAAGAGTTGCAGGAAGAATGAAAGAACAGGTCAATACAGGTACAAAACTTGGGTGGCATAGGCTTTTAGAGTATATTCTATTTACAGAATGCTGTCCACAAATTGTACTACGTTGTAGGATATACATGGAATCGTGGTAGTTTATTTAGTAATCTTCAAAACCACACAGGTAAGACAAGTCAGGTATCCTAGGCAAGCCAAATATGCTAGACAAGCCAGGGAACAAGCAAGAAGGAAAAGTAGCAAAGGTAACAAGGAGAACAGATCACAGAATAGGACTGAATGTCAGGTGCAGGAGAGGAAATTCTGAGTTTGTATCTTGCCTAATTATCCCCTTAGAATCCATGAGGGGGAGGCGGGAACTGCTGAAGCTCAAGAGAAAAGCAGAATTGCTGAAGGGAAGGCACAGAATCCAGAACCTGAAGGTTGTAGTTGGAGAATTTTCTTTTAAGGCAGCAAATGCCCACACAAGGACTTGGTTAAAGGGAATTCAATTCTAGAGGCACTGGGGATGACTTAAGGCTTCTTGTTCCCTCAGATGCCAGGATGAAAGACTGACTTTCAGGAATAGACCAAGTTTAAACTTTAAGCAAACATGTGAGAGAGAAGATCTCCTATTAATACTAACAAAATAGAATGTGGTGTTTAAAAATAAACATATTTATTATTGGAGGTGTTAGTATTTAATTTGCTGAGTTGAAACAGTGCATCAAATTATGATCTGAACGTTTCTGTTATTTTTCTTGTTTGTTTTGTTGTTGTTGCTTTGTTTTTTGAGACAGTAGCCCTGGCTGTCCTGGAACTCCCTCTGGAGATGAGGCTGGCCTCGAACTCAGAGATCCACTTGCCTCTTCCTGCAGAATGTTGGGATTAAAGGTGTGCGCCCACCACCATATAGATGAACTGCACCACAAGTTTCCCTCAACCAAGTAGCTTAAAACAAATATTTAATTATGATTGATCTTTAAGTTAGAATAACAAGCAAAGGTGGGCTAGGTGAATCTCACCCCCGCCATGGCTTTAACTAAGGCAATGTAGTATTCAGTCGGCATCTGGTCCTGGTCTAGGCTGGTCTAGGCTGGTCTGTAACAGCAGAGCCCCCTTCCCTAGGTCTTCACATGCCAGTTTAGAAGGCCGGGCTTGGACAGAACTCTCACCTTGTACTCTCTCCTGAAGACTCTCAAACTCCTTAAGTGACTGTTGCTCAGGATCCCAAAAGGGAGTATTTTAGAGGCCAGACCGAAGGCTAGAAATTTCTCCAAAATTCCAGAACACGCTTTCATCTATGGTGCTGGACAAACAAGTAAAGTCCAATTTAGACTCCAGGATTGAGGATGTAGACCTCTCCACTCAATGAGAGGATTTCAAAAGACTTGTGGCCATCTTTTATTCCCCACAGTGGGCTTCTGCTTTGTGGTGTGCCCCAGAGCAGGCTTCTGCTTTGCAGTATGCTCACACTGGCCTTCAACAGTTTAGTTCCCCAGGAAATCAGACATTGATAGCAGATTTCAAATTTCACATTTTCCAAACTTTTAATGTAAATATTTTCAAACTGAGTTGCCTAACTCAGGAAAATAAGAAACACTCCCACCCATGTTGAAGCTAATCTTTAGCAAACTATTTGAGGTAATTTGCTTTGATCTCCTAGTGTTATCTTCAAACTAGCCCGAAACAATGATTATGTTTCACTTTCTGCATGGCTCTTCGGTCCCAATTTTATATTTATAGCATTGCATCACTAACTGGGAAAGTGAAAAGGTTACTAGGCCCCAGAATGTCAGCACTAAGGTTGTGGTTAAAAAAAAAAAAGAATCAGAGGGTATGCAGGAGACAGAACAGTGGGCCAAGGGCTGTCAACTAACACAAGATTTCCACCCTCCAAGCAACTAGCAGGTACTGGCAAAGGCTGGAAGCAAAGACTATCTCAGCAGTAGGCATATGAAGTGGTAGCTTAAATGTGGGTGTCTTCAGGGGATGCACAATATACAGTGGCTTTTGCACAGCTGGGAAGGAGATCTGGACATCTCATCTGAGAGTAAGGAAGAGCTACCTCCAAATGGGACTCGAATTGGCTTTTAAAAAATATGTTATTGTTTGCGGATGTGAGCCCGTGGGCAAAGATTCCCACTGCACTGGACTGCAGCCTTAGTAATATTTTATAATCTTATTATCCTTTGGTGAAAAGTCTACTACCCTGCAGACCATCTCAAACACTACAATCGTCAAACTGCTCCCGTTACCAAGCCACGCTCTCATTCTCCATCCCTGACCCAGCTTCCTTCACAGACAGTCTCAATTTCCTGTCCACCTGCTCCCCAGAGTTCCTTGTGCTCGTGTTCATGCTTCCTCATTAGCACATGCTGTCTCTTTTTAGCTCTAGATCAATACGTGCATTTAAGTTAAACTCCATAAGGAACCAAGCTAAGAATAACTGGAGGAAAGCAATCTGACTTCATAAGAAAAGCCAATGCTCTGTTCTCTCCTTGGGTTGCATACCATTCACCTGTTAAGCGGAAAAGCCAAGTAATAATTCTTTAGAAAGGTGCTCCTGAAGACTGGAAAAGAAGGAACTAGCCAAAGAAAGAGCAGAAGAAAGAGTGAATTAGGCAGAGAAAGATGAGCCCGTGACACTGTGAGAGTTGGGATACACTGAAAAAAATTACAGAGCAGTGTGGCTGAGTGGGGGTGGAAAGGATGATTCTGAAAGACAGGCAGGCCTACAGGCCACCGAACACTTCAGGTCACGGGTTTCAAACCGTACACCACACGGAGAGTCACAGGCAGCCAGAAATCGGGGAAAGGGAAGAGTAGCTGAGGAGGACAGGGGAGAATACGCTCGGGCCCCAGGGCAAGCAGAGAGTCCCTTTCTGACATCTCCACTGAGAGACGGAGGCAGGTGGATCAGGGCTTTGAGTCTAGTCAGGCCGGCATGAGGCCTTATCTCAACAAAACAAACAAAAAGCTCAAAAACCAAATCAAAAAAAGCCATATTGTCAGCAGGGGGCCTCGGTGGATACATTAGATGAAGTTGAGCCTTTAGGGAAAGGATTCAAAGTCAGCAATACAGTAAGTTTTTGTATAATTCCTCTACATAGTGAAATCTATGTGTAAAGTTCTCTGTTCAAACCATAAACTTGAGAACTGTTAGCCCATAAACAGTAATCAAAGCACTGGTAATGACTGGGGCTCCTTTAGGAAAACATGTAAGGGTGAGTGAGCTTTGAGGTGAACCATAATCCAGTGTTGGAAGGTGAACAGAGAAGGCTAACTAGCAAAAAGGTTTAAGAAGTAAAGGTTAGTCAGAAAGCTGAGGAACCCAGAGAACATGGTGCTCTGGAAGAGACTTGGGAGAGCATGCAGACAGGAAGGGGGAGGAGGATGGTGCTTAGCTGGAGAGCACCTGCCTCAGGTTCAATCACAGCATCTTCAAAGAGCCCCAAACAACAGAGTGGGTTCTTACCTGTCGCATAAAATGCCAGGTATAAATGAAGGCAGAGGGTATGTATGGGTTATATCTAGCAACGTGGGTAACACTGGTGGACTGACAACACAGCACCCTTGAAAGTGAGTACAGGAGCAAGACTGGACTGAGTCGATCAATCAGTGAGAATTAAGTTGAAGAGATTGAAGAAATACATCGAGAGGGGCTAGAGAATGCATAGGTGGAGTGGGAGAGAACAGCAATGCAGGGCAGAAAGCACGGCCGTAGCTGCTAAGATGGAAAGCACAGAGAGTGCAGACAGAGCAGAGCAGGAGCCGGGATGCAGAGCGTCTCCACACCGGCTGTGAAGAGAAATGGCACCTGTGATCATGTTTCCAAGTGAAGAGTAAGACGGGGCATTCCTACCCAAAGAATTCTGTTCTCAGTATCAGACAATATCATCAATTGATATAAAGAAGGTATGAAATAATTGACTCAAAGGGGGAAACTACATTTACTTATAGTTTCAAACATTAAATAAAACAGTATTTATACATACTGTTATTGTCCCAATTACAGTTTGTAACTGTGAAAATATGTGAAACTTCTTAGTTGTACTTACCTGCCCTAAGAGCACAGCTATTAGTTTTAATAATTAACAATTGTATTGTTATAAAATGACAAAAATAATGTTTGGCAATAAAGGAGTGAATATATTTTGAGAGATAATTACATAATGAAAGACCATGTGCCTATGAAAATAAGTAAGCTTTTGTGATGATAAAGACAGAATTCTAAGAGTCATTACTGAATAAATAGAACAAAGTATAGAAAAACTCAGCATTGTGCACTTTTCTATTAATAGTATATAGAGAGGGGAGGGGCGTGTCTAAATTCCAGTCTTTAAGACAAGCAAATGTTTCTTTATTTACTAGCATTCAGAACTGAAACATGAGTCAAAGCAACAGGGTAGAAGCCAGACCACAGCCTTCATCCAGTTGATATATTAACACAGACTTTTCTTGTGTGGGCAAATGGCATTCCTAACACTGAACCCCATAACTAGCATACTCCCCCATTCACAGTACAGTCTCAGGTCCACATAGAGCTGGCTCTTAGGGGATTATCAGCGAACACGGGTTCTCTGTAAGCAGGCTTTTTATGGAGGAGGAGGACTTGAGTTGAGCATACCCAGACTATTCTTCTAAGATTTTCCCATAAGAGAAGCACCCGCATCTCTTCAGGCAGAAGGCACACAGAAGCAAGGCTATGTGTGATCAAAGGAGCCGCTGTAACCATCACCACAGAATCTAACTCTAAGAAGAAGGTAACAGGAAAGAGGGGAACACTGACAGTAACTGTGAGTCTGGGCAAGGTTCTGAGAGTGCCCAATGAACAAACTGTGCTGATCATCACGGCACACACCATGACACACCCAAGGCACACCCAGGAAGAGTAGGGAGGGTGCAGCCAATGCCTCAGAAGTAATGCAAATTCAGGTCCGGGTAAACCTGAGAAGAGGGCTGTAGAGGATGCAGGGGAAAGTGGAGTGAAAAGAAGAAGGAATCAATTGAGAAAGCAGATGTAGAGGTTACCCCACATGAGTAATTAAATTCTAAGGATGAGGAAGAGGAGGAAGTAGAAAAAAAATGATCCAAAACTAATCTTTAGTGTATGGGGGGGGGGAGGACATTAACTATTAGCAATGGAAGAAGTGGATGAGTTTTGAAGACACAAAAGACACAAAAGAAAACAAAAATGACTTGAAAGCAACAACAGAGCAGGAGAATTCTACTTCCCCTTTAGCTCTGAGGCCTTCCGGGTGTGAGAAAGAAACCAGCTAACAGTTTCCATAGGGAAGGCCATAAAAAGCAAGCATGTGAGAGCTCAAAGGCAACAAACAGGTTCAGGTCACAGGGCAGTGAGTTGGTGTAGAGTGAGCCATGCAGGGTGCCATGCGAGGCAGGGTGGGAGAGACATGGAACAGACTGAGTTAGGGAGAAGACAGGCAGATTCTTCAACATGAGGTCGAGTAAGCAGTGAGGACACAAGAGAATCTGCATGTCTGAAGGTTTACGTGAACTAGCAGGTGAAAGGACCTGGGAGGCATGCTATTTGTGGTCTCTTAGAGAAGGCTGGCCTTGGTTCCAAGTGTAAGCTGTCAGTGCTGGTTTGTGGACACTGCAGCACTGGGGCAGGCATTCACACTGGCTTTTCCAAGAGGTGTGGGTCTTGGGACCAAGGGAGCCCCTCAGTATTAGAGCATTTGCCCAACACACTCAGAGCCGACTTCAACCTCCCTCACGGAAAAGCAAGGATGGTAAGTCAGTACTGAAACATTATAGTTAATTGTCCTCTCTCCCACGTCTGCTGCTGGACTTCATCAGCATTGGCTCTCTTCCTTGGACCTGCAGAAGCCACTGTCATCATCAGCCTGTCCTCACCTAACCTCATTTCCCTGGCATTTTCTGCCCATGCCAAGCTTTCCCACCCCAGCTCGCATGGCCGTGTGCCCGCTCCCTAGTCCACATAGTCTACAGTGTCCGTTCCCTGTCTGCAGAGTACCAGCCAATCTCATCTGTATGGAAGCCCCATCTGACTGCCATTTAAACTGTTTCCCTAACATCTCAGCATTCTGGGCTCATAAGCATCCCCTTGGGCCAAAAGTTAGTTCTTATGCATGACACATCTGTTCCTAATGCTTCATATCAGAAAATTCTGTTATTGGATAGTATAATCCATCAGACAATACACCTATATATGTTTCACCACAAAGGCATCTCCCCATTTTCCTCCTGTCTTGCTAGTTACTTTCTTCTACTCTAAGAGCCTCCCCTCGTCCCCTCTCATGTACTCACACAGTTCTTACTTCCAGGTCCCTGGCTTCCTTCTACAGCTTCTTCCCCTCTCCTCTAGGTTTTCCTTTTTGTTGTCAAGTAAATCCAAGTTCAATTTTCATCTGCAATACCACAGCCCCAATTTTGCTGCTTCCTGTGGCTACTTCATGAGCTTTGCTACATCTCCACCAACCTGAGATGAAAAAGCGTCTCCATTCTCCAACACCACCTGCCATGTGTCACAGAAACATACTAAAACCTAAACAAAAGGGAAACTTTAAGAAAAAAATAGACTTTCTAACATTTTGTAATTTAGCAAGACTGTACAAATGCCAACATAAATTCTGACATTTTACTTGTTTGGACCATTTAGTACATTGGGCGAAGGGTACCTACTCCTTAAAGGCAATCATAAATGTTAATCTTCCAGCCACAAATGTGAAGTCCAAATGACATGTATGTTTAATGGTAGACACTTGAGAATGTACTAACCAGTAAGTAAGTGGTTTTGAAAAATGTAGTTAGCCTAGTTTCTGAGGCTCACAGATCCTATAAAGCCTAATAATGGGCCCTAATAAAAAATACGTTGATATAAAAATTAGGATTTGGGTTAGGCAGTGGTGGTACACACCTTTAATTCCAGCACTTGGGAGGCAGAGATAGGCAGATCTCTGTGAGTTCAAGGCCAGCCTGGTCTGCAGAGCCAGTTCCAAAACAGTCACATATTATACAGTGAAACTTTGTCTCAAAAAACCACAAATAAATAATAAAATAATTTTTTTAAAGTTAGGATTTGGCAAATATAAAGTTTTCCTTATTTATATATTTTAATTCTCCCAATGAAAATAGTTTGTTAAAATTTATAGTTGTTCAAAAAAATCTTATTCTATATACAGCTTAAATGATCTTATAAAATAAATTCATTGAACAGTGAATTTGTCAAAGAACTGACAATACTGGGTTAGAAATTATGATGACAGAAGGTACTCAGTTTTCCCATCTGCAAAATGGGGTAATTAATATTTACCACTCATTCTGCAGTATAGAATAGTATTTGTAAAACTCTCAGTAGTTGTAAATTTTCTGGGTCTCCTCTGGGTAGTCTCTTATTCAGGCTGAAGTAGATTTAATGCTGAGGCTGTCTCTTCAGCTATTCTGTTTTCTGGAAGTGAACACCTGCCTGGAATGTACCTAAGGAGTCAGTCTTTTGTTTTCTGATAATTAGAGTACTGCAATGCTGATAGCTGACATCTGGATCCACTTTTAAAGCTTTCCCCGTGTTTCTCTGGCTCTGGGGAGACTCATGAAGTATAATGCAGTCGATGGAAATGTGGTGATGTGCTTCATTTCACAACAGCAATTTTACTCTTGCTTTGTTATTTCCCCGCTGTGGTGAGAGAGCGTGGCTATGCTGTTGCTGGCTCTGAGAGGTAGGGGCTGAGCTGAGCTCCAGAAAGTTAATACACTATGTAATGCCTGATTTATTTTTATTCTGCTTTGACTTGATAAACTCACTGGGGACTTTCATGCAGAATCAATATCCAGGGATTGATTTTTATGTTTTTAGTTTTTAGTTTTAGACACTGGATTCATAGGGAACACTGAGGTTCAAATCTCCCACTTCTGATACCACTAGAGAAAAAGAAACGTGGGAAACCATTTTAAAGTTACATATAATTTCCACTAGGGTTTGTTTTCTTGTACTATACACTTTTGTTTCCAATGATAATTTCTTAGCCTGTTACACATAACAGAATCTATTTTGACTGATTGCACAGAAAAGAAGTTTATTGAAAGATAGGGAAAGCCAGAAAATCCCTGGGAAGCTGGAGAACATCAAGGCAACAAGCTTGATCACTTTAATGCTTAAAGGTCTCCCTCCACCTGGCCAGCGAGAGTGTCTGTGGTGGTTGAACAGGTATGGCCCCATAGAGTCATGTGTTTGAATGCTTGGCCATAGGAAGTGCCACTGTTAGGAGGTGTGGCCTTGTTGGAGTAGGAAGTGTGTCAATCAGAGCCTCCTCCTGCCTGCCTTCAGATCAAGATGCAGAACTCTTGGCTCCTCCAGGACCATGTCTGCCTGCATGTTCCCCTGCTTGCACCATAATGATAATGGACTGACCCTCTGAAACTGTAAGCCAGCCCCAATTAAACATTTGCCTTTATAAGAGCTGCCTTGGTCATGGTGTCTATTCACAGCAATGAAACCCTAAGAAAGTAGCTCCCGGGATTGATCTGCCAGTACTAAAATATGGTTGAGGCTACTCCCCTTGTCCAGCCAGCTACTTCTGCATTAGGAATTCACCTTATCAGGTACCTTTAGCACAAACTATTTTTAGCAGTCTCTCTCCCTTATGATAGTAACATTCAAATCACCACCTGAAGGTGAAGCCAAGGCCACAGATCTGGAAACAGTTTTAGGGTTCTCCTTGAGGAAGCGACACATACTGTGTCTCTTTCTTTTCTCGTTACTATGATAAAACACCCTGACAAAAGTACCTTACAAATGAAAGCGTTTAGTTTTGCTCTCAGCTCAAAGTGCAGTCCACTATGGTGGGAAGGCAAGTCAGCAGAAGCTTGACTGAAGCAACTGCTCCACAGTTAGGAAAGATGGAGTCAAGTTTGCCTGTGCTCAGCTCACTTTCTCCACTTAGACTATGCAGAAGCCAAGCCAGGAAAGGAACCACCTCAACAAAGTCAACACAACCCCCCAGAAGCCTCCTCCCATCCCCGCCATACTAGATTCTATCAAGTTGACAATTATCCATCATGCTATGTATGGTTAGAATTTCCTAAACAAAGAAAAACACATTTTTAAAACATTGGATCCTAGAAAATGTTAAGATGTTCGTGACAGGAAAGAATTACTTTTGCTTAAGAGTACACGTTAAACATTATTGCTTTAAATTATGGGTTTTGTTAGCCACAAAACACATACTGAGATGACTTTAATTATGGGGAAACTGAGGCTCAGAAAGGTTATTTACTAGTCCTTGGCCATTTTGCTGGTAAAATGAAGAATGGAGATCCATATTCAGGCCATTTCCATTCATAATCTTGTTAGTTTTGTAGGTAACTCTAATTTCTGTTTTCCCATCCGTAACTCATGCGGAGTCAGGGGGATGCCAAACAGTGCGCTGGAGAGTGGCGTGGGTACATCAGCTTTGGGAGACGAAACAAGAAGTGCATTATCTGCAAGAAAATGTAAACGCAGTTATAAAACCAACTAAGTAGATCTGCTCTTTAGAATCCTGTGATGAAGCATCAATACTAACCAATGTGAGCAGTAAAACAGTCCTTCTTCTTGACTGTTCCCCATTTGTTGGTGTACCAATGCATGTAAAAACTCCTCAGTTTTTCTTGCAAGTTTGTAGGCTGGGGATGTAGGTAACTTGCCTAGTAAACACAAGGACTTGGGTCTAATTCCATTCCTGGTATCACTATCACCATCACTAGCACCACCACTGGAGGAGGAGGGAGAAGGGGGAGGAGGGGGAGGAGGGGGAGGAGGGGGAGGAGGGGGAGGAGGTGACACTAGTTGTGGCAAAGGAAGTTGTTATCACTTAGAACTTGTCATTAAGTGCCATAAACAATGTCAGGACAGAAAGAAGCCATTTAAGACATAATATGCCTAAGATGCATATATCTTAACATGGTTTACAAGAAAACTCCAAGTTCTATTTGGAAACATCTTTTTCAATTTTGCATGAGAGTGAGATAGTTTTTCTCATCTGCTAGCAGCACTAAAGTCTCTGATACAAAGGCAGAAGCTCCTGGATGGCTACTTAGACAGTAGAGGTTCTCTTTGCAAGGTAACTGTTGGTAAGAAGGAAGGGAGATGGTCCTAGTGATTTACACAGGGACAGGAAGCAGCAGTCTAGGTGCATTCCCTGGTATGGAGAACTTGAAATCTTAATGATATGCTTTATGCTATTGTCAAATTGCATATTGAGCTCATAAATCTGGTGTTGAGAGAAACTGTTGGAAATTTTTCACTTTTTTTTCAAGGGCACAAGATTTGTGTTTTCAAGAATAACCTTAAGCTTACTATGTAGCTTAGGCTGGACTTGAACCCAATCATCCTGCTTCTACCTTCTGAATGCTGGGATTACAGACCTGCCCAGAAGGACACTTAACTATCTAAAGTCAATTTTCAGCATTTCTCCATGTGGCAAGTGTTAGCATTTCCTCTAGGCCCCACAATGGCCAGGTACAAGCCAGGAGCCATTCATATAAAGACTGTTTCTCTCTCTCTCTCTCTCTCTCTCTCTCTCTCTCTCTCTCTCTCTCTTCCTATCTACGATTAACTTAGGAATTCTCGGATTGATCTCACACACACACACACACACACACACACACACACACACACACACTGTGTCTAGGAAGAGGAAGAATTGGTTTCTCAGCGGAATCAGTCTCGGGGTGTCAGCATGGGACACTGGGACGAAGGGACACAGCCACCCTGGCAGGGATTTATCTTGCTAGAAAGAGACTGAGAAGCAAAAAAACCTGCCTGTCTCCAGCCAGCAAATATCAAAGGATATATTTTTTAAATTTGAAAATCTGATTTAACAATTTTTAAGATAGAAAAGAATATACAGATTTTGCCTGAGCCATGTAGGGCTTTTTTCCCCGTGTTTCAGAACTAGTACAGAGTTTGGACTCAGAGGCACTGGGAGGCCCGGCTGTAAAGAGACAGGCTGCTCAGAGGAAGGCAGAGAGAAGCAGACAGTAGAGGCTGTTGGCTTCCTACAAGCAAAGAATCAAAGGATAGAGATAAATAAAATTTGATTTGCTTTTAAGGTAAAAGGGAGTATAATGGTAACTGTTTAAATGTTTTTAAGTGTACAGAGATATTAAGCTCCACAGAATGAAGAAATTAGGGAGACTGAATGAAAAAATGCTTTAGAGAAGATTTGAAAAGGTCTTGCCAGGACAATATTCAAGTTCTTTGAACATGAGCTCCATGGGAATTCTAGGGTCGCTTAGTCTGGCAGGACAGATGTATGAGCCTGAGAATAGGCTTATACAGCAAACAGACAGAGATATTAAAATATTGAGGCATTTGATCTTAAAAAGTTGGATCGAAGGCAGGGAATGGAGAGCCTAGCCTATCTCAGACAGTAGAAATTTAGGCCTTGAGAATTATATAGAGAGTATGGAAATAGGCTCATACAGTAAGTAGACAGATATTAAATACTTTAGGCCTTGATGTCATGAAAGTCAGGGCAGGTGATAGTAGAAGCACTGTCTCAACAGATAATTTTGTTTAGATTGCTTTATTTGCTTTGAATTGTTTTAATTATCAAAATGAGTGTGGGCCAGGCAGTGGTGGCGCATGCCTTTAATCCCAGCACTTGGGAGGCAGAGGCAGGCGGATTTCTGAGTTCGAGGCCAGCCTGGTCTACAGAGTGAGTTCCAGGACAGCCAGAGCTACACAGAGAAACCCTGTCTCAAAAAACCAAAAAAAAAAAAAAAAAAAAAAAGAGTGTGATTTTGAAAGTATTTTGTCTGCAGATGAAATAGGTAATTTCTGCCCACTGGCTACCTGGTTATAGTAAACAGCCTTGCCTGGAGGTAAAGATGCTCAATTTCTTCTTTGAACTAAGAAGGTGGTGCTGTCAGGAGACTGTCTCATTGACATATGCTACCTATCAGCATATCAATGCCCACACTGGCTTTCAGAGTCCACCTAGCACCCCGTCCCTCCCCCCCCCCCCCCAGTACTCATCTTCCTTATAATCTGCATAGTTTTCCTGCCTACTCCCTCTATCCTGCTACTCTCCCTCCCTTCTCTGTCTCTTTCTATCCTTTGGTGCTCATGGATGCTCTAGTGTCTTTCTCTGTCTCTTCTCTCTCCTACTCTCTAGCTTACCTAGCCCCGGCCATACCCAGTCTCCTTTCCTTTCCTCTTCCCTCTGGATTATTTTCCTCCTCTTATACACACTGAAAGCCTTCCCTGATTACCAGGGGCCTCGATGTTAGAGCTCACAAACACCCCTCACAAACAACACTATGTTATCTTTGTGTTTGGCAATTTTATTCCAGATTCTAAAAGAGAAATAGCTGACTGGTAATCTAGATAGCTCCCCTATTGGTTTCTTTACTAAAAGCAGTGGCATGAATGACTGTACAAACCTGTGTACCACGCATGATTCCTCTTTTTCATAATGAATAAGACAGTGTTTTAGACATTTTATTTCCTAAACATCTTTCAAATATGCTGCTTTTCCTTTCTGGCCTATTCAGACCATAATACTGTTTACCTAGACAGCCTTTACACATGGCTAGCTGATTTCCTTTTCTGTGGGTCATTTAAGCAAGGCATTATGAAATTTACTTGCTTAATATCTGCAATGCAAACTCTTTTGACTGAGTGCACAGAAAAGAACTTTACTGAAAGACAGGGAAACGTGAGAATCACTGGGACGCTAAGTACAGTGAGGCAACAAGCTTGGTCACTTTTAATGCTTAAAGGTCTCTCTAGAGCAGGTCAGTGAGAATAGTTGTTGCTAGTGACTTGCCAACACCACATGGTTGAGGCTATTCCACTTGTCCAGTCAGTCACTGCTGCATTAGGAATTCAGCTGTAATGCCCCAAATTAACCTGTAAGCTCCACCTACCCAGAAACTAGGTAACTTCCTGGAATGCTGGGAATTGTATTTCTTGGTAAATAACAAAGCCTCATGGTGGCTAATAGGTTTGTCCTTATAAGCCCCTGCAACATATAGCTGGAATCCATTCTTGGGTGGAAAATTGCAGGGAATGTCCACGGCCAAAGTCCATCTCTTGGTCAGTATTTATATTCAATATATTAATATTTAATAAAGCTTGCTTCAAAAATATGGTCCAAAATGGTGGAGCTAGATTTTCTGGCAAATGTCAAGATTAACATAGCTTCATCGGGATTTCAAGCAATTATGAAATTATTATGGATATTATGAAAGATCTCAAACTCAGCTGGGCACTGGTGGTGCACGCCTTTAATCCCAGCACTTGGGAGGCAAAGACAGGCGGATTTCTAAGTTCAAGGCCAGCCTGGTCTACAAAGTGAGTTCCAGGATAGCCAGGGCTACACAGAGAAACCCTGTCTCGAAAAACCAAAAAAAAATCTCAAACTCCTTCTACTGGCTGGTTTTGTGTCAACTTGACACAAGCTGCAGTTATCACAGAGAAAGGAGCTTCAGCTGAGAAAATGCCTCCATGAGATCCAGCTGTAAGGCATTTTCTCAATTAGTGATCAAGGGGGGAGGGCCCCTTGTGGGTGGAATCATCCCTGGGCTGGTAGTCCTGGGTTCTATAAGAAAGCCAGTTAAGCAAGCCAGGAGAAGCAAGCAAGCCAGTAAGTCACATCCCTCCATGGCCTCTGCATCGGCTCCTGCTTCCTGGCCTGCTTGAGTTCCAGTCCTGACTTCCTCTGGTGATGAACAGCAGCATGGAAGTGTAAGCCGAATAAACCCTTTCCTCCCCACCTTGCATCTTGGTCATGATGTTTGTGCGGGAACAGAAACCCTAACTATGACATCCCTCTACTGGCAAAGCTTTCTTTAAGATATGGCTCCATCCTACTTCTCCAAGTGCATCCCTAAAAATGTTTTCAAACCACAACACCTAAGTACTGTAAACTTTGGAAGTTCAACCTGAAGTTCCCTTAGACCTTCTTGGTAGTGCACACACTCGTAATTGAGCTGGCTAGCCCATACTCACTTCCCTTTCCAACATTAAACAGTGTTAAGTATGCTGTGCTGGGCATTCTGTTTTATAGTACAAGAGGAACTATAGGAAGGAATTGTTCTCTCTCATCACACTCCCTAGCTTGTAAGCTATTATTAAGGCAGTGGCTATGACTTTTTTTTTTTAATTATTTATTTTTTTTTTCATACTTTATTTACATTTCCAATGTTTCCCCCTTTCTAGGTCTCCTCTTTGGAAACCCCCCATCCCCTGCCCTCCCCCACCTCTATGAGAGTATTTCACCTCCCACCCACCTGCCCACCCACTCCCATATTCCCACCTTGGCATTCCCCTTTACTGGGGCCTCTAACACCCTCAGGCCCAAGGGCCTCTCCTCCCCCTGATGGCCAAAAAGGTCCTCCTCTGCCAAATATGTGGTCCGAGCCATGGATCCCTCGATGTGTATACTTTGTTTGGTGGTCCAGCCTCCAGGAGGACCAGGGGGGTCAGGCCAGTTGACACTATTGCTCCCTCCATTGGGCTGCAAATTCCCTCAGCTCCTTCAGTCCTTTCTCCAAATCCTACATCTGGGACCTCAAGGTTACTGTAAAGTGAAACTTGGGCATTCTGAACTTGGGGGCTAATATCCACTTATCAGTGAGTACATACCATGTTCATTCTTTTGTGACTGAGGTACCTTGCTCAAGATGATATTTTCAAGTTCCATCCATTTGACTGCAAATTTCATGAAGTCATTGTTTTTAATAGGTGAGTAGTACTCCATTGTGTAAATGTACCACATTTTCTGTATCCATTCCTCTGATGAGGGACATCTGGGTTGTCTCCAGCTTCTGGCTATTATAAATATGGCTGCTATGAACATAGTGGAGCATGTGTCTTTATCACATGTTGGAGCATCTTTTGGGTATATGCCCAGGAGAGGTATAGCTGGGTCCTCAGGTAGTATTATGTCCATTTTTCTGAGGGTGCGCCAAACTGATTTCCAGAGTGGTTGTACCAGCTTGCAATCCCACCAACAATGGAGGAGTGTTCTTCTTTTTCCACATCCTCGCCAGCAACTGATGTCACCTGAGATTTTGATCTTAGCCATTCTGACTGGTG
>CM052709.1:49710582-49824901 GCA_028551405.1 Uromys caudimaculatus
GTCCATTGATGATAATGGGGTGTTGAAGTCTCCTACTATTATTGTGTGAGGTGCAATGTATGCTTTGAGCTTTAGTAAAGTTTCTTTTATGAATGTGGGTGCCCTATCATTTGGAGCATAGATGTTCAGAATTGAGAGTTCTTCTGGGTAGATTTTTCCTCTGATGTGTATGAAGTGTCCTTTCTTATCTTTTTTGATGACTTTTGGGTGAAAGTTGATTTTATCTGACATTAGAATGGCTACTCCAGCCTGTTTCTTGGGACCATTTGCCTGGAAAATTGTTTTCCAGCCCTTTACTCTGAGGTAGTGTTTGTCTTTATCATGCAGGTGTGTTTCCTGCATGCAGCAAAATTCTGAGTCCTCTTTATGGATCCAGTCTGTCAGTCTATGACTTTTTATTGGGGAATTGAGTCCATTGATGTTAAGAGATAGTAAGGAATAGTGATTGTTGGTTCTTGTTATTTTCAATGTTACTTTTAGGTTTGTGTGGCTATTTTCTTTTGAGTTTGTTGAAAGATTACTTTCTTGC
Organism: Uromys caudimaculatus; assembly: GCA_028551405.1. Taxonomy (NCBI): domain Eukaryota; kingdom Metazoa; phylum Chordata; class Mammalia; order Rodentia; family Muridae; genus Uromys; species Uromys caudimaculatus. The sequence continues at coordinate 49,711,112 of CM052709.1, forward strand.
ATTTTCTAGGGTGTGGTTTCCCTCCTTGAGTTGGCGTTTACCATCTATTAGCCTTTGTAGGGCTGGGTTTGTGGAAACATATTGTGTAAATTTGGTTTTGTCATAGAATATTTTGGTTTCACCGTCTATGGTAATTGAGAGTTTTGCTGGGTATAGCAGCCTGGGCTGGCAGTTGTGTTCTCTTAGGGTCTGTATGAGTTCTGCCCAGGATCTTCTAGCTTTATAGTCTCTGGTGAGAAGTCTGGTGTAATTCTGATAGGTCTGCCTTTATATGTTACTTGACCTTTTTCCCTTACTGCTTTTAATATTCTTTCCTTGTTTTGTGTATTTGGTGTTTTCACTATAATGTGACGGGATGAATTTCTTTTCTGGTCCAATCTATTTGGGGTTCCATCTTTTTTTTTAGGCTAGGGAAGTTTCTTCTATAATTTTGTTGAAGATATTTACTGGTCCTTTAAGTTGGGAATCTTCTCTCTCTTTGATACCTCTTATCCTTAGGTTCTGTCTTCTCATTGTGTCCTGGATTTCACGGATGTTTTGGGTTAGCAGCTTTTTGCATTTTGTGTGTTCTTTTACTGTTGTGTCAATGTTATCTATGGTATCTTCTGCTCCTGAGATTCTCCCTTCTATTTCTTGTATTCTGTTGGCTATGCTTGCATCTATGACTCCTGATCTCTTTCCTAGGTTTTCTAACTCCAGGGTTGTCTCCCTTTGTGATTTCTTTATTGTTTCTATTTCTATTTTTTAGCTCCTGGATAGTTTTGTTCATTTCCTTTGTCTGTTTGATTATGTTTTCCTGTACTTCTGACTGTTTGATTGTGTTTTCCTGTAGTTCTTTAGTGGATTTTTGTGTTTCCTCTTTAAGGGCTTCTACTTGTTTACCTCTGTTCTCTTGTATTTCTTTAAGGGTGTTATTCATTTCTTTCTTAAAGTCTTCTATCACCAGCATGAGAAATGATTTTAAATCTGAGTCTTGCTTTTCTGGTGTGTTGGAGTATCCAGGGCTTGCTGTGGTGGGAGAGCTGGGTTCTGATGTTGCCAAGTAGCCTTGGTTTCTGTTCCTTATGTTCTTGACCTTGCCTTTTGCCATCTTGTTAACTTTGATGTTAGCTGATCTTACTCTGTCTGGCTGTGGCTTGTCCCTCCTGCAGGCCTCTGTATCAATACTCTTGAAGACCAGCTCTTTCTGAGAGGTGTTTGGGTTTGGAGAGCTGTGGCACAGGGTCAGCTCTGGGGTGCAGACAGAAACCAGAAGGATCTTGTCCCCAGCGGTCCCTTGGTTCCTGTGTCCTGATGGCTCTGCAAGGGTCTCTGTTGATCCAGTGAGTTTGAACAGAAGTGGTGGTTTTGCCTATGCTCGAAGGTGTGTCAGCACTCCTGGGATAACAGCTCTCCCTGGAGTCCTGTGGCCCAGGCTGAGGTCCCCAGGTCCCGGTGAGCAGTGGCGCTTGTCTTATCCCCACTCATGGCTTTTCCATGCTCCTGGGAGGGTAACTTTCTCCCAGCGCTGCTTGGCTATGGGAGCCTGGTGGCCCAGGCAGAGGTCTCCTGCCACTGATGCAAACCCGAAAGTTCTTATGCCCAACTTTACCTCAGTCCCTGTGTCCTGCGGGTTATGGGTGGGTCCCGGTGAGCAGTGGTGCTCGTCTTAACCCCACTCACAGCTTTTCTACGCTCCTGGGGGGGTAGCTTTCTCCTGGCACTACTTGGCTATGGAACACTGGTGGCCCAGTCACAGGTCTCCTGCCACAGATGGAAACCGGAAGGTTCCTGTCCCTGACTTTTCCTCCTCAGTTTCTGTGTCCTGAGGGCCTGGGAGAGTAACTTTCTCCTGGAGCTGCTTGGCTATGTAACCCTGGTGGCCCAGGCAGAGGTTTCCTGCCACAGATGGAAACTGGAAGGTTCCTATGCCTGACTTTACCTCAGTCCCTGTGTCTCGCGGGTTCCGGGCGGGTCCTGGTGCTTGTCTTATCCCCACTCATGACTTTTCCATGTTCCTGGGAGGGTAACTTTCTCCAGGCGCTGCTTGGCTATGGAACCCTGGTGGCCCAGGCAGAGGTCTCCTGCCACAGATCGACTTTTATCTTTGAAACTCCAACACTTAGCAAAATTTTTGGTATAAATTTATATGATCAACATTTAAAAAATAAAAACCACGTTCCATATCTATTGAGAGAGCCTAGATAAACCAAATACATACAACCAAAAGAGAAGGCACAGGATACTCCCTAAAGAATGAATGTCCAGGCTTTTGTTATTGTTGTTGTTGTTGTTGTTGTTGTTGTTGTTGTTTTAAGGAAAGAATGCTTAATTACAGTTTTAGGATATAATGGGGGCACACAACTGAGAAAAGTTAAAAGCACGGCAATCGAGAAGAATAACAAGTGGGATTTTAATGCTCAGAGATGCCCCAAATTGAAGGAGGAGATTAGGCTCCAATACTGCTTGTATACAATGATTGTAATGTAAGACTAGAGAGTCTTCCCACTGTGCATGAAATAAAGTACTGGGAAAAGCTTACATAAGTTAGATGTAAATGCTAGCTAAGGAGATATTTCACTTAGAAGGAACTCCAGTTAGGAGAAGACTATTACAATAATTGTGCCAGTCCAAGTAAGGAAAAGAAAGTGATTTTTCACCTTTCACAGTCAGTGACATGTAGACATGCAGCAGACTGGGGTCCAAATACTGGCCCTGTTAGTTATTAGTCAGGCAATCTTAATCATGTCATTTAACCTCGCTAAGTCTACATTTCCTCATTTATTAAATTTATATAATGAGATTTTCAGTGTTTAAATAAATGAGTGATGTATTTCAGCTGCAATGAATAAAATCCAGATCAAATTAGCATAAATGAATTGTTAAAAAAAACTACTGGCTAGGTCAGTGGAATAAAACAGATATATAGGCTCCCACCAATGTAGTGGCTGATCTTTGATAGAGAAACTAGATAACACAAGGCAACGAACCCAGTTTTCCCCACATGTGCATCTTTGTATTCATATGAATAAATGTAGACACCAGACATAAAATACTAACTCAGAATTTATCATAGGCTTAAGTCTAAAATGCAAAATTATAAAGTTGCTGGAAGATAATTGGGGAAAAAGCTACAAAACCATTGGCTTAGTGATATCCTTTTAGTATAATATCCAAAGATGAAGCATGAAAGAAAGAAAAGACCAACTGTCAGTTTAGTTTCCTTCATAAAAGATAGTTAAAGTAGTGGCAACTGAGAGAAAGTTTCTGCAAGGTACTTTCTGGTACAGGACTGGTATCTAAAAAGAATTAAGAGGTCTTACATTGAAACAAGAGAATAGATAAGCCCAATTTTTAAATTGGCAAAATATGCACAAGAAGTGTATTAGGAAGTGGGCTAGACACTAATTGTGTTACATTTTACCTGTGTCCCTAGAACTCGAGTGAAACTCAACTCAGAAGGAATGGCCTAAGGATGTAAAGATGGCTCCGTGAGTAAAAGCACATGTTGCACAAGGCTGGCAACATGAGTTCAATCCTTGCTGTGTTTGGAACAACTCCTAGAAGCTGTCCTCCAACAGTTACACGTGTAAATATAGCATGTGTGTACCTGTACCTACAGCACTGTTGACCATGTTTTGCAGACATCAAAAATCCAAGAGTGAGAGGGGAAGAGAAGCCTGCACAAAAGTTACAGAAAGCCAATGAAGTCATGCACTGTGTGGCAGGTATGGATTCTCCGTAAGAAGACCCTGAGAGTCCACTGCATAAAGCCAGGAAAATGAAGCTTAAGCTACAGCAATGTAGACCCCAGGATATTGGCAATGCCAAGAACATGAGTGTCTGCGGAAAAAAGCTGCTGGCATGGTATGGAGGTAGATTAAGAGTTTACTTATGCTGTAGATGGCTGCAGGACTTCATGTGGCTCCTGGTGCCCAGATGATTCTGTCACAAGTCCCTGATGTCAGAAATGGAACTGCAGAGTATGGTATTTGATGTTTCATGTCAGTCTGGCCTTGATCTGGTATTTCTTTGCTATGCCTCTATTGCTCTCTTTTGCAATGAGAGTGTTATGTTGTGCCAATGTACACTGTGGGCATGTCACTTTTAAAACAGGGCTCATGGAGATTGCCTGAGTCTCAAGAGAGACTTTGGGCTTTTGAACAGAATTGAGGTTGTTAGACCTTGCAGACTTTTGAAGTCATAATGAATGCATTTTATATTTTCAGAGGGCTGTACACCACTGGGGACCATTGCTAGAATGTTCTAGTTTGAATGTGAGATGACTGCATTGGCTCCCATGTATGAACACTGGGATATCAACTGGTGATATTTTGAAAACTTGTGGAACCTTCAGAAGGTGGAATCTTAGTGAAAGAACTGGGCCATTCCAGGAGGGCCCTGAGACTTTATATCCTGGCCCCTTATCTATGCATTTTTTCTTGACTGTGGATACAATGTAACCAGCTGGATCATAGTCCTTGCTGCCATGCCTAATTCACCTAGAGGAACTGTATCTCTCTTAAAACTATGAGCCAGATTAAACCTTTCTTCAATTTTCTTGTCAGGTATCCTGTCATTACTATATATGAAAAATCTCTTTAATATTTTGAAAACCTATCAAATGACATCAAAAGCAATCCCATCACCTTATTAGCAATGCATGAGCCTCCTAGCAGTGGATGAGCCTCCCAACTTTCTTGTATCATTGTCAACACTTGTTATATATCGTATTTTTTTAACTATATCCCTACTAGTAAATGTGAAGTGAAGCTTGCAACGGTTTTTATTTGCATTTCCCTAATGACTAATGTTGAGCACCTGCTAACATGATTCTTATCCATTGTATGTCTTCTGTGAAATGTCTGTGTAGACCCTTTGTTTATTTTGAAACCTGCCTTGTCTTCATTATTAAGTACCAGGAATTTCTAATTCATTTTTGACATATTTCTTATCAGGTTTGTGATTTCCCTATACTTTATTTTCATTTATTTTGGGGATTATCTTTTTCATTTTTGAGTAATAGTATATGAAATAACAAGCTGTTGTACTTAGCTAAAATTAAGTTTGTATATTTTTTTCTTTTGACTCTTTTCCATTTATTATTTTTTAAAAGCATTTAAAAAGCATTGGTGTCTTAGTCAAGGTTTCTATTCCTGCACAAACATCATGACCAAGATGCAAGTTGGGGAGGAAAGGGTTTATTGAGCTTACACTTCCATGCTGCTGTTCATCACCAGAGGAAGTCAGGACTGGAACTCAAGCAGGTCAAGGAGCAGGAGCTGATGCAGAGGCCATGAAGGAATGCTGCTTACTGGCTTGCTTGCTTGCTTGCTTGCTTGCTTCTTCTGGCTTGCTCAGCCTGCTTTCTTATAGAACCCAAGACTACCAGCCCACAGATGGTACCACTCACAAGGGGCCCTCCTCCCTTGATCACTAATTGAGAAAATGCCTTACAAGTGGATCTCATGGAGGCTTTTTCTCAACTGAAACTCCTTTCTCTGTGATAACTTCAGCTTGTGTCAAGTTGACACACAAAACTAGCCAGTACAATTGGCTTATTAATGGATATGATTATTATTGATGAAGATTATTCCTATGTTTTCTTAAGATTTTTTGTTTGTTTTAGCTAGTACATTTAAGACTATTTTTTATTCATTATTTTCAACATAGTATAGAATGGAAAGGACTTCTGTATTTTGCATTTGTCTATTCAAGTGTCCCAATACCTGTCATTAAAAACTTTTTTTTCTCATTGAATTATCTTGCCACCTATGTTGAAAATCAATTGACCATTGATGTAAGGTTGTGTTGTAGACTTTGAATCACATTTCACTGTTGTGTGTTTCTACCAGTATGACTGTAGACACTTCTTTGATCAACACAGGATTGCAGTTTTGAAATGGAAAATTGTGAGTCTCCTAACTTTTATTATTTTTATCAAGATGGATTTGTATTTTGAATCACTAGTCTTTAATGTGCATCTCAGGACCAGCAAAACAAGTCTGATGATATTTTAATGTGAACTGCTCTGAATTAACAGATCAATTTTGAAAAAAAGTACCAGCTTGAACAATATAACATCTGATTCATTGACACTGAATGTCTATTTATTTATGCTTTCTTTAATTTTTAAATAGCTTTGTAACTTTTCGTATGCATGTTCTATATTTCTTTCATTAAATGTACTCATAAATGTGTTTTTACTAGAGTAAATAAAATTTTTATTACTTTATTTTTGGACTTTCCATTACCAATGAACTAAAAACACTTGACTGTTACATATTGATTTTTTAACATTGCTCAACTGATTTATTACTTTCAGTAGGCTCCTGAAGATTTTTCCATATACAGTATCAAGCCATCTGCATGGATTTATGTCTTCCTCTCCAATCTGGATGCCTTTTTCCTTTTCTAATTGCTCTGGCTACAGCTTCTAGCATGATACTAATTAGAAGCTGCAAGAGGAGGCATTTTATCTTGTTCTGATCTTAGGGTTAAAATACTCAATCTTTCAACCATGAAGTATTACATTAGTTGTAAGTTTTTCCTAATGACTTTTATTAGGTTCAGGAAATTCTCTTCTATTACTTGTTTGCAGAATGGTTTTCATCTTGAAAGTATGCTAGATTTTGCCAATATTTTAGTGTGTCTATTAAGATGTCTATGGTATTTTTAGTTTTATGATATTCATATGGCATAGAATGTTGATTTTCAGATGTCAAACCATCTTAGATTCCTGTAATATATCTCTGGAATCCAGAAAGCAATCTCTTTCTTGCTGTCCTCTTGAGACAGGGTCTTATTATTCAGACTGGCTGGCCTTAAACTCATCATAGTCCTCCTTCCTCAGTTTCCTGGGCACTGGGATTACAGGTGTGCCCCATCATAACCTAGTTATAAATCCCACTTGATTATGATCCAGAATTCTCTTTACACATCATTGGATTTCTCCTGATGATAGTATTTTGTTGACAACTTAAGTTTTTAATTGATTCTATTTTTCTTGTCCTTTAACAGCAAGTGAAGATAATGTATGTGAATACTGCTAATTCACCATTATGCAAGAGATTTCACTGACTGCTAATCTTTGAAACACATGTGCTGGGAGTTGGTCCTAATGCTTTGAATTAATCTGGCCCCCCAAATCGGGAATCTGCATGTCCAAATGCTGAAGGTCCTTTTCCCCAGTTGGTTTTTGATCGATTAATAAAGAGCCAACAGCCAATAGCTGTGCAGGTAGACTAAGGCAGGACCTTAGGATTTACACAGGGTAGGGACTGGAAGTGAGGAAGGGAGAGACTGCTATGATGAGGAAGACGACCAGACCTAAAGGCCTGCCAACATGTGAGAATCAGGGAAAATGGCCACTTCTCCAACTGTGCTTGGGGTGGCAGAGATGAAATATAGATTTTAAAAGATGTTAACTCAGAAGTACCAGCAAGGAGTGTTTACTAGCAGCAGGGAGGATTAGAATTGCCAAGCCTTTGAGCTAGTCAAGGTGTAATTAAAATTAACTGGTGTGTGTGTGTGTGTGTGTGTGTGTGTGTGTGTGTGTGTGTGTGTGTCTTTCATTCACAAATCTCAGATAGCTCTTTGGCGGTTGCTTTAGTGTGACCCGTTGGAAGCCAAACTACCACTACACTCATGATTTATATTTTAATAAAGTGTGTGTTCAATAGGAAATCAAAGTGTAAAATATGGCATTTTAGCTAGGGAACTTGCCAAAATAAGGTTTCAAATCTCTAAATGGACTTATTCTCTGTCTTCACTACATCTAGAATGTTTGGGGCAAATGTATATGCTAGAGTGGGATATCTCATTTATTGTCTGTTTTTCTCAAGGCCTAGTTTCAGCACAAGGACAGACAGACAGACACACACACATACACACACACACACACACACACACACACACACACACACACACACACACACATACCACAACAACGATGACGACCACCACCACCACCATTCAAAACAAAGAGTATTTGGGAAAAAGATTAAGTATTTCACAGAACATCAACTGAGATTCAATTAAATCCCATGGATTTATCTTCCTCAATTTTTCCTTCTCTCTCTCTTAGAGGAAGCCACATTTAAAGATCTTATCTCTTTCTCTCCATTCCCTGGTCTTACATATCTATTTGTAATCTTTAACCAAAAAAGATGAAAATTTGTAGCCTATGAATCAAATCTGACTTGTGCATACATTTGATATAAAATCAGTTTAATTACATATAAACATTTATAGGTTAGCAAGTGATAAACATCTGTGTATCTGATATCCAGATGAAGACTTGAAATGCTGGCAGAGCATTACCTTCATCTTATAGCTGCTTCATAATGAAGAGTGAGCTACTTCTTCAATTATGACAAATCCCTTGGTTTTTCAATCTTTCACTTCCTTTTGCATGAGATATAGCCAGTTTTACCACTAATTACGACAAATGGCTTTGATCTCTTACTGTTGCTCTTTATGATGAAATTAGTCTTTCTTGGAGTCCTTCTCAAAGTCTAAACTTTCTTCTATTATATTCAGGAGGAGCATGACGCTCTGAGGACTCATCAGGAAACCTTATGAGAACTGAGAAGAAGCCAAACGTGGACTGTAAAGGTTTGCACACTACCAACAGTTGCCCACTGATTACAGAGGTAGAAAAGAGGAAAATTCACTCAACTGGGTCAAGTAACTTTGTTCTTATAACAACTCTTATTGAGATTGGAAGTCTGGTCCTGAGAGAGAATAAAAGGCAAGAAAGTAGAGTCTATTTGTATGGATGATTGTAGGAAAATCAGAATCAGCAGGATCGATTTTGTGGGAGAAGATGAAGATGAGAGAAAATATTACGGTAATAGCAAGAAGACATATAAGTAGTAGCTACATATGGCATATAAACAACATCCATACCTCTAACGATGAATTGAGAGAGAGCTGCTGATTTCCCAAGAAAATGTCTCCTGTAGGGTTGTAGAAATCTTTGACTGGGGGAGTGGGGAGTTCTCCTTACTTCAGCTTGTTTCTTTGCTCTTCAGGTCTTCTTTTGTATTTCTCAAAGGCTTCAATTGTCTTAAGAGATGCTAAAACTACTTTGAAATATTTAGCATTTGCTACAATTAATTTTCTTTCTAAACACAAGTACTTCCTGTTCCCTTCAGATTAGTTCATTAATCAGCCCGCCTGAAAAAGACAAAACCACAAGAATCAAAAGCTACATTAGCAATATATGTCCATATTTGGACTTGTAGAGTACAGTTTAACAGTCCTAGTCCTGGTGAAAGTTAAATGTGGTTTGGAAAACAAAAGTGAAGATCAGCTTCCTTGGTGTGATTATGCACTGACCTCTACTTCTGAACTAGCTATTTTTATAAAGCAATCAGTCTACTTTGTGGTAGGAACTAAATAATCTTGGTTTTTAAATTTTCTTGGTTTTTATCTTACTTACTTTTCTATTGTTGTGATTAAACACCATAACCAAGGCAGCTTATAAAAGAAAGTATTTAATTGGGGGCTCATAGTCCAGAGGGTTAGAGTCCATGACCACCATGGTAGGAAGCATGGCAGCAGAGAGACATGTGTTGGTGTAGTAGCTGAGAGCTTATATCTTGACCTACAAGCATGGAGGAGTAGAAGGCAAACTTAGAATGGTGTGGGCTTTCAAAACCCCAAAACCAGCCCCAGAGAAACACTTCCTCCAACAACTCCACACATCATAACCCTTCTCAAACAGTTCCACCAACTGGGAACTAAGTATTCAAATATGTGTCTGTGGGGGCCATTCTCAACCAAAACACTGCAGTTACATTTATTATGTCAGACAGAATCTAACAGTTTATATCAAAGTAGATTGGTAAAGTATAACTCTATGAAGCCACTAAGAAAATGTACAAAGCAATTATATTTTATTTGCTAACAAATACAACAATATTTAAATTAGAATAAGGCTTGGGATATGACTTAGTTGGTAAGGTGCCTGCCCCTTTCCCCAAAATATGGAGGCCTGAATTGGACCCCCCAGCATTCACAAAACACAGAGAACCCAGTAGCCTTTATCTGTAATCCAGTAGCTGGGAAGGCAGAAACAGGCAAACCATTGGGGCTTCTTGGCTTGCCCAGTCTAGCCTAATCCATGAGCTTCACGTTCAGCAAGATGCTGTCAAACAATAAATCAATAAATAAAACAATTTAAAAGATGGAGAGTGAGGAATGTACTATTGATATAAGAAACTGCTCTCACCTAAAAGGTGAGCCAAATATGAGTTAGCTGAAGTTTTATAGTACTGAAATAGAAAATAGTATATAAATTAAGACTTTTCAAATAAGAAGATACCAGACGGGAAATCTCTGCTATAGGCCTCAGATGTGATCTTATAACATTCTTAGCTTCTGGGCTGGTGGAAGCTGAGTTAATGCATTTCAAAGGTTTCACCTGATACTCATTAGGATGCTGGCTGTTCAGGTACACAGGTTAGCTAGGAAAGGCTATTAACTAAAGGAGCTAAAGACGGCTCAAGATAAATTTTAATCAGGCTTTGGACTTACAACATTATAATTTCTCCCCAATCACTAAAGTTCTAATCACTAAACTCCTGCAGAAATGTCAAGTTTCGACTTTTTTCCAGTAATCGCCCTCATACTCAAAGTCACTTCAGGCCTACAGCAGCGAACATATGTGTGTGTCCAATGTATGCACACATAATATTAAAGTAAGATTCACTTTCCCCATCTTTAGCATAAATTTGGCCCAGTCCTATTTCTACACGATTATACGTAAAGTTCCCATGACTTTCCTATACTTTTCAACATGGTTTCAAAACCCTAAGTTGGAAATTCTATAAGCTGAAAACACCCCTGCAGTAAATGTGTAAACAAGTAGGCCGCTCTTCCATCTTCCCTAAGCCATGTGCCCAGCTCCCTCTACCAACTAGGAACGCACTAGACTTGGTGTGGAACTACAAATTCCCTTATTATGTAACTTCTGGACATAAGGGATTCTTATAATTCAGAGCAAGTACAAGACTTCCAGAATCATCCTACTTTGTCTTTGACTAAATACGCCTCACCGTGAGGCTGAACCTACCAAAGCCTTTACACAGATGAGAGTCCGACCCTGAGCAGCTGTTACTGCGCATGGGCCCAAACTGCTGCCCACTCTTATCTCGGGCTCGCGGACTTCCGTTTGAACTTCCCGGCCAAGGCTGAGTCCACCAACCACAAACGTCCTTCCTCGGGCCGCGTCCTCCGCTCCCCACCTCCCTCCTGACGCACGCGGCGCACTGACGTCACGGCGATCGGGCCGTTGGGCTGCTGAGGCCCCGCCCTCGCCGCCCGGTGCGCGGCCCTGGTGGCTCGAGCCCATGAAGGGGTCCCGGCGGCTGCGGTCCCCGGCGCTGGTGCTGCTGCTCCTGCGGCCGCTGCTCGCTTCCGGAGACCCAGCGTCCCGCCCGCAGACTCGAGCCATGAACCCGGGCGGCGGCAGCGCGTGGGGCTCCCCGGAGGACAGCCACCGTCTGCTGCGCTCCACGGTGCCGGGCTCCGACCCGCAGCGCAGCAACGAACTGCTCCTGCTGACGTCCGGGGAGGGAGATTCCCCGGAGCGGCGGCACCACATCCTCTACTTCCCCGGGGACGTGCAGGTAACGCGGGCCAGGCCTCCCTGACACGCCCACGCGGGTTCTCACAGGAGGGGGCTGCGGGGGCGTCCCCGTTCCTGCATGAGTCCCATCCGGGGAAGGGGCCTTGGAGGGGCACGATCTCCAGAGAGCGGCTGTCAATCCAGCTGCCGTTTGGTGGAAGGTGAGGCACGACAGGGAGTGGGGCGTGCAAGCACAGCTCCCGCCTGGTCTCAGAGGACTCCGTGTGCTGGGCACACACAGAAAACGCTGACTGACCAAATAAAATACATCCGTTGCAAGTGTGACCTTTCCGGTAAACCTCAAACACGGCAGTGGAAGGAATGTAATCGCCAAGAATGCTAGTGATATTGAGGCCCATTTGAATTCAACACATCTGTGTGCTTCCTGTTACTGGTTTTATAGCTGCAGACTATACGCCTCTGCTGAAGCTGTCCTGGAAGCTGGGTTTTAATGTAAAACTGCATCGTGCAATGGATACATTAGCCACGTTTGAGTGTCTGAATAAATTAATATGAAAAGGCGGATTCTCTGTCTCACTAGTTGTATTGCCAAGTGTTGAGTCACCATAGGTGACTTGCGTGTACCCAGTTGGACAGCGAAGATATAGACGGCATTTCTATTGAAAATCAGTCATCCCAGAGAATTGTTAGCGCTAGGGTAGATATTCACGTTAGAATATAGCTAGATGGTTTCCTCATACTAGAAAACTTGTTTTGAAATTGGTGCTTTAAAATGATACACCTAAAATCAGAGTGCTGCTATTTTCTCTTGCTCTCAAATCAGTTGACTTGACTAGTTGAGTGCTAATGGAAACTGGAAAAACCTCAAATTTAAATTCAAGAAAATCTACTCATTGTGGTGCCTTTATTCCCAGAATGAAAAACAAGTGTGTTGCTTCTGACATTAACTTCCCGCAACTTGTGACCAACTACTTCATGCCTTCCAGCGATGGTAGTGGTGGCACCTGTGGTGATGGTGATGGCAGCTGAGTACTTCCTGCTGTAAACGTGTGCCAGACAGAACACCCACCTGTCTTAAGTAGGGCCTAAAGGGTTCTAGATAGAGTTGGAGGATCAGCTTCCATGTCCCATCATCTACTCCAGCAGCCTTTGGGACAATGACAGAGTGGTCATTTGTGTAGAGTGTGAAGTTTTATAGAGCATGAGGTCTTCTGGAGAAGAAATGGAAGGACGTGCATCACCAAGCTTCAAGGCCAGTTCACCTAGATTTAGCACTCCATTCTGCACTTGTTAGCTCTGAAGTCTATGCAGATGTTAAATCTCTCCATTGAAGTACCTCAGATAGAAAATGGGGGTGCTAGGTGAAAGGGCCTCAGTCAAGCTTAAGTATGGGAGTAACTCTAATTAGGTTCCAGCCCCTTCTCACCTTCAAGTACTCTCGTGCTCCATTCTTGGGATTTTTCTCTACTCTTTCAGTGATCTCTTTCCATCTTGTGGGTTTACATATTGCCTGTGTGATAACGAGCCTTGGCATTTATTTAGTCTAGACATTAGCAGATGTTTATGAATTCACCAATTGCATGCCCTTACTTCCTTTGGATATTTAGTAGCCTTCTAAAACTGAAAATCTATTGAAGCAGCTTTCCTCATCCAAGTTAATGAAAATACCTATTTAGTCATCCGGCTTAGAAATTTGAAGTCATCTGTAGATCTCTCATACCTCCTTTCTAATCCAGCAGCATGCAGTGTCTCCACCTCTCTGTATCTAAAGTGATGGAAGGGTGGTTGACAGCTAAGGTCTCATTATTCCACCCTCTTCCAAATCATCCAATGGCTCCCTGATCCTCAGCAGTAAGAGCCAGAGTCCTCTCAAGTGCTAGGAGTACAGGTGCTGTCCATCACAGCCTGCTTTCCTAAAGCGTAATGACAAGGGTGTGTCCAGTTCTCAGGTCTCCCTGCACTTTACTCGGCAATTCCCTTCAGCTGGATACTTGCTTGCTGCTGAGTTGGGCTGTGTAATTTATGCTCTGTAAAGATGTTCCTTCCCTTGGTGCATTCCTGAGAGAAGTGTGGCTCTTACCCAGTGTAGCTCTCCTCATTCTCCGAAGTCTGTTCAAAGCGTAGTCCATCTACTTCACATCCTTAATCTGAATGTTTCTCAACCCTTGCAAACATGAAGTTTTCTGAAGATTCTTTGGACTCCAGCTCAGTAAGTGTGGGATGGACCCCTAAATTTCTGTATCCATGAACATCTAACCAGGCTAAGCATTCCTTGGTCTCTGCAAGAGATTCTCTTGTTGCCTGCCTCACTGGACATGAGTAGAGACATAACCTCCACTTCTTACCTCCTACAAGCAGAGTAGGTGCATTATATCCTCGGGAAAATGAAAACTCCAAAGTAAACCCCTTTGAATAGGTTAGGCATAGGCCATAGCCTGGGTTGCAGAATCAGTTTGACTATGGAGGCATCTGGTCCTCATTTCAGGGCCAATATTTATCCATGGTTCTTGGGTCTGAGCTTTGGTATAACAGTCATGACCCCAGTTTTCGTTTTGAGGCTCAGTTCCTCAGTAGTCACATTTTCTTTCCTTCAGATCATATAACCTGGGGCTGATGGAGGGAATATTTAGATTTATAACACCTTCTATGAGGTACATCCTAAACTGAGAGTCGTAAAATCTGCTTCGCTTGCATCCATTAAATAATTAATGTAAGGAATTCTGTAACTTCAGGACTTTGGGGTTGTCAATTATAAGCTTGCTTGCTTATTTATTTATTCATTCATAGGTGGTCCACTATGTATAGCCCAGGCTGCTCTTGAGTCCTCTTGACTCCGTCTCCTAAGTACTAAAGGCACTTCTACATGTAGCTTGCAAAAATGAATGCAGTAGGAGGCAGGTTTACAAGCAGTTCAGTGTTCTTCTCAGCTCCATAATAAGTTCAAGGCTAGCCTAGGCTACATGAGACCTTGCTTCAAAGAAACACGTTTTTTTAAAACCCAGCAAGATGGCTTAGGGAGTAAGAGTGCTTGCTGCCACATTGGCCAACCTGAGTTCTGTTCCCAAGACCCACATGGTAGAAGGACAGAACAACTCCTGCAGGTTGTCCTCTGTCCTTCACACAGGCTAGCACACACACAAAATGTTTAAAAACAGTAACAAAAGGGAACCGATAAACCCTACCCTGATATAATTTTATGACAGTTTTTGTATGATAAACCTGGATGTGCAGAAGATAATAGCAAAATCCATAAAAAGTCAACATAAGATCTTCCTGGAATATATTGAAAACATACATAGCAAGCTGCTAATAGACATATATGACAAACTATTAATGAAACAGAACTATTAAGGAGTTGAACATTCTAGTGAGAAAATTATCAAAGGACAAAAACATAGTTAACAAAAATAAAAAACAAAATTGCAAGCAGACAGAAAAATGTTTAACCTAATATCAAATATGCAAATGAAATCAAGAGCATTGCATAATCTTATCCTACCTGGATTTTTTTTTAATTACCCGTTATCATTAGCTAAACAACAGCGTGGAAAACAGTGCATCTTGTACATGTCTAATGTTGGTTCTACTGTTATGCCAGTGGCATTTTACTGATGTCTAAAGACTATTATGCACATTTGTATTGATTAGAGTCATGTCTTTTACTCATTTTTAAGGGAAAATTATACCTAAGCCATGGTTGCTTAGTAGAGAAAGAAAGAATATTTTCTTATATACATAATTACATATGTGTGTGTAGTAGAAAACACTGCTGCTAGCAACTAAATTTTAATTATTTCTAATATTGATGACCTTAAGACTTTATATCTTTGTAGATTTAATTTTTGTAGTAGTCTTTTTTTTTTTTCAATAGGAAAATGTACATATCACTCAATATTCAAACTACAAAAGGTTATAAAGTGAAAAAGTCTCTTCTTACCTCTACCTCCAGCCTCCGAGTACTCAGGGAGCTGAGACAGGCAAACTACAGCCTGGGCCATATAATAAGACTCTCTCAAACAAGAACAAACATCGCCATTAATAAAAATAGAAAAGGGAATTATATAAATAGTACAACTAAACCAAAAACATATCATTACTTTATATGGAATGCATCTAAACAAAATCTCTGTACAAAAAGGCAAAGGATATGGACAGACGAGCAAAAATCTAAACAGTAGTAAAAATAAAGGAGCAAAAGTTTAACGTCATCCTAATTTTTAATACTAAATTTGAGTCATTTAAATTTGAGCCTCCCTAGGCCTGTAAAATTGAACAAATTAAAAAGAAGACTATAGATGGCAATTTTGTAGTCTATTTAAATTATGACTATTTCAAACCTAGTTAGAGATACATACTAAGATTTTCTATGATGTTATTGCAACAAGTAAATTGAAGTCAGACATAGCAGTGACAGCAGAATATACATGCCTACGATAGATTTTATTACGGATATGAAGAACAAGAGCTCACTGAGGAAATACTTTTAAATTATGTCTTGATCAAAAGGTCTGTAATGAAGCAAATTTATATTTTCAGTTGAATTAGGAAACTTCCTTAC
Organism: Uromys caudimaculatus; assembly: GCA_028551405.1. Lineage (NCBI taxonomy): Eukaryota > Metazoa > Chordata > Mammalia > Rodentia > Muridae > Uromys > Uromys caudimaculatus. The sequence goes on from CM052709.1 coordinate 49,727,245, forward strand.
ATACGTACTAAATAAAAATTATAATTTGTAAAACTAATCTATTCTAAATCATTTTATTCAGAAATTCTTAATACTTAGTATATTTATTACCCTAAAGAAGTTTAGGCTAAGAGTAAAGTGTTCATTCAAAATCTTATAACCAAAAAGTGGTAACAGGTTTTTAGGTTTTATTTCTAGTCCATTAAATGTAGGTCATCAAAACTTCCTCAGTAATAAGAAGCTATTTTTATAGGTAAATACACGTTTAATGCCTATTTCATCTTTCTTTTCAGAATTACCATGAGATTATGACTCGTCATCCTGAGAATTATCAATGGGAAAATTGGAGTCTAGAAAATATTGCTACCATTTTAGCCCGCCGTTTTCCCAATAGTTACATTTGGGTAATAAAGTGTTCCCGAATGCATTTGCACAAATTCAGCTGCTATGACAATTTTGTGAAAAGCAACATGTTTGGTGCACCAGAACACAGTCCGGACTTTGGAGCCTTTAAGCACTTGTATATGTTATTAGTTAATGCTTTTAACTTAATTCAGAACGGTTTACTGTCCAAGAACAGGAGTGTTTGGAATAAGGATTGCAAAGCATCTAACTGTGAGTCTAATTCTGCTACTAGTAATGGTGGCCAGGAGGAAAACAAGAGGACCTGTGAGCATGTTGATGAGCCTTCCATGAGTTTTACTCCACTGTCACTGGATGGTGCATCCTTTACTTTGATTGGATTCAGTAAAGGCTGTGTTGTTTTGAATCAGTTGCTGTTTGAGTTGAAGGAAGCCAAGAAAGACAAGAACATAGATGCATTCATCAAAAGCATAAGAACAATGTACTGGCTGGATGGCGGGCATTCTGGAGGAAGCAATACATGGGTTACGTATCCAGAAGTCTTGAAAGAATTTGCTCAAACAGGGATTACTGTGCACACTCATGTAACACCTTACCAAGTACATGATCCAATGAGATCCTGGATTGGAAAGGAGCACAAGAAATTTGTTCAGATACTTGAGGATTTGGGTATGCAAGTGACCAGCCAAATTCACTTTGCGAAGGAAACTCCTTCCATAGAGAATCATTTCAGGGTTCACGAAGTATTCTGAGACTATTAATGTGCTTGCTTAATGGGAGAATAAATATTTTGAGTGTTATAAATGCAGATGATGAGATGCAAGATTAACAATGCATTGTTAGTTTGTGGGCTAAGAAGATTAACATTCCAAAAATACGAGTGTCAAATACAGCAGGATTTTTTTTTTTTTTTTTTTTGCTTTTAAGTGTGGGCAGTTTTAAATTCTGATCAGATTAGAATTAGTTTGAAATCTAAAAGGGTAGTTTGTGCAAATTCTATGACCATTAAAATGAAAGCAACCATGTTAGTTTTTTTAAAAGATAACAAAATTGGTGTTGGAAATAGTTGACTTTTCTGAGACCTATTTTAATCTAACTTTGGTAATAACAGCATTTGGCTGTGGCTAGAGACATTTCACTTCTCTCTGTCCAACGCTCTCTGGGGACAACTGCACTCTGCATCTAGACTCCTGGGGTTTCTGAACCCCTGGACTCATTCTCAATGTTCCACCAAATGTTTTGTTTTTTAAAGTCAAAATATATTTATTTCTCATATCCAAGATCATAGAATTGTATAGTTGGTTTTTAAAACATATTACACTGAGCACTGTAACTTAATTCTTAATTGTCGGTTTTTAATTATTTGTTAGTGTGCTCTCAAAATGAGACAGATTTCACAGACCTAAATCAGCATTTCTTCAGAAGCCTGGTTTTGTCTGCCAAGAGAAAATAGCTTTCTTCGGCCAAATGCAAAATTAAACTGATGAGATAAGAAAGGTTACAAAGGAAGGTTTGGAGACAAATAATTTCCATTTTGGCCCAGAAGCGGAATTTGCTTAGCACTGCTACATAATTTGGGCACATTTTTCTTTACTAGAAAAATGCATTTTGAGAAACCTAGATCTAAGGAATTTCAAACAATATTGGAACATAGCTGTGTAGTTTTAAAAAGTGGTCAGGCACTTTTTTATTTATAAATAATGCTGTGTAGGTCATGTAATAACTAATCAGGGAACTAAAACCTACTGCTTTGAGATTGGCAAGAAACTGTACTGCAGAATGGGACCTCCCGGGCCCAGGGAGCTAGTCTATTTATCAAACGATATGGAAAGTGGCAAGTCTTCGGTTTCTTACGAAATTACATCTTAATCAACCTCTAAGTATATTCCAAATATTTACTCGTGATAAAGGATTCCTTCACATGATTTTTTTAAAAATGAACACAATTCCATCAACCACAGATGAGTATATGTACATTTTCATAAGTAGTTTTATATTGTTCCACTTTCTTTGAATGTCCTTTTTTTTTTGAGATCAACACTTCCCACTGTAGAAACAACTGATCTGGTTTCTGACTTACTATGTATTTCCTTAATGTTATGCATTGTGATTGGATGGCTATCTTCAATTTTTTACTAATCCTCAAATATGACATTTACTGTAAAACTACACTACTGAATGGTCATACAGAGGGGAAAGGCTCTGGTTTTCACAGGATTAACTGAAGTAGAAAGAGAAGGGTTTTCCTTTAAGAACTCATTTAGTTCTTCACCCCTCCATTCATGTGAATGTTCAATTGTTACGTGTTAAAGTGGATGTTGATCAGACGGACACTAGGACCATCACCTCTGGAGACAGTGTTCAGTACTACAGATGCTTAGGAGTGGGAATGACTGTGTTGACCCTTACACAGGTATTTCTGTTTAATACTTCAAACTGGTCCTTTTCTTCATCTGTTTAAAATTGTATATGCTAAATTTTTTATGGTAAACATGCATCCTATTTGATTGTGCCTTTGTAAAGAGTCACTGAGAAGTGGTCCTACACATGTGAACGTTGTTACCACTACAGCATGAATGTATAATTATATTAAAAATAATAATTCACAGAAATGGTATTTGGATGTGTTTATCTGTTCACTCAGATCATTTGAAAGAAAATGCTTCACATTGCCATTTTGGGTGTCTGTTTTTACTTGCCTCTTTTTCAGTGAACAACTTTCCTTTTCACTGAGTACACCTCTTAATTATTCCATAACCAACTGCATTATACCCATTTCTTCTGTTGGGTTCCTAGAGGAAATCCTTAAAAAGTTCTCCCTTTTCTTTGTTGATCATTTCAGCTGTCTATATTCCTTTATCCCCATAAAAGACCTTTGGAATATAGTATGATATTCTCATTTCATTTATGCAGTGTCCAAGCACCCACAAGTATAAGGTGAATCTAAGCCACAAGGATTTAACATCAAGTCCCAGCATGTTAGTGGGGAAATACAACAGCCTAGAGCTCAGGAAGGAATGTCTGAAACAGTATTGTAGCTCATTCGGAGGCCTTCAGAGAAACACAAATTAAGGAGTAAGGAATAAGTGGTCTCATCTGTGATTCACATACTTAAACTGTGTGGGCTTACCCATTCTGAGTCATCACCTGAGTGATGGAAATGTACTCGGAAGTCATTTTAGTGTCTCCTGCTACGTTTAAGACACCCACTGATTTGAACCTTTCAAGCAAGGTTAACACCAGAGTGCAAGCCTATGAGTTGCTCCTGACCCATCTGTTTCCCAACACTGGAGAAAGGAGTCACATTGGCAGTCCCAAATTCTGTAATACCCTGTCTGTCACCTCTCTGAACCTCTCCTACCCCATGACTCCATAGATTTAACTTTTTATAGGCATGAGATATGCCTTATTAGGTCTTTGCAAATGTTCATATAGATGCTACAAAATAATGAAAATTTAGCTTTGTTGACTGTCTCTTGGTATTTCATACATACTAAAATTATTAATAAATACTCTAATGTATTCATATACTAAGACAAATAGTGTTATGGAAAGCTAATGTTTTGAACACAGAATGTACAAAGCTACAGATCTGTCTCCCCAGTGACTACTCAGCCTCATCTCAGGCAGTTGCTGTCACTGGGTTGTCTACCTAGTAGAGCTCATTCTATGTAAGCACTGCATAGAGTATACATTGTACAGATGGCAGCATAGTTTTTATGTAATGAAATTGGACAAATTCTATGCCTAACTCCTTGGTTTCATATTTTGTATCATTTTGCCATTGACTATTACTTTAATTTGCATCCATGTCTATATAGTAAGCAGCACATTGTTTTGCTGGGATTTTCTACTTTGTTAAGCCCTGAATCAGCTGAAAGCATGGGGTATAATGACTAATATGGTCACTACCACAGTAATCTCGGTTTCTGTAGCAGAACCGAATTCTGTTCTTGTTTAACCAGAACCATCTGTGCAACCCAGGGTGATTAGATCATTCCTAAAATTCAATAAAACATTTCCAGTCCAGTGAGTTACATTAATGTATATTTTATTCATTTGGCCTTAAACTAAAATTTAAAACAAAGTGACTAGGAGGATTGTCTTAAAATTCGTCAAAAGAATTCACTGCAGTGCTGCAATCCACAACAAGAGTTAACAAGTTTGAGAAGAAATAGAGAGTAACTAGCGCCACACATACGTGTTTTTCCTTAAGTGGCTTTTGTAGTGTTGTATCAGTTATATTTTGAAGATTTGGTTCAGATTTTAACTTTTCTATATGACCCTCGCTTTTGGTACTGGGTACTGAACCCAGTTACCCATGCTAGGTAAGTGCTCTACCACTGTGTCCCCAAGCCCTCTGTGTCACTCTGAGTTTATTCAAAGCTAACTAAATACTGTATGAACTAAGGACTTCCAACTTTTTCCTGAGAGAAAAATCATTAAATAAGTGCTGTGTTCAGACCACGAAGTAAAGATTTAAAATAATCTGGTAATTTAACCTTTGTTTATCTCAATAATTTCAGTTCATCTTCCAAAGATGCCTAGGAAAAGTCAATTTTTTTTCTATACTTTCTCTTTCTTGTCTATTATCATTTCCTTTGAATACCTGAAATTAGTTCAACTCTAAACAGGGCACGAGTGAATGATTTACTACTACCTTCAAGAGTAAATATTTCTGTAATTAAAATGTATTAAATAGATGACCTTAAGTTACTTTTGATGGGCACACGTTCAGTAAGGTCAGTTCTTCAATGGCACTGAGTGACTTAGGTACAGGGAACACGCACATGCACACACACAGCTCACTGTCTTCAAAAATTAGTGGGATTTCTCATTTTTAAAAGTATTTGAAAAACTAGAACTATTACAGAGATATTTGAAGGGAGAACATCAGGAAAGGCCAGCATCAAATGAGATTTCTTTCAGATAAATCCCAGAACTCATGATCTATCACACTATCAAATCTACTTAGTACTGATAATTCAAAGTACCCTCTAAGTTTTCTTAACTATCTAAACTTAACCTTTCTGCTCTTTTAATACACTTCCTGTACCTCAAGGAAGAGCAGCCGACTCCCACGTGTAATTTTATAGCATGTGATAACAAGATTCATTGATGGACGGGGGAAGACATTTCAAAGCATTAAGGCTAAGGGAATTCTGGAAAGCTGCTTCATGGAAGACAGTGCCTGTGGATTCCAGCCAGACTCCTCCACTGCATACAAATTAAGATACACAAGGCCCCAGCTGCTACTGGCAATCATCCCATGACCACGAGGGCAGCCAGACCTAGGATAATGCCAATCCTGTGGTTGAAAGACAGTCGGGTGGGGGTGGGGTGAACAAGGCTTTGGTGGTATCACTAAATCACGGAAAAAAACAAAGAAGGCAGTTGGGCAGTGGTGGCGCACGCCTTTAATCCCAGCACTTGGGAGGCAGAGGCAGGTGGGTTTCTGAGTTCGAGGCCAGCCTGGTCTACAGAGTGAGTTCCAGGACAGCCAGGGCTACACAGAGAACCCATGTCTCAAAAAACAAAAAAACAAAGGAGGCTACTCTGTCAGTACACTTTATGTAGTGTGATTCAATAGACTTTATTAGCTCTGAATTTTATTTATTTACATCTTAGAGCTAAAGAATGGTCCCACTAACTATTTTCAATCTACACCAAGTATAAATCATATATACATCTCCTTTTATGCTATAATCTCAGACTTAATCTTTCCTATTTTAAAAAGCATCTTTATATTTTATATCTTGTTATAGTTTTGAAATACTTGAGCTTTTATTTTTAAAAGTTTACTACATTTAGTTCATGTTTTACTCAGAGTTCTTGCTGTAGGCTTTGTCTTGAATACGTAAGACCATTTGGCGTGCGTAGAAGTCCCTGTATTCATCTGGTAATTCAGCCAGTGTTTTCAAAGCTCTGTCCAAGATCTGCACAGCTCTGGATGCTGCTACAGGATCTTTGTTGCCATAGGTATCTGTTGTGTCATAGCATTCCGATGGAAGGTGCTTCCAGAAGATATTCACCCCCACTCCAAACTCTTCAGAAACTACATTATGGAACCATAAAGCTGCAGAAAGGTTTTTTGTTTTTTTTAAAAAAAAAAAAAAAAAAAAAAGAAAAAAAAAAGTTAAAAATAAAACCTACAGTTTAAAAAAAAAAAAAAAAACAAATGTCAGTGAAATATCACGAGCTGCATAAAGCCAGTCTGTAGCAAGCTCCGTCGCTTGCATGCTCCCTGCTTTCCCTCACTTATAAGTCCCTCACTTATCTGCCAGCTAACTCAGTGTCAGGAGCACAGCCCTTGTTCTCAACGCCTGAGGAATTGTCATTTTCCCATCTAGCTTGAAAGACACAATAAAGTTGTATTTGCTTTGAGATTCTCAGATTCAGGGCACTCTTTTGTGTTACATGTTTACACTTCCTGATTTACACAACCACATCAGAACATAGAGCATTTTTTACACAGAACCTTTTAATTATTCAGAGACTATGCCTCATCCTGTGACTCGATACAGTACTTGGTCTCAAACACTTCCTGTTCCAGTGGCAATCTGGTTCCTAACTTGGGCAGCATGCACTGTTGCTTCAGTTTTTATATTTCTAAGGTACTTAGATCCATCTTCTATTTTTTTTTTTCAGCTCCTTTGCCATAATTATGAAAAACGACAGCAAATTCTTTGCTGGTAGTGGTGGTAAAGAAGAAACTTGATCACATTATTGAGCTATTTTTTTTCCATTTTCACTAGAAAGTTTACTGTTTTCAACTAACATTTTCAAAATGGAAGTGCTAGAAGAATATTAAAGAACACCTCGGTGTAACAACAGATGGGATGCTAATCATGCCAAGAAATGCTTTAGTCCTGTGAAGGGAGGGTTTAAATCACAGAGGCATACATTCTAAGAGGCTCATAGAAAAACAATACTTTGATTTGTAAAAGTAATCTTATAAGTTTTGGTTTTAATTATAAGGTCATTCAGAATCTTCTTTCACTTATTAATAGAACAAGCTAACAATCTGATAATTAAATCTAAAGATGGGAATCTTGGTTTTATATTAAATTACATGCAAATATTTAACCTACAAAAACTACAGAATAAGAGACAACTACCTAGATCTAATTATGTTCTAAAGATATGAAAACCAGAACTTTGACTCGCACAATGGCAACAGACTTAAGATAATGGCGTGGTTGCTGAACAGAGTACAGTAGTAAGTCAGTGCACCACGGCCGTGAGTCAGCTGTATGGAGATGCTGCTCTTTGGAGAATATAAAACTTATCAAGAACATGGCTCCTTATGCTCAAGGAATTTACAATCTAACTGAGTATGTCACCTGATTGTGACTGTTTATGGATGTTTCAAAAGTTAATTCTACCACTAAATAAAGGTATCAGTAGTTTATGACTACAAATGTATTAATTACAGCAAATAGAATTACTCAAGTAAAACTGGCCAGTAAACCCCATTACTTTTGGTCTTTATAGTCTTCAAGTATTCACTTGAGTAAGTATTAATTACAAATATGAACCATATTATCATAGTTACTAACAACATGGAAAATTTATCAGCATCTAAACTAACGGCTTTATTGAACACAGAAACTATACAGAAAAAATTTTCAGATGTTGATATTATAATATTTAATAAAAACCCATAATCTTTTAGAAATGGAAAATTTTTTTACCATTTCTAAAATGTCTATATACTTTAGAAATAATTTTTAAAAACAACCAGGTACAATCTTTTCTCAGATATGATATTCGTGTTTTTAGTAAAGTAACTCACAATATTATCTTAACAAGTTAACAAGTTGCTTTACAACAGGTATACCTTTTGAGAAAACATCATGTAGTTGTGTGAATAACACAGATGGAATGACCTACTACATCCCTACACTAGATGGCACAGCCTATTGCTAAGAGGGTATAAACTGGTACTGTTCTGAAGACTGTAGGCAGCTGTGACACAATGTACCTAGATATCTAGAAACAAATAAAAAAAAAATACATAAGTGTGGTTTAGAACCTTACCAGGAATGAAGAGGACATCACCAGCTTCAAGGGAACACTCATACCTCCTTGCCTTAGGAAAGAGTGGGTATTTATCCAGGTCTGGGCTGTCGATATTCAGTACTTCTGATTTAGAACCTGAAAGTCCCCAAGAGAGATCATATAGGTTGAATCAAGTCTACATTTTAGAAAGCAATCACAAATATAAACTTGAAACTTTTTTCTTTTCAATTACTGTATTTACACTAACTATTCTTCTAGAACCTAAGATAATTTTCAATGACCATTCTTTAAATATGACAACTGACATCCATCATCTATGCAATGCTATAAGATAATCTGAAAACTGTGTGTGTGTGTGTGTGTGTGTGTGTGTGTGTGTGTATTTGGCTTTTTTGTTTTTGTTTTTGAGACAGCTTCTCCCATATCCCAGGCTGATCCTGAACTATATGCAACTGAGCAAGGACTGGCCTTAAACTTCTGATCCTCTGTTTGTTTTGTTTTGACACAGGGTTTCTCTGTTTAGCCGGGACTGTCCTGGAACTCGCTCTGTAGCCCAGGCTAATCGGAGATCCACTAGCCTCAGCCTCCTCAGTGCTGGGACTAAGGGAATGTGCCACACACCTGGCCTTGAAAACTCCTTCTTTACACTGCCTATCAATCACTGCACATACACAATGGAAAATACATTTAGGAAGTAGTATCTTACAACATGGTCTTCCTATATTATTTAAAACTAACTGAATAAACTCTAAAAACATAAATTAAATCATACCTGATAAATACAAATATTGTGCATCCCGAGGATTGAACAGTGTAATTCGCTTCTTTCCTGTCACTTGTATTAAAAAGTTATCCATTACCTAAAGATCAATAAGGAAATGTGTAAGCAGTATCTAAAATTTAATTCAATGACATTCTAAATAGTTGACTTCAAACCCTGTTCTTTCTTTTTTGGCTGCACAGATCTTACTGTTCCCCACACCAACCTTCTGATACTCAGGCCTCAGCTTCTGAGCAGCTGGGATCACATATCTGAGTCACTACATGTTCCTTAAACCCTAGTCCTTTTGTGAGATTTGACTTAAACAAAACTCTTACAGTCATAATTCAAACCAAAAACAAGTGTTTATTCTATATACAAGTGTCTTTATTGAAGACATGGGAATGACCAGTGAATTAGGAGAACAGGAAGTGGAAATACAGTGTAAGTACACCCGAAGCTGCCTTTGGCTAGTGTGTATCTGACTAAGTTGTTGAGGAATGCCTCTGGTCAAACAGAAAGCACTAACACAGCCTTGTTAGTCGCTGCATATACATCTCCCACAGCATGGGCATGAAAACTGGGATTATGAGGCTCTTTGCAAAGGACTACACAATCAGGCAATTTTCCACAATATGCTTTTCTATGAACCACTGTTAACTTCCCCTGGGTGCCCTCTCTTGGTGCAGATTGTGCAAATGTTAAAGGCAGAGGCACACGACCCAGTTGAAGCATTAAGACATACACTGAATGAGCGATCACCCGTGTATCGTCATTACTGACACCATCTTTTAGCACTAACCCTTCACTAGTAAACCTTAACTCTGTAATTATAACCTCTGTTCCTCTGACTTCTTAAGAAAAGCATTATATTTTATTGTAATTCAATGTCAAAGGAAATACTTAAAACTTAAAGCATAATCTATAAGGCTAAAAATGTACGAAGCACATCATTTTCTCACCAATCATTCCAATACAACTTTGAAAATACGCTAAAATTTCATGTCTGTCTCATCTAATTATAGAGTTACTATGTTGAAATCCCCTGGAGGTTTTAGGATGTACTAGAAGACCATATACATGGCATCGCAGTTTGGCGTGTTGTCACACACCTGGATTCCTGCCAGTTGGGAGGCAGAGAACGAAAGGTCTAAGGTCAAGTTCAGCCAGGGGTTCAAAACAAGAGTCCCATTTCAAAACATCAAAAGGCTGTGGAAAAGTACTGGATACTGCATTAGCTTCTTGTTTCTCCAACACTAAACTGTACATACCACCATTTAAAATTTGCTTATGTTTAAACGTCTATTCAGCAAATAAAACTATAAGAACACAGAATCAAGATCAAAGACTGCACATCCTACTCGTATACAATCAGCAAACACCCAATATTCTCAAAGGATATATATCCTAAGACCTCTAGAAACCTCAAATTCTTATTCTTGAGAATCCTTCCCCATAAGCTCTACCTTTCCCCTAAATAATATGACTTGGACAGCCAGTCAATTGTTTCATTGAGACACTTTCTATCATACTGCTTTGCCCTTCTACATTTCCCCCTACTAACCCCGGTGACCCCTTTTCACAGGCCCAAACCATAACTCCCTTTTTTCTATGATTTACTATGTCTGTGATGATATAAGACCCGCACCACTGAGAACCATGTAAGAAGCTAGGCTTTGCTCTCAGCTGACCCCACATGACTACTGCTGCCCCTCTTATTCTCACAGCTCTGCTTTTCAGTCAATGACACTGCACAGATCTACAAACTAGGAACATTAGACCTGGAAAAGCAGTAGACTTCTGAACCTTTACATTTCTTATTTTGTAACGTACATCATAGTGAGTCCAGAGCTGCAATCCAGGTGAACTAATTCGAAAAACACTGGAAAAGAACTGCTCCTCTCTGAAGAACATTGGAAACATAATATCTCCTCCTAATAATGGAAACTGCTGTCTGATGTCTGCAACATCCTGAATTGACAGACATACAAAAGTACTTAGATTAGTATCTGGAAAGAATTTCACAATAAACACAGCACAGGCCTAAGGACCACTGGAGGCCACACATGGAGTAGTAAGGACAGCACAGGCCTAAGGACCACTGGAGGCCACACATGGGGCAGTAAGGACAAAGAGGCAGTCTTCATTCCGTGCTTTAAAGCCCACTGATGGGAGAAGCCCGGCAGCAACACCCAACCTTCCCTCCAGTGAAGGAGTTCTTCCTACTTTCAACAAGACTCATATTTTTTTCTTAATAATTTGGCTCTGAATACACATACAGGCTCATCTAATAAATCTTAGGTCCTTTTAGGTAAGTATGTTATTAGCTGCACTACCATCTGTAAAATACTTACTTAGAAGTAGGGATTCTTACATGTGTGTAAATTAGATGACTCTAAGATTCTATAGTTCTGAGAACCTAATAATCAACTTTTAAAGATTTCTCATTCAGGGGCACAGACCATTGAAAGAAACAGATGACAATAAAATGGGTTAGCTGTCTAACAATAATATGAAAATTATAGTGATAATGTGAAAATGCTCACTGACATTTTAAGTGACTGCTTCAAATCCACAATTCTTACCTTTCTTGGGTCTTCTCCAAGTGACCGTAAGTAGTATTTTTCATCCTTAAACACCCCAAAGAAAAATACCATCAGCATTCATTAAAAAAAATAAAAAGAAATAAGAAGGGAGTAAATCTTAAAATACGATTTAGTTAAATCATATAAAAAGTTCAATTACTTTACCCTTTCTACTGATGCTCCCTGGTGGCCACATAAAGAAATGTCTGTATATGTTCCTCAAAACTGCATCCACGGAACAGTAAATAAAACAATTCTAACGGCAACATAGGCATGCCTGAAGCTCCTGGTTAACGTACACTTCAACTCACACAGTTTTAACATTTGGTAAATAAAATGAGTCCAACAATAAACTCGATACAATGTAAAACGAGGTAAATAAAAACCTCGCCCTTTAGCACATTAAAAAACAGGAGACTGTGCCAGACTGTGAGACTGTGCCAGACTTTGTCTATCCCCAATGGCCTGCATTCTCACACCAAGACCTTCTGAAGAGTCAGCTCATGCATGACTCAGACGTGTATCATATAAGAGCAAAAGTATGCAAGTAGTTTCAAAAGGTATTATTTACACTTCTGACTACCTGAGTAGTTAAATAAGACAACTGGTAATAAAACAGTCACTGTAAGGCTAAGTCCAACTATGTCCCAGCACCTGTGGCACCCTGGATTCTATTACTAGCACCACAATCAACAAAACCACCCCTGCTATGTACATTTCCCCAGAGAACAGAGAACTGAGACCAAGCAGTTCGAGTACAAGTACAATCCAATGGAAGAACTCTGCCTTCCAGAAACCAATACAGACTGCTACAACATAAACTTAAGGCATGTCTCAGTGAACTTTATAAACCTACAATTATATATTAGCAATTTAGTTGTTTTCATATTTTTAGTGCCACAATGAAATCATTTTTAAAATAAGCTTCAAAGTAGGTTCTTCAAAATTTGAATTGTTATTTAGCAAAGACATATTGCTCAGTTCTCCATAAAGAAAGGGCTCTTGCTTATTTGAAAAGAATTCATTTAATTTGGGGCTGCCAGCTGTCAATTTCTTCATATTCACCTCAGCATCTGACCCAAGGTTACATCGTTCACATACGGTAGACCCAAACAATAATTAAAGAAGACGGTAAGAGATCCAGAAGCTGCCACCTATACAGGACCCCTCTGATGGATAGTCTTTGCTCAGGGTTTCACAGGGGACTGGAAGGCTGCCAGGTGTGTACAGCTGATGGCTCCCCACTACACACCCCAAGTCCTCTCCAGCTTCCTCTTCCTTCCTCCCATAGGCATTACTCCCTGGTGTTCTGAGTCCAATCTCAGTGTCAACTTTCCTTATGACTTAACTGAGAATCCATGTTAATCTGTCTATATATACTCCATAATTTTTAAACTTAACCTTTTAGTTTGTCTCTGATTCTTTTATGACACATTTCATGGCTATTTAAATCTATGCCATTCATTAACCTTTGATGGGAAAACTTATTCTTAAAAGCAATGAATATCCACATGCAAAGAATGGCTACAGTATTGAGGAACAAATGAAGGCTGGTTTTAAGAGACATTCTAATCATGGTCAGGCTGGAAGTCTACCCCTTGGGTCTCTTCTCAAGATGACTGTCTACCTTGTTTTCTGAGATAGCTCACAATTTGGCTATGCTGGTGGTTCAGTGAGCTTCAGGACCCTTTGTCTCCAGCACTAAAATTATTATAAGTATATGCCAGGATGCCCGGCATTTTCACATCTGTGCTGGGGGTCAAACTTACATCCTCATGCTTACTGTGCAAATATTTTACCAACTAAGGTATCACTCCAACTCTACCATAACTTAAAACTATACTTATATGTAAGCATTAATTAAAGCCCTAATCAAAATATTTAAATATATAATTACTCAGAACTAACTACACTATAATGTAAAATCCTGCTTTAATCTTGAACAAATGTTACACAGATAAAAGAAACTACTGGTAACTATAAAATGTGGCAATTTTAATGTAAGATATGAAAAGAAAGTTTTCTATTAACATCTGAATATTTTCAGAGGAAATAGGATTAATGATTAATAGTTAATGGGTAGTTTCTGTGTCAGGCACACTGCTAAGTATAGATTATTTTATTCACTTAGTCCTTACAAAAACCTTAGGAAATAAGTAGTTTTTAATCTTCATGTAGAGATAAGTATATTTAAGAAAAAATAATTTGGCCAGAGCTACAGCTTGTGGAATAGCCAACCAAAAGTTTAAAAATGGCTATAGCATTGGGAGGCAGAGGCAGGCAGATCTCTTGAGTTTCGAGGCCAGCCTGGTCTACAGTGTGCGTTCCAGGATAGCCAGGGAAACCCTGTCTCAAAAAACAATAAACAAACAAACACCACAAAGAATGGCTATCAGGGATTAGAGCTCTGAGACATCATCATTTTTGATCTTTTGTAGAAAACAACTTACTGGTCCTTTACAAAGAAGTCCATTGAAGGATGGCTCAATGGATAAAGTGCTTCCTGTGTAAACACGAGGCTGGTTCAATATCCAGCACCAATGTAAAAACAACCATATGTAGCAGTGTGTACTTATAATTCCGGTACTAGGGACAAAGACAGGAGACTCCCTGGAGCCTACTGATTAGCTAACCTTCCAGGTTCCAAAAGGCCTTTCCTCACAAAAAATAAGGTAGAAAGTGACTGAGGATGACACTTGATGCCAATCTCTGGCCTCCACACACATATAAAACCCATTTTCTATATGGCTTTGGTGATTTCTAAAAAAAAAAAGAAAAAAGAAAGAAAAGAAAATTACCTCTGAAATGAAGAATTCTTTATGTGTTTCTTCAGCTGCTCTCTGGACCAACTTGTTAAAAGGTAAAGTTCTGAAATGAACATATCAGAATCCTTAGATGTAAAAATAACATGCCAACAAATAATTCATTCACTATACATGTAGGCTTGGTACAGTTGAGTGTCACATGCTTTTAAAAATGCAGTTTTTAGTATAATCCACGTGGATGGAACCCTGAATATTCAAAACTCATTTAGCAGTATATAAATTTGATCTGTTGTCTGAATTTTTAGACTTAAAGATTTTAAATATATGGTGCAGATGGATCTTCAAAGGTCACTGTCCTTCTGTTCAAGTTACTGAGAGATGCTTCCACAGTGTCAGGTTACTTTGGACCTACACAAACTGGAGCTGGAAAGAGGGCTTAGTGTTTAAGAGCACTGTTGCTCTGGAGGACAATGTGCATTGTTTCCAACTCCCACATGCGTGGTTCACAACCAGTGGTAACTCCCATCTCAGAGGATCTGATGCCCTCTTCTGGCCTCCTTGGGCACCAGACACACATGCAGTGCACTTACTGCAGTACACATACATAAATGCAAGCAACTCATCCACATAAAATCTAAGTTTAAAATACACAGACTTTGGGGCTCTGACTGGCCCCTGTCTTCAAGTGTAATGGGCAAACAAATCTTGTAAATGGGACAAGCTACTAGTCTCACACGAGTAACAAGATTACTAGGGAAGACATTCTGGCCCTCACTCCTACTCTACCTGCCATGTTACAGCTTCTAGAGAAAATGGTTAGACATTTAAGAAATGATGTTTGTTTCCAGCACACCATTCCCTTCAAGTCAGAGGATTATTTTTGCTCCAGTTGTCATAGCACTTTCCAGAACTAAAAGCACTTCCCAGATGTAGTTTAACAGCAGAGGGCTTCCTAGTTATCACCAGACCCTGGCTTCTAACCCCATTACCAATTAATTAATTCATTAATTTTTTAAAAATTGCAAAGTCATTTCCCGATCATGAAGATAGTACTATATCAATAGCAAGACAGAGAAGTCCTCATGAGTTTTTCCGCCAACCACCCACTGAAAAGCTGTCAGTCTCATTAAGTATGTAATGGAACTATAAAGTGGAAAAGCTATTGTAGTGGCTTGTACATGCATGGCCCAGGGAGTGGCACTATTAGGAGGTGTGGCCTTTGTTGGAGGAAGTGTCACTGTGGGGGTGGGCTTAGAGACCCCCTTCCTAGCTACGCGAGAGCCAGTTTTCTCCTGTTTGCCTTCCGAACAAGATGCAGACCTCTCAGCTCCTCCAGCGCCATGCATGCCTGGATGCTGCCATGCTTCCTGCCTTGACAATAATGAACTGAACGGATATGTCAGCCCCAATTAAATGTTGTCCTTTATAAAAGTTGTCTTGGTCATGGTGTCTCTTCACAGCAATGGAAACGCTAAGACAGCATCTATGAGATGATGACTTGGGCTAACTTACTTTTTCCTAGTATTATTGTTTTCCTAAAAACATACTAGAAAAAGATGAAGGTTTGATGTTAGCTACAATACCAGACAATGCTGTTTACAGGAATGTGATGTTCCTGTGTACAGTGTGTGAAAATGTCCCTTAAAGAAATCTATAAGCTGTTGTGACCTATTTCAAGCCACTGGCTTTGGGGAACACTTACCTAAGCTAGGACATGTTTCAGTTTCACCTCCATAGTCTTGTTCTATTAAGACTAAGCATCACTGCTTGGCCAAAAATGACTTGGACCTACCGAATTCACTGATAACATTCTGCTAATATGCTGCTTCCAGCCTCTGAAAACCTAAGTAACTTTTCTGTCACATTGTAGAGTATGGGTCCTGTGAGTGTGAATATCAATCTAAACTGAAGCTATTTCTGGGAGTGGTGTAGAGTGAGCACTGCAGAAATACAGGGCTCTGATATTTCCTGAGACCAACACAAGGCCATCTCCTACTACAAAGCAAACTTACTTGGCACTCTCCTATTCAATGCTTCCTACTGAAAGCCTCACTATACACACTTATCATCCCTGCCAAAGCCTCTTTTAAGACCTGGAGAGGTTAATGTGGCCCATAGCTACCTGTGTAATTGGGGTAATTGCTTACCCCTAGTGAGCACTCCCTTACTAGGGAGAACAGAGAAATGCTTATAACTCTTCCACAAAAGCTAGGCTGACAAATGACCCTGCATCCAGAGAAGTAGAACCTTAGTCTGTCTACAACCAGGTCCTTACAGTTGTTGGGAAGTTCCCCAACCTTAGGCTCTCTGTGTCCCATAATGCTCTAAGCAGAAGGTCTTCTATTACAGTGTCTTTTCTTAGGACCAGCATGTAGAACAGTAAGTGAGATTATCAAAAAAGAGTTCCCAGCTTTCTATGACAGGCAAATTTGAATATATACCCTGGGTTTTATCATTTTAAACTATATGATCTTAGACAAATCATTTAATTTTAATTTAAAAAATTATTACATATATTTATTTGTAAGGAGGAGGATGTGGATGGGTGTATTCACACCACGGCATGTGTATGTGGCGGAGGTAGTCACAGGACAACTTGTAGGAGGTAGTTCTTCTACCATGTGTCCAGGACATCAAACTTAGGTCATCAAAGCTGCAACATGCACTTTATCCTCTAAGCCCCAAGTTACTTTTATTAAACCTTCATTTTTCTCATCTGTAAAATCATCATAAGCAATATCTGTATTTACCATCTTAAATTTTAAATGGGAAAAAAACAACACATCTACTTTTTTTCCTTGCACAAAAATAATTGTTCATGTTTTTAGTAGCTCTAGTGAAAGGCTTTGAAGAAGCTGGAATAGAAACTATTACATTATGTATGTGTTTGAAAAGCAAGTTTTGAAAAGTTTAAGACATAAGAAAATATCAAACCCATTCAGGGTGAAGTTTCAATACCCACTTGTTATGGCATTAGACTATGGAAAATAAGTGATATTAACCACAGGCTAACAAATACTCATCGCTCCAGTACTTTCTTCCACTTTTTTGATTAAATTAAAAGTGCCAAGTTCTTACCCTTGGAAAAACTTATGGCAATTAAATTCACTCTGTGGCCTGTGAAGAGTCCCAGAGCTACAGTGGTGACTACTCACTCAGAAACTGAGAAGGCCTGTGGCGACTACCACACAGGCTTGGGAAGCACTGATGAGAGACGAACGGCCTGGACAGAAACCATTCAGCTCATCTCTAACCTGAAATCCTCTGTGAGTAACAGGGATTTGCAATAGGTTTAATTTACTGGGAACAGCACATGCTCAAAATGTGAACACTGTTTTTTAACCTAACATTTTTAATGAGCTGCATGGGAATAAACAGCACATGAAATCTACAAGGAGACCTTAAGGCTCTCAAGCTTAGACATTCAGCAGCTGATTTACCCACATAGACAACGGGGTATCAAACAAGCATGAAAGGTGTTATCAGCAGGCAAGGTCATTTCATCAGGAGAAGATTCAGCATGGGTTTTAAATGCTACTAAACCAAAGAAAGTGGACACCAAATGCAAGCGGCCCTCTGCTTTTTGAGAGGCAGAAAGAAATAACAGGCTTTAAGAAAACTTCCTGTGCTGAGTAATGGCAGCAGAAATGGGTCTGTAAAGACTGAGCGAACACAGCACACAACTTCAGAGGCAACCTAACTCCAAGAATAGGAATTCTCTGTTCCATGACTCCACAGAACACAGGGTGCACCCTATATTTAAAAAATAAACCTGTGGAAAATGTCTCTGTACAATTATGTAAACTCAGAATTCTTGTCTTTTAAGCTACTCATTAAAAAGGAGTAAGCAATTCCATGATTACATAAACTAAAGATGAAATGCAGTATGGTCTTTATATAATGATGTAAAAGTATTTTTAAAGATTTGAAAAGTTATTTGTATCCCCAGAGTAACCTCAGAAGAAAATACCTATAGACAAAGTTCTTACTAATGAAGTCCATCTGTGCAACTGCAGCAACGTGAATCTTCACTTCTTTCGTCCCTCCAACTTCACTCAGGTAATCTACTGTCCATTTGCTTGTACAAGGTCCTAAGTCGAGTCCTTCCAACACAAGAGGCTTTCTCTGTAATAAAGGTGAAAAACACAGCATCTGTGAAAACCAGCACTTCTATCAAGTGCTGCCCCTGGTATCATCTTAGCCTAAGATGTGTTGCAGGATTTTCCCTGTCCAATTACATTAGAGCAACAGGGGCCCTGTGATTGGACAGGGAACAGGGAGGTGGAGCTAAGAGTTGCACAGGAAAGGATCTTGGGAGAGGGGGAGGAGAAGGAAGATCACTTTTTTAAAATTTCCCACTACAGGTGGCGAAACAACATTCGGCTGGACACGGATCCACTAGAAATTTAAAATTATTAGCCTGAGAATTAGAGTTTTATTTTTTCTTGAGTAGCTGGGTAGCTCTGGGACTGAGTCACATGGACTCAAGCATGGGAACTTGGAAACAAAGAAACTACTAGCAGTGCTGAGGTCCCCTGCTGTGGGAGAATACAGGCTGCTCTGAGTGAGGAGAAGAAGGAAGTTGCCTACTCCTTAGGGAAGAGATTGATGGAACTGTGAATTTATAATGTTGGGATTATTTGCCTTTAGGAAAGAGTTATATACAGATTCTGTCTGAATCATGTGGGGAATTTTGCCCCCCAGTTTGGAACTAAGATAGGGAAAATTAGTCACTGACTCCAGAGTAGAGAATGCAGTGATAATTGCCTGCTTTTATCAGGTATTAATTAATGTCTGTGGCTCCATGTAGAGAGACCAACAGATAGATACTTTATCAGGTATTAATTAATGCCTGTGACTCCTGGTAGAGATATCAACAGATAATTGGTATAAAAGATGGCTGCTCTAGGCAGAGAGCTGAACAGATAGATGGTATAAAAATATATTGCTCTATTATGTCTTACAAGATACTCAAATTCTGTCTAACGTGGCCTCCACAGGAATTCTGGGTTGAAATCCTGCTTTGACTAGCTGCCTGCTTATAAGCAGATATAGATAAAAGTGTGCATCAATTGTTTTAACTTTAAAAATGGGTGTGATTGTGTGTTTTGTGGTTATATTATTCCTCTGGGAGAGAGGTCAATATAAAGGTTTTTCTGGTTACTGGTTCAAGGATATGCTGATTTGGGAGGAAGGTTTTGTCTTTGCGTTTTTAGAAAAGGTGATTAGTGTCTATACACCTTCCAGAGTAATATGGATAAGATTTGATAGAGGGAGATCCCCAGAGAATTAGATTCTAGAAAATCAAACAAAAAAGTTATCTTGATGCTAAAATTTTGTTTTGAAATTTGTATATTACAGAATACACAGCCTTGATGAGTCTCCTCCTCAGACATGCTGAACTGACCTGCTTGAACTCCTGATGTCTTGGACTTTCAGCTGGATCCAGTCAGGACACAGGCAACAGAGACTTTAATAATCATTGGTGTGGCCTTCTTAAGGCCAGCCAACTCCTCTATTTTCCCTACCCTTCCACCCTCCCCTTCAAAAATATCTTAACACCCATATTCAGCTTGAAGAAGTTATGGAGAGTCGTCATCCCAGTTCCCTGGACTTTGGGGCTGGAGGTGGTTATTTATTATAGGTTGCCTTTCTAGGGAATTTAGAAATGATCATAACTGGAACAGGGAGAACATAGCTAGGATTGGTTGTATAGCCATAATCTCTATTGGTAGAAATGTTTATATTTGTTACTAAGTTGAAGTTATATTTTATTTTGGTACAGAATTTATTTTGATGCAAAATCAAGGATTTCAATTGGTATAAACTCCATCTATTGATATAAATATTTTTAAAGTACAGGGCTTAGACCCAGTCATTCTGTAACTGTTATTATAAACTGATCTGAGATAATTAAGCCTGTTAAGAGCCAAACAGCAAATTCATGGCTCTGAGTTTATTGTTAGTGTGTTTTCAGATATTTTATTTAGAAATAGCTAAGGGTAATTAACAGACAACAGTCCAGATTACTTTACAGAGATAGTTGGTTTTCCAAAATGTCAGAATTCCACAGAATGTGACACTTATTGTTATTTATTCACTTGTGGTTGAGACAAACCTGCTCCTAACAGCTTCCCATTCATGAATTCAAAGAAGCAGTTGAGCATCTTACCTGCTGGTGAGGCTGTACTTTGTGGCTAGGTCACCACTGGGCAGAAAATTGCCAATCTCTCCTGCAGACCTGTACTGTTCTTGAAAGGATACAATTTACAGGTTAGGACAGCTTAATTCTGCTGAGACAGAATAGGCCCGTCCTTAGTAATTCCTGTTTCCCAAAGGTCTGTCAGGTGATCCTGGGCCAGAAAGCTGAAGACAGATGCTCTAACTTCCTGACTTACTGGGGCTGTATAGGTAGGCAGCTTCTCTACAACTTGTCTTAGTTCTGGAAGCTGTGTTAGGCTTCCTATAAATTCAGATAATGTTGGTCATTCTCAGATTGCTGATGGGGTTGAAAAACTACTTATAGTCTCATAGTCAACCCAGGCAATTTACTTTGAGAGAACAGATTTGAGAGGATAGTTTTCAGATGGCATACAATCTAAAGCAGGACATAAGTCAAGGTCGAATCATAGTCTTTTAATTTAGGATAGATGACAATGTTCTATCTTGATGACAAAATTGATGGACTGGGTATTAGATCTACCTATACTTTATAAATTACAAAATAGTAATAGTTGTGCTCTATATTTGAGAGAAAGGGCTTTATTATTATTATTATTATTAGAACAGAAAGGGGGAAGTGCTGTGGATAGCCCTGGGGCTTTTTGTATTCTAATTCTGCCCTCATGGGAGGGGCTTCAGAGAAGGAGTGAGTTACACCTGTGACTTCTTGTGAACCAATCCCCTAATGAATAAAAGAGCCAATCACTGGGCATGTAAGGAGGGACTTCCAGGTCAGAGGAGAAGAAGAGAGGAGCAGGAGAGAGGGAGAGTCCTTTTGGAATGGGGAGAGCAGATAGGTAAGATGTAGCTAGTAGAGTCTCCTGGTATCATGGTGGATCCGCAAGGATCCGCCACCATAGGAATCAGACTTTGATAAGGTTTACAAGATTAGGCTTTAGTTGATGCACCCAGAGATTGAGTTATTGTTTCTGAACTAAGTTTGTGTTGCATTTTCCTTCACGTGGCGGCTTGTCTGGGTTCCAGAGAGAAAGGTACAATGGCAAGTGTGTATTTGCCTGATGTGCACCCCAGAGGCCATGGGGGCGCTGAAGCATGAGGCTGGCATGGTAGCGACCCACCAGTGGGAACCTAGTGGCTGTGTGGAGAGATCATAGAGCTCTGAGTCAGAGTTCCACAAGATAAAAGCAGGTTGGCCATTGCCCACCCGTGCATGGCTAGCCAGCCTGCCAGGGCATAATGCAGGAACATGTGCCATACATTCCTTCATTTTTAAATACTTCCCACAACAAAGATGTCCAACTTAAAGCATCTAACAGTTTGTACTATTACTAAACTATGTAGATGACTTACATCAGACACCTAGGACAAACTTAAGAATTGGAAAACAAAACAGCCTTATCCATATACAAATTCAAATACTAAGGTATTTTCATGTTATTTATGGCAAAAAGTATAAATTTTACCTTATTGTTGTAACTTTTAATTCTGATATCATTTTAACTTTCTAAGAAATGCAAGAACATAAGTATTTCCATAGCCTCTCAAGTATTTCCATGGACTCACCAACTTTCCAATATGCACTCCATTTGTGTTATCACTTGCTCACAAACTCAGTGTATAAAGATAGACATGTTATTAAACCTAATTTTTCTGGTCCATTTCAAAGTTAAATTGTAAACAACATGTCCTCTCATTTCCAAGACTTAAAGATATCTTCTGAAAACAAAGCTATTCTCTTACAGAGCAATTATCAAAGTTGTACTTCACACTGACATATTATTATGTAACATACCATGTGCTTCTGAATTTCACTAATTATCCCAATAATTTCCTTTAGAATTCTTTCCCTGACCCAGAATTCAGGCTGAGATGCCACATCAGATTCAGTGAGCACAGCTCTTTCCATCTGGAGTGGCTCATCAGCTTTCTTTGTCTTCTATGACCTTAATATATTTGAGCACACAGGCCAGTTATTTTGTTTGAATGCCCTTGGATTTGGGTTTTTCTAGTTTCTTCATGATTAGATTTGGGGTTATGTAGTTTGAGTAAGGAATGTTCCGCAGAGGGAATGGCGTAGAACTCCCAGGCACATCAGGTGGCACGTGACACTCTGCCCCAACAGCTACTCGATCCCTCTGCCTCCAGCTTTAATGGTATAATTTTAATGCTCAAATTATTGCAGATTTGACCAGAAAGCTGGGTTTTTTGGTTTTTTTGTTGTTGTTGTTTTTGTTTTTGTGACTTTTAAAACTAAATATTTCCTTACTTTATAGCAAACGAAGATGATCCAGTTATCTTTTTTATTTTCCCTGTCCAGCCTTATAATCCATCATTTAAGAAAACTCTAGTTTCTTTTCCCTGGGAACTTTCCTTTTGACATTTTAATGTATGTGTATAACATATTTTTATTATATTCATCTACCCTACAGGAGCTATTTTAGTGCTACATCATAACTTCGGCCTTCTCAATACTAAAAACAAAAGACATGTAAGGACATATGCAAAATCTAGACACGTGATTACATACTTATCTCTAACCATATATGAACTATATGCACATACACATAGAATGCATTATAAATAATACATATGCCAAGGTTAAATCTAGCCTTTAGTGTTTGTATCTTTGCAAATTTTTTGATCAACAGTAAAAAAACTTACTTCCCACCATCAATATTTAATCATCTGCAAAATTCTAGAATTTCCGGAAAACACTCTCAGAAATGCTAGATCACCAGGCTATAAAAAACAAGTCTTCTAACTAGAATTGTTTTCAGTCCTTGTCACCTTTAGACTGAAGATACATAATTAAAGTATTGTTTTAGAAGTAACTTAGGTTACTTTTCCACTCTCTACAACTCCAGATAGGCTTGCTTCATTTTGTTTGTTTGTTTACTTTAGGGTTGTTTTTAAATCATTTCTCACTTCTGTTGAATTTTGTTTGTTTTTTTTGAGACAGTCTCACTATGTAGCCCTGGCTAGTCTAGAACTCACTATGTAGACCAAGCTGGTCACAAAATCACAGAAATCCAACTGCCTCTTCCCAGCCCCCTCTTTGTTTTCCTTGAATTACTTAAGATTGTAAAATATTAATCTGATTCCCCCAAAGCCAGCTATCTTACCACATTCTTCCAGCTCATACTCACTGATCCTCTAGAGACAGCCAATTAAATTTCTCATGTACTATTCCTATATTTCTTTTATTCAAAGTGCCCCAAACACACATTTGCTTTTTTCTTCTTATAAAAAATAAAAAAAAAACAAAAAAAACTGTTTTCTTTTTACAACTTTAAAGAATATACTTTGACATTTACTGCTATCAATTCCCACGTTATTCTTTTTTATAGCTTATATATCAAAGAATGAGCAATAACTTATCTAATAGGATCCCCATGTACAGTTTACTTCTAATAACTACTAGTATAATAGAGTCCTATAGATATTGCAATATATTTAGAGAAATATCTGCAAAGTAAATTCTTAAATATGAAATTGCTATAAACCCAGTGGGACACACACACAGATGCAGTAGGAGACAGGTTTGTTGACAAGGGCGAGGATGAGAGTGAGTGATAGGAGAGGGAAATTCATTATTTTCATGTATGGAACTGTCAATGAATTAAAAATCGCTTGGTTATAAAGTGAGCATGTAGTCTGTAAGCTGTACCAAGAGTTAAATCACTTGGTATAAACCAGTTGGCTGTTATTTCAGTACACCCTCACCAAGGGCAAATTATCAAAGCTTCTTAACCTTGGGCAACATATGTGGTTAAGAATTAGTATCTCAGTACATGAGTGAATGATATAACTACTGATGAAAAACTGCTGTGTTTTCCTATTGATTTGTTTTGTTCTATTTCCAGCAGACTTACTGCAACTGAGGTGAGGCAGAAAGACAGGGAAAATTAAGGACATGGGATGGAAAGGTCCTCACCCTGCAGTCTGAAGTCTCTCACCAGTCAGGATGTAATGACGCACGCCTTTAATCCCAGCACTCCGGAGGCAGAGGAAGGTGGGTCTCTGTGAGTTTGAGACCAGCCTGATCTACAGCCAGGACAAGTAGGGCTACACAGAGGAAACCCTGTCTCAAAAAATAAAAATAATAATATTAATTCTAGCACAATTAAAAACTTTTGCTGGGAGGTTGCCTACATGATAATAATATTTCTTTTTATAAGTAAGAATATTATAATAGCAACAAATCATATCTAAGACCAAAGTGTGTATAACCGGGTATGGCTTATCTCCTTCCCTGTAAGCCAGTTACTTTCTAGGATTCTCATGAGCAAGACTAAAGCTCCACTAGCAGTAAAAGACTTGGTCTTTTTATATTTTTGGGTTTTTTGGTTTTATTTCTTATTTGTTTGTTTGTTTTTGAGACAAGATTTCTTCGTGAAGCCCTGGCTGTCCTGGGACTTGCTCTGTAAACCAGGCTGGCCTGGAACTCAGAGATCTGCCTACCTCTGCCTCCTGAATGTTAGGATTAAAAGCATGTGCCTCCACCGCCCTGCAAAAAGACAGGTCTTAACCTCCTTGTGAACATTAGTGAACCATGGTTTTACCTCATCAAACTACAATATTAGCCCAAAGCATCTCTCTATTGAAGCATGAACTTAAAACCTCAAATAAATTTAAACTCTGCTTTATATTGACTAAATTAGAAATTCTTCTAGGGTCGTCAGGAATTCTGTCTTCTTAAAGGAACGCTTCAAGCTGCTCCAATGGGGTGACTGTACCTACAGATCCCATCCTACTACCACTAACATATTTAGAGATTTTTTTTTTCCCTTCCAATATTCGCCAGAATCCTTACTCTGTTATTCTGAAGCTTGGACTTTCTTGAAAAGTCCTGAGAGCAAATTTGTTTTCTTTTTTTAAATCTAACTACTTTCTGCTACTTTTTTCTTTAAAAAACTAAAGGACTTGTTAAGCCTTAATTATGATCCAGGTTTAAATCAAAGAATGACCTGTAACAGAGGAAACGTATGGGAAGTTTCCCATTGGTCTCCCTGTTGTAATCCTTCGTTAGACTGAAATATTGAGCTTCAAAAAATCTAGTATCTCGAAACAGACAGGGGCTGTTAGGACCAAGAGAAGGGCGAGGGATCCTGAACTAAACTTTAGGAAATTCCATAGAAAAGGAGCACATGAGGCCAGAAAAGTCACATGCGTCTCAATAAGACTCCCGCCAAGGCCGACCTCTCAGTAAGCTTTGATAAAATGCTTCATGCCACCCAGCTTTCTCGGGTCATCCTGCTCCCCAGAACTGTGGGACCGTTTTCTCCGGGGCTTTTAATTCCCGAGCAGGTCTACTGGTCCCTTCTGCTCTCTTTTCTGCAGCAAGCCGCCGTCTCCCCCCTCCCCAATCCCCCCCCCCAATCCCCCCCCCCGAAAATCTCTGGGTTGCAGGAGAGCAGATGGGCCACCAGAAGGTTCTGGGGTGTCTCCCCTGTCTGCCGGCGGCGGGCCTCCTCACCTGTGGGTAAAGATGCTCCATGAACTGCTCCCGCGAAACGCCCCGAAGCCGGGGTACCGGAAGACGCTGCTGGGCCATGGTAGCTCAGGCTAGTTTTCACAAGACTGGGAATTTGGACGAGTTCGTCCTCTCGTGATTTCCCCCGGTAAACACCAACCCGGAAGAAAAGGTCCGCGGAGGTGACTGACCCCAGAGGGCGGCTGGTTCGAAGCACGCGGCGGGGAGCCGGAGGGCCTCGGCTTGGGCTTACACAGCCGAGATGGGAGGACTCACCAGAGGTGGCAGCAGCTAGGCGGCCTTGGCTCCACTTCTCCAACACTGGCGAGCTGGTTTCCCTCCGGCCTGCTTTCGATACTGCACAGGCATGCAGAGGTGAAAGGTCACAAATATGGCGCTGGCCGCCTGTCTCCTACCTCTGCCCCTGCTTTCTCGGCCGCTGACCAGCCAGGCCACCCGACTCCGGACTCTCGGTAGCACCGAGGCGAGGCTGACGCTGACTGAATTTTGCTGCCTGTGCCGCCGTCGCCTAGGCTCAAGCGCGGCTCCGATCCCTCGCTGCACTTGGGCCTGGGCAAGCCCTGCGTTGCGTTCCTGGGGCCCCCGAAGGCCCCTTCTCGGCCGGGCAGAACATGCTCCAGCCCTCGCTTCTTTACCCGCTAGTCCCAGCCGCAGCTACAGCACTGAGGAGCAACCCCAGCAACGCCAGAGAACCAGAATGATCATTCTGGGATTTTCTAATCCCATCAACTGGGTCCGGACTCGAATTTACGCCTTCCTTATCTGGGCCTATTTCGACAAAGAGTTCAGTATCGCTGAGTTCTCTGAAGGGGCGAAGCAGGTTTGTTCGCTTCCCTAACTGACCTCTCCGCCTCGTGCATTCAGCTCTTACGTGCTCAAGTGTTTAGCCATGAAGTTTCTTCATTGCGACCCATGTCATCCAACGATGGTAGTGACCTAGACACTGAATCTTTCAGCCACTTCTTGACTTTAATAAGCTTCTAAGTGTGTTTGCATGATCGTCAAGAAGGAGGGGTTCTTTTAAGAAACTAGAGTGAAAGCCTAAGTTCAAAGCCTGTTTGTTCCTGCCACTTCAAAACTAGTTAATCCTTTTTCTGGGTATGATTTTTCCAGAATTAGAAAATTAGAGAAGACAGTGCCTGGCACACATAGTAGGCACTTCATAAGTATTTGTTAAATATATTGAATGGATGAAGTTAGGGTGAGGAATAAGATAACATTGCCAAAGTAGTAAGATATCATTTCGGGTACAAAGGCAGAACTTCTACCAGCTGTTTGACAGAGCTGTATTGCCTTCCTTGCTCTCTACCTATATGTTCCATCAAGGATAAGAGTTTGCTGAGGCTGCTAGTCTGCTAAGTGTCCAGGTCTAGCACACTGGTGATTCCTAGCTCTGACTTTGCCCATCGTGACCTTTCTGAAGGCAAGTGATGTTGCCTTACAATGGTCACTTTGAATCCTGAGATCATTTACAGAGTTTGTGTGTACATGCATTTCTTTCTAGGATGGAAGGCTATTTTTATTTTCCTTTCAGTTTTCTTAGTTTGTCAGTCCCTAGCATTTCAGAACTGTTGATTAATACAAAGGTAGAAGTCATCGTTTATTCCCTAGTTCATACTGGAATAGACCATCAGCATAATAATTTAACGATATTGACTATATGCTGGTATTTATAATTTTGCTCCTGACTTACTCAGATTTTCCCCAATTCCTAGCTATTTATAACCAACTCATGTAGTTGTAAATGAGTTTTCAACTTCGTGTAATCAGGGTCAGTATTAACTCCTGTTTCCTTTCATCAACTCTTGGCTAATATATATGTTTGCATAAATAAAAGTGAGCAAGCTTGAGTGCTAACACCTGCCTCATTATCATGATGAAAGGATGAACTTGCTAGTCTCCGTTCTCTGTGTCTGTTGTGCACAGAGAGGTAAATTGGTGTGATCCTATACTTTGCAGTGCCCATGCGTGAGTCTGCTTCACCACCGTACATATCTCCACTAGTTCAGGAATGGAAACTATTTAACATCACATTGAAAGGGCCTCTTGTCCAATCCTTGTTCAGACATGATGAACCCAAGTGTGCTGGAGAGACGGCTCAATGACTAAAGAACATCTTTCAGAGATCCTAAGTTCGATTTCTAGCACACACAAGGTACCTCATAACTAACTCTAGTTTGAGAGGATCTTACCAGGTTAGCCTCATTTTGATTCATCATTACATTTTAGGACAATTTGCTTGGGTATGATCTCATCCACACAAACTAGAGATGAGGTTTCTGCATAATGGTTATAGTTCCTATTGTCTGGATTATCACTCATGCTGCATGTGAGAATTTACCAAACATACAAGATCCCTGACCCTGAGTGTCTCTGTAGTGTTCAGGGAGACCTTGAATCCATTTGGATATGTACATATTCTCAAAAGTCATCTGCATTGAATTGTAGTAGTTTGCTAGGGCTGTTATAGAGCGGGTCTCAGACTGAACAGCTTAAACTGAAGCACTCCAATACCTAGATATGCTTTCTCCTGAGGCTGCTACATTTGTTTATGACTGGCATCTCTACACATTTCCTCCTATCATAAAGGTACCAATGATACACTAACTACCTCAGTTTAAAAAATCACTTCTTTAAAGGCATTGTCTCCAAATGGCATCACATCCCAAGGTCTTAGAGTTTAGGACTTCAACATAAGCATGGCAGACAGGCAGTTCAACTAGTAATAATTTGCAGAGTTCTCTGTCGCATGTGCTCTCTTCTCCAGCCAGTATTCAGGTTCCAGCTACTTCCTTTAGGGAGCTCTCCCTCTGTGATTCCCCCAAGATTAGCTGGTTCTCTGTATGCCTCTTATATTCTTGAACTTGTTGGCTAACTTGTCTTCTCTCAGCCGGCTTAAAGCTCCTGTCCTGAAGTACCAGCGGGATCTGAATGTACCGGCTTTTTCTCATTGCCGAATGTGGAGAATGTGGTTTCTCTTCCCTCTCCTTAAAATAAGACCTCATACTTTAAGTTGAGATTCACTGTCTTAGATTATAAACTATTTCTCTTTTCTCCCACTTTTCTAAACCTAATATATATCTTAGAGAGGTTCTGTCTATAATCCAGAACTCCAAACTTCAAGTACAATCTAGACTCTAGAGTGTCTTACTTTCTAATTGCTGTCTGTAAATGATTAAGAGGTATTTCATAGTTGTTTATATCATCATTTTAAAATAAAATACAAGGTAATTTTTATTGAGGTATCTAGTATATATGCCACAGACTGTCATTTCCCAAGACCTAGAAATGGATTCATAATTTGTAGTCAGCTCATTTGCAACCATATATGTGGCCAAGCCATCTTAGAAAAGTCCATCAACTCAAAAGCAGTCATGTCCGACATTATTGTCATAGTTTTTGCTATCTCGTTTACCATAAAGCAGTTTTTGCTACACTAACCATTTAACTATGAATGCTGTATGCTATTTTATGTAATGTTTTGAAATAACTGTCATCTTTACGCTCCTGTTTTTTCAAGGCTTTTGCTTATGTATCCAAGTTGCTGTCACAGTGTAAATTTGATCTATTGGAAGAACTTGTAGCCAAGGAGGTAAAGTGTTCTTTTAATTTAAAAAGTCTATGATTCTTGTAATAGAATGATACATGCATGGTTTCAGTTCTGCTTTCAAACAGTACATGTGCCAGCAGAGAGTGTCTGTCCTTAATGGTACTTTGGGTCATAAAAGTTGGAATGACTCCTGACATTTTATGGCATAAATAGGCAAATGTTGTGCTTTCCAGTTGGTCTTATGTGTAATGTTCTATTAGGAATTACCTAGTTGAATAACTAGACACCTTTTAGTTTTATTTCCAAGGATGAGTAGATAAAGTATTTTAAAAATAAGTCTTGAAAAATTCCATAATAAACATTACTTTTTAAAATACTTTAAAAACTGAATGAATAAACTGCTTCTTTCCCAACTCAGGTGCTGCAGGTATTAAAAGAAAAGGTGACTTCATTATCTGATAACCGTAAGAATGCACTTGCTGCAGACATAGATGAGATTGTCTACACATCAACAGGCGATATCTCCATTTACTATGATGAGAAAGGTAACAGTGGCCAAGGCAACTTTACATGATCAGTAATTGTTCAAATAAACCAAAGCTGTGAGTACCACAGGACAGAGGACTTCTGTTTGTGAGCAAATGTCTGTATCCTTTCAAAGCCTATTTCACTTGGCTAGTTTGCAAAACCAACCCAGTATACATAATAATTAAAAAATACGAATTTGGAAAGGAAAAAAATTACCATATTGTATTTGCTGATTAAAGACCAAACTGAAGGAGCTGATGCCTGGTAGTAGATTCTAGCTAGATCTCTACCTGGTTACTGTTTACTATACAGCAGGAAAATCCAAGGTCGGTGTGGCATCTCAGGCCTTTAATGCCAGCAGAGGCAGGAGGATCTCTGAGTTCAAGACCATCTAGGATTACATAGAGAGACCCGATCTCAAAAAAAGAAGAGAAAATCCTTACATATGTTGATGAAAATGGGTTGTTTAGGACAGGCTCCTCCCATGTCTTAAATAAAAATATTAATGTTTCAGATTTCCTCAAGTGTAGGAAACATGAGCTTTTTACATTTCTAGCTGCATGTTACAGAAGGAAGGAATAAAGTGTGAAAGAAAGCCAGGGCAGAGGCTTCAGACAAGGACACATGAGAGTAGAGGCTCTGAGGCTCCGGGTGAGGTCAGATAGTGTGCTAAGGTTGGAAGGGGCTCTGGTGCTTGTATGGTTCTTTTCCTTTTCTAGGAATCAATTTTCCAGTAATACACCTGAAAATTCATTGATTAATCATACTGTCTACAGATTACATATATACATAATAAGGCAGGCACACAGGAGAAATAGCCTCTGCTTATATCCTTATGGCAGTTACAGTAGACGGCTTGTAATAGAGAATTTCACATGCAAGTTAATTTGAAATATTTGGAAAGGTGTCTTGTATGATAATGTCTTCGTCCCTAACATTTTAATTTCCATCTTAGCACCATGGTTATTAACTGAGTTACACATATATTACGAGACTCAAGGCACAGCAGAGTAAGTTAGGGTAGAACAACAAAGGCCTTTCTGTGAGACAGTTAAAGGAGGTACAAAAAAATGTAGCTGTGGCTTCTTTTTTCACCAGGTCTTTGCCTTAAGGGTATTTTAACTTTAGAAAATGGTGGTGTAAGCTGAGAATAATCATGAGGTACACTCAGTAAAGAATATATTCAACACAAAGTAGATTGGTTACTGAGTTGCAAAGCCGGCAGAAGCCTAAGAGGGTTTTCGGTAAAGAAAACAGCATTACTTCATATATTTTAAGTTACACAGGAGTGTGCAGAATGACTGGTCTGCAGCAACTTACTACCCGTTTCTGATTTCATTTTGGACGTGTGGCTGATAATTATTCTGATCTTATGTGTGTGTCTGTGTGTTCTCTCTCTAAGGAAGGAAGTTCGTTAACATCCTGATGTGCTTTTGGTATCTGACTAGTGCCAACATCCCCAGTGAGTCTTTAAGTGGAGCCAATGTGTTCCAGGTGAAGCTGGGGGATCAGAGCGTGGAGACTAAACAGCTGCTCAGTGCAAGCTATGAGTAAGTGTGACTGCATTTCCTTCCTTTGTCCAGCAAATAGAAGGCAGTGTCACAGAGGGGGAACTAAAGAGAGCTTCAGGAAGAACAGAACTGAAGTTTGACAAGCTATGTATGAAGAAAAAAGTCATAAAGATACACTGAATAAGAACAGGATTGTTAAAATTGAAAAGTGGCAGTACTTTCTGCTGAGCACAGTGATGACTCGGGCTCTTCTTCCTAGCCTCAGGAGGGAGAAACAGGTAGATCTCTGGGATTCCAAAGCCAGTTTGGTCTACACAGTGAGTTCCAGGCCAGTCAGGCTACACAGCAATACTGTGTTTCAAAGGGGGAAAACACCAAACCCCACAGTCAGCAGCTTCAAACAGCTGCTGCTCTTGCCTGTGGCTCACTGCATTGTGAGTTATGGAAGTTCAGCTCCGTGGCTTCCTCTGCCTCACCTGCAGGGTCTCAGGGACAGGAGGGTTCATTCCCACAGTGGCTTCATCTGTCATATGTGGCATCTTGGCCCTCTGTGGCATCTCTTTCTCTAGGACTTTTGCAGCTTGGCTCGCAGCCTTAGTTTAACTTGTGATACCATTTGGATGGTATTGGATGCCAAGAACTTGGAAAGTAATGGGCGTGTAAAGAGAACTAAAACAATGTTATTTTGCTATAGTTTACTGTCAGAATACTCACAGGATTGTACAACTTAAAGGGCATGTAGATCCACCTTCATCTCTATTTTGAAGAACAATAAATAGCAAAGTCACATTGCAGAGGTGTGTACAGGATGTAGCAAAGGTGCCTCCATCTTTGAAATTTCCAACTGCTCTAGTTGTCATAAGTCTTACTCACAGGACATTTATCTATAGCCTTTCATATGCTAAAAACTCCAGTCATATGCATAATTGAAGGGACACTGCCTGCTGCTCTTAACGACATTAAAAAAGAAATTTTTTTTAATCTTTGGAAAGATGAGCAGCTAAATAAAACAAGCCAGTGGAGACACACTTTAAGAGACTACTAATTTGCTTTAAAGTAACAAAGCAAATGCTGAATGTGTCCTAAGAATAATGTCTTTTGTTTCACTGAGCCACAAAGTTCTTGAGTTCATTGTTTTCTCTTGTCTAAAGGTTTCTTGTTCTGTGCTGGAGTTTTTTGTTAGTTTGTTTTGAGACAGGGTCTCCCTGTATTCCTGACCAGTCCAGACCTTACTATGTAAACCAGGCTGATCTACAGCTAACAACATCATCCTGCCCCTGTCTCCTGAGTACAGGGATTAAAGTAGCATGGCGTCCTGCCTGGCCTAAGAGATGTGTTGTTGTTTTGTTTTTATGCTTTGATTATAATTATCCAAAATGTTCTCTAGATACTAAATACTTACTCAATTTAAATACATTAATTGCCTCTTTTTAAAATGTCTGTTTATAATTAAGATCTATATCATCAGTACTCAATTTTGCCTCTTAATCTTCCTCACATGACCAGGGTGGCTCAGAACTGCTGGGGTGGGCGCCAGGGAGATGATTCAGAAGAGCCACGTTAAGGTCCCAAGCCCCACAACCACCTGTACTCCAGCTTTAGGGAGAATTCATGTCTCTGATCTCCAGGAGCACCCACATCCACATGCGTGGATACACACATGAACACACACACACACACACACACAAACAATTAAAATTAAAATCTTTTTTAAAAACCTGTACTCTAAAGATTGATTTAATATATATGAACTGAGCCAAATGCCATTATTTTTCACTAAATTGGTAACAGTGTAATTTGTTAAACAGACTTTCCTATATGCTGGTTTATATATTTAAAGTGCTGTTTGTATTACCAGAGTCCAGTTATTTCTGCTCATATTAGGCATGTGCTTTAGTAAATATTTAATAACAAGATCCAAATTTCTTTCAGAGGCTATTGGGTGTTGAATATAGATCAGATCATTGAAAGTACTGGAGTTAAGAGTCTACTTTAGTATTTGTGATATTGTTCTGATTAAATTAAAAGAGTAAACATTTTAATTTTGATTTACCATTAGCCATTGAATTAGCTTCTTGTTAATACTGCTTTTAATCCATGCTTGCCAGTTGTAGTTATCTGAGAATATTTGAGTTGATGGAAGATCACGGTATTTATGTTTTTCCTAGATTTCAGAGGGAATTTACACAAGGAGTAAAGCCTGACTGGACTATTACACGGATTGAACACTCAAAGTTACTAGAATAATCTTTCTAGCAAAAAAAAAAAAAATCAGGGTGTGAACTCTTAATAATTGCTGAAGACAAGTTCTGGATGATTTGATTTTAACTTAATTAAGTCTGTGGATTACTTTTGTATTACTTGGAAATACTCAGTATATTGACCTAATACAATAAAGCATTTTCCACAGATTGCTAGTGTTCTTTAAAGGTCAAAGTAAAACACAAAACTACAGCACCACATTGGTGTCCTGCTTAGTTTCATTCTAATGTTATATTGTACATGTGTCACAAACTAGTTTTACAGATGTGAACTATTGAAACTACTGTATATCTCTAAATGATCCAAGTTTCTGTGAGATTCTTTTACAAGCTGCTGACCCTAGTATGTTTTGATCAGTATCCTAAAGACTGGATAGAACCATAGCAGCTTGACCTCTGTAGGACATCCATGTTTGTTTACTGTTCACAACAGCGAAGAAATGGAGCCAGCCTAGATGTCCATCAGCAAGCAATGGAATGCATGAAGAAAATGTGGCGCATACACGCAGTGGGAGTTTATTCCGATGTAAGGAATAGTGAAATCATGATATAAAGAAAATGCATGAACTGGAGATCATTCTGTTCAGTGAAACGAGTCAGATGCAGACAGCCATTGCATGGCTCATATTTGGAGTCTAGACTTCAATTTGTGTGCATTGGGGAGGCCATGAGTAGAACGGGTACTAAATGAGGGGCGGAGGAGATTTTGGGGGAAACGGGTGTGATAGGGAATGGAAAGGTTTAAGTTGGGGAGAAGGGCTGGGGAGAGCACAGAGGGTGGTAGGAGACAGATGAGAATAAGCTATACTGCCGTGTACATGTGACGTTCCTAAGGAAACTCAGGACTTGGTATGTTAAGACACTAATTTTAAAAAGGGAACTTGAAGCATAGGAAAGCACTAGAATCAGGACTAGAATTGCATGAAGATAGTCTTCTGACATGCTTGGGTCTGAACTCCTACAAGGTGGGTCAGGGACACAAAAACAGTACGTTAAGAAAAAAAATGGCTAAAAGTTTTTCTGATTGATGAAAACTATAAACCAGACCTAGGAAATTCAACAGTCGAGATCGTTTGTTTTTGAGATTATAATGTAATTGTACCATTTCTCACTTCCCTCTCCTCCCTCTGAACTCTCCCATACACCCCTCCTTGCTCTCTTTCAAATTCAGGGCCTGCTTTTCAGTGATTGCTACTACCTGCAATCTGTAAATGTTTTGTGTATGTTTTCAGGACTGACCATTAGACAAACCAATTGATGTTCTCTTCCCTGGGGAAGACTTTGTCCAACTCAGCATTTCAGTAACATCTTTAAACACTGACATAGAGTACTACCTGTTTTGTTTTGTTTTTAAAAATTAATGTGACAGAAGACTTTCAGAGAGAAACTATAAACAGATTTGTTACTAATAGTTATGTTTCAGAATTGCTAAGGACCTTTGGACAAAATGAAGTTCATAAATTGAACTGCACATATATGGACAAGTGATTTTACCAGGTATCAGAGTAATTCATTAAGGAAAAGAATCTTCAACAAATTAAATAATTGATGCTCATACAGAATAAGAGCTTTACAAAATAGACAATAGACTTCAGAGCCAAAAGTAGAGATTCTAGAAAGAAGCAGGAGAAATGTTTGCTGTCTTGGATAGGCAGAATTCTTTTTGAGAGTGGTGAGGAGTGCTGGCAGTAATCATAACTAGGAAAGTGGTTTTGTTGTTGTTGTTTTTAAGTTGGTATACAGCATTTGTATTTATTGAACAAAATATCTGCTTCTGATTTTGATAATGACTTTCTTCAGCTTAATATAATTTTACAGATATTCATGTCAGTTTTGTTCATATTAGAACATTTAATTATTTTTGTTCTTATTGGATATTTTATTTATTTACGTTTCAGATGTTGTTATCCCCTTTCCCAGTTTCCCCTCCACAAACCCCCTATCCCATCCCTCCTCCCCCTGCTTCACCTCACCGCCCTGGCTTTCCCCTACACTGGGGCATCGAGCCTGCACAGGACCAAGGGCCTCTCCTCCAATTGATGCATGACAAGGCCATCCTCTGCTTTATATGCAGCTGGAGCTATGGCTCCCTCCTTGTGTACTTTTGGTTGGTGGTTTAGTCCCTAGGAGCTCTGGGGGTCTGGTTGGTTGATATTGTTGTTCTTCCTGTGGGGTTGCAAACCCCTTCAGCTCCTTCAGTCCTCTAACTCCTCCATTGGGGACCCTTTGCTCACTCCTGTGGTTGGCTGCGAGCATCTGCCTCTGTATTTGTCAGGCTCTGGCAGAGACAGATGTATCTGGCTCCTGTCAGCAAGCACTTCTTGGCATCAGCAATAGTGTCTGGGTTTGGAGTCTGTACATGGGGTGAATCCCCAGGTGGGGCAGTCTCTGGATGGCCTTTCCTTTGGTTTCTCTGCTCCACACTTTGGAAAGTTTTAATCAAGGTGAATTTGCTCTTTGAAAGACAGCAGTAAGAACCAAAGGTTCACAGGTTGTGAGGAAATGCATGTATCTTGCAAAGACATAACCAGACTGCATAAGTAATCGTTATAGCTAACTAATGACATGCTAAACAGTGGCAGATACTAGGCAGACAATTTGAAGTAAATTACTTTATATATAGCTACACCCCAGTCATCTGGAATTGTTTTCTGGTGACACAAAATTACCAGGACAGCTTGTGACAACTGCTGCTTTAGTCTTTATATCAATTGCAGTAACCACACTGGCTGTGTCCTCTGGCTTTATTTTTAGGTCAGTTCTGCAGGTACAAGTGGCTGCATCTGGTGATGGCCTTCTTAGAGGACCTTATCTGTCAGATAGGGGAACACCTGGGTGTATATCTCTGATCCTTTATAAGCTGTCAGGCAGCCACGGTCCCAACCCAATGACTTCATTCAAAAACCCGCCTCCAAATACTATTGATCAAATTTCACTTTCTTAATAACCTACAGTAGGAATCAGGTTGAATGCCCATGAGAGCATTCAGACCATGTGCCAACCATCAAAACTGATGCCAACCACTGAAGACTTAGAGTGACTGGAGTTCTTGTATATTGCACATAAGAAGACAAAAATAGTGTGGGCACTTTGGGAAAGAGTGCGGCGGCTTCTTACTAAATACAGGCTTGCCATAGGATCTCTGGTAGTTTGACTGACACATCTGTATAGGTTCACATACTAAACACTCGGTCCCCAGTCAATGACATGTGGAAAGGTCTGAACAAAGGGGGACGCTGAACCTTGGAGGAAGTGCATCACCTGGACCGGCTTTTAGAGGTTCTAACATCATTCCACGTCTGGCTTGTTCTCCTTTATGTTTGAAAATGATCTCTCCGCTTCCTGTTCTGTCCTGCCCTCCCCAACACACATAACCATTATGAACTCCCTCTGAAACTGTAAGCCAACGTAAACTCTTGTAGAAGTCTCTTGGGGTCATGGTGTTTAATTACAACAACAAAAGGTAATGCAGGATCACTCAGTTGCATTCTCAGACATTTACCCAAGAAAAGCACAAAAAAAATCTTTTATGTAATGATTTGTACATTGATATAGCAGGGTTTTTGTTGTTTTGTTTTGTTTTGTTTTTCCCCCTCTCTCTTCAAACTGGACAGGCCTGACGAACACAACAAATGGAGAGAGAGACAAGCCAAAGGACTGTTTACTCAACTGCTCGATTATATTTCTGAGGAATTTTAGCAAAGATAGTCTACAACTCAGTAGGTACTTGGGACTATAAAATCAGAGTGAGGCTGGCGGGGGGGGGGGGGGGGGAGTAGAGTTTTGATTGTTAGGTATCCACAGGAGGTTTGGCGATGTGATAAAGACGGAGTAGCTCAGCTAGAAGTGCTTACATGACTTTAGACAATTAGGACTCATCAAAGTCAGCTTAAAATGAGAGAACTGTGCGGTGGGTTTTGTGTTTGTGCAATTTATAACTAAAGTTTATGGTTAAGTGTTTTTTAGAAAATTAAGATGAACTGATTCTATTTTGTAAAGTATTTTAAAACCTAGTCTATAATCCCTCTATACTTAGATCTAATCTTCATGTAATTTCATTTAATACTTCACAGATGAAATATACCTAGATGAAATAGAAAAGATAATAGTTAAAGTGGAAAGGATTAAAAGTTGCAGCCAGTTATCACTTGCTGTCAAGTTTTAAGATACATCCCCAAAGATTTAAAATGGATGACGAAAGTGAGTTACAGTCAGGTATTTCTATTTGTCAGTTATCCTTCAGTAAAGCCGGAGGCAAGGTTGGGGCAATATCTAATACCTAGATCATGGTTGTCTTAGTCAGGCTTCCTGTTCCTGCACAGACATCATGACCAAGAAGAAAGTTGGGGAAGAAAAGGTTTATTCAGCTTACACTTCCACGTTCCTGTTCTTCACAAAAGGAAGCCAGGACTGAAACTAAGCAGGTCAGGAAGCAGAAGCTGATGCAGAGGCCGTGGAGGGATGTTCCTTACTGGCTTGCTTATAGAACCCAAAACTACCAGCCCACAGATGGCACCACCCACAAGGGCCACAAGATGGCCCTCCGATCTTGATCACTAATTGAGAAAATGCCTTACAGCTGGATCTCATGGAGGCATTTTCTCAACTGAAACTCCTTTCTCTGTGATAACTCCAGCTTGTGTCAAGTTGACACAAAACCAGTCAGTACAATGGTCTTCATGATTTCAATGAAAGTATTCTTCAGTATATTCTTGGTGTGTAGCAAATAAGTCTGAGAAATACTCATGTATGAGAAAAACACCATCAAAGATATCTAGAATAATGTCAAAGGACAAAGAAGCCAACTTGAAAGCTTCTACTAGATAAGGTAGGCAGCAGTGAGATCAGGGGTTTCATAGACTGCAACACAACAGTTTTTGAAAACAATTAGTTTCCAAACACAAGAACATTTTTTTTATATATATGTAAAACTTGGGAAGTCATTAGGTATTCAACTAATTTCATCATAAAAATTGGTCAGGATTAAGAAGCATTTGTGATGATTAATATTGATAGTGAACTTGATAGGATCTAGAATCACACAGGTGATGAGCCTCTGAATATCTGTGAGGGAGTTTCTAGATCAGATTACGGAAGGAGGGAAGAAGCTATTCCCTGGCCTGGGGCCCTAGATTGACTAGATAGAGAGAGAGGTAGTGCTTCCACACTGGATATAAAGTAACTGGAAGCCTCTGCTATCATGATTGCCCCACCAGGATGAAGATACCCTGAAGTGTGAGCCTAAATAAAAATTTCCTCCCTTCAGCCGGTTTTGTCTGGATATTTTATCTCAGCCATAGGTATTACTATGAGAGTTTAAAGCAGTTGGTCACTTTACAGTTTAAAAAAAAAAAAAAAAAAAAAAAAAGCCAACCAAGAGCAATGAATACTGTTTTCAGCTCACTTTCTCCCTTTCATTCAGTCCAGGACCTAACCCAGGGAGTGGTTCTGCCCACTTATCAACATGATCCCCAGAGGCTTGTCTCAAGGTGATTCCAGATCCTATCAAAGTGATAACCCCGACCACCATTCTACTCATCTGTTAGGAATCAACCTGTATGACTTAGCAATGTGTTTGTTTGTTTGTTTGTTTTTGTTTTCTGGCTTTGCTTTACCTTGCATCACCAGGGACATTTGAGATTCTCTTTCATCCTTTTATGGTTTTTGTTAGGCTCTATCTAGAGTAGCCCTAACCCTATGGAATTTGGTCTCTGTGGTGGCTTGAATGAGGATGACCTCCATTAAGCTCATGTGTTTGAATACTTGGTCCCAGTTGGTAGAACTCTTTAGGAAAGATTAGATGTGTCCTAGTTGGGGAAGGTGTGTCACTGGGGGCAGGCTATCAGATTTCATGTTAATGCCATTCCCTGTTAGCTTTCTACCTCCTGCTTCTGGATTGGAGGTAAGCACTTAAGATACTGCTCCAGTCCCCTGCCATGATGGTCATGAGCTGTAATCCTCTGGAACCATGACCCCCAAATTAAATGCTTTTATAAGTTGCCTAGGTCATGTTTTATCACAGAAATAGAAAGTAACTAAAATGGTCTCGTTATTAAGAAATAGAATTTATGGCTCTCTCTTGGATGTCCCAGCTGTTCAAATAAGGCAGCCTGTGCTAACTGAGGAGACTGTGATTAAATTCCCAAAACAATAGATTTTCTCACAGTTGATCACTGCTTGACTTCAATAGAATATTGTTAAACACCTCAATTCTGCATACTTAGACCTGTATTTCCCAAGAATGGTATCCTGTATAGCACAAGAAAATTAATAATCCCATATTATCTAATATTTAAGTCATTTAAAATTGCACTATCTTTAAAATGGCTTATAATGTCCCTCTGGTCCTTTTAACAAATTTAGGATATTCATCTTTTTTCTATGACTTCACAATTATGAGGAACCTGGGGTTGTGAATCTCACATCGTGCACCCCAGTCCCATTCATCCCCTCCTTTCATACTACCCTCCACCCTTGCAACCTCCCCCTGAACAGAGAAAAAAAATCTTGTGGAAGCTGTAGCGTGTCACAGCCTGTCGCACAGTAGACACTTTTGTCCACATTTCTTTGCTTGCAAATGTTCATTGCAATGATTCATTGGTCTGATCCAAGGCCACTGGCTTCTGCTGCACTATCAATTCTGGATTCTCACGGGGACTCCTCTCAGATACCCTGCTGTTGCCCTGTGTAATGGAGATCCTGCAGCTTTAGATCTGTAGGACTGGCCCCTTCATGCATTTCCAGCAGTTTGTTACTGGGGTAGATGTTGGAGTAGGCCCATTCAAAGCCCTGGGTCTGGGCCGGAGAGGTATCTGAGCTGGTCAGCCCTCCAGCTCTTCTGCTCTCACACCCTCTGGGCCAGCTTACCAGCAACTCCAGCAACCAGGGCAGCTCCACTCTGCAGCCCAGGAGAGGTGTGGGGACTGCTTTCCCATGTATTGCAGCCACTAAGGGACAGGGACAGTTCACCCACTATCATGACCCCGGGGTCAGCTCTCCTACCTGCCATACATGGTGAGGGATAAGGAAGGGGGGGGGAAGGGATCTCTCCCTCATCTTCACCACCACACAGCAGATAATTGGTGGGCTGGCTTACCGGCAATGCCCACATCCAGGGGAAGCTCTACTGTACTGCCCATGTGAAGTATGGGGCTTGCTCTCCCAAGTGCTGCAGGGCCAGCTCTCCTCATGATTTGCCATGGGTGGCACAGGGTGAGGGTGGAAGAGGGTATCTCTCCCCCACCCACACTGCCACTTGCCAGACACGTTGTAGGGCCAGTTTTCCCACCCTCATACCTTGAGGCCTGCTCACTCTCGTGAGGTTCAGGGCTTGCTCTCCTAATGTACTGATCCCAGATCCAGGTCTCCCACCTGGCACAGGGAGTGAAGGGTGAGGGGGAAAGGGTATCTATACCTCATCCATGCCACAGGGGATGAGTGGTAGTAGGGCTGGCTAGCCCACACTCCTGTTCTGGGGCTGGCTTACCTGCCACCTACTGATGCATACGTGACACACCAGCCACACCTGCAATGCCTCAAGGGTTAGGAAGAATATCTTGTAAGTTATGTGTGCATCTTATACTAGATCAAGATAAGTGCTACGTAATTTCTCATCATTCCATTGTTTAGGGTAGTAATAATGAAAATTTTTAATTATGAAAATCAATATTCTATTTTGCAATTAACAAGCAGTCTTTAAATAATAGTTTGGTATCTTGCAGATACTCTACTCACAAGCAACCATTCACAAAGCTGTGGTAGGGGTATAATGCCCACATCCTACCCCAAGACATCTATCTGATCCCTGGTACTCATGACTGTGATGCCTCCTACTGAAAAAAAAAATGAGACTTTGTGGGAATGCTTACATCACTGGTCTTGTGTTATCCTGGTTCACCTCTGTGGTTATCAGTGTTATCAGTGGTGTTTTTATAAGAGGAGGGAGGGTCAGCATGGAAGGAGATGTAATAACTCAGGCACGAGACATGGGTCGTTGAGAGTCAAGGGATGTGAACACTGCAAAGCTAAAGAGCCTGTTCCCCGGAAGCTCCTGAAGGAAGCATCGTGCTGACCCGCTATGGCCTCTGGCCTCCAGAATTGAAAAAAGGCAGGGTCATGTGGTGGTAAACGGTCACACTGGGATGATTGGTAATCTCAGCAGCCAGAAATCGATATCAAGGTCAGTGTTCAGTTCTCATTTGCAAAATTAATTAATTTTATTAATTCTATATTCTTTTCTACTATCTTTTTAATAAACCAGGGCCCTGTCTCTTGATACTTAAACATCACTATAAACTTTTGAATATTTTAAATAAGCATAGTATCAATTGTAGTTATTATTCATGATGATGCTTACATATTCCCCAGTTTTTCAAGTGGGAGGCCCCAGGCCCTAGTTTGTACACACATTGAAGTTTGCTATGACCTGACATTGTTTTTTGAGTTGTAATTTGTTTTCTGGCCTAAAAACACATCCTAGGATGTTCTTTTCCTTCTTTCACAGATGTGGGATAGGTGATTTCTCTAATGAGCCCTGGATTCTGTTCACTATGATTAAATTTCAAAACCAAGAAATATACATCTTGATGCTTT
Source organism: Uromys caudimaculatus (assembly GCA_028551405.1). Taxonomy (NCBI): domain Eukaryota; kingdom Metazoa; phylum Chordata; class Mammalia; order Rodentia; family Muridae; genus Uromys; species Uromys caudimaculatus. Next base: position 49,769,838 of record CM052709.1, read on the forward strand.
TCAATCTTTCAAATTTGTAAGAGAATGCTCCCATGGAGAGTAAAATGTGGGCTGCCTGGCAATATTTCTGTTAAAGTTATTTAGAATAACCCCTCCCCCACTGTCCCTATCCTCTAAGCCTGATTTTATCACACACTGTCCATCTAACTGGGGCAGGGACTTGTCTCGGCCGTCTCCCCAGGCCCTACCTGGTAGAACCCAGCAGATATTAGTTGAGTTCTCTTGAACTTCCTAGGTCACACAATGGGAATAACTTCCCTTTTACTCTTGCTCTGATGTCCTAGCAAACTGGATACGGTTTTTTGTTTTGTTTTGTTTTTTAAAATTAAGTCCAACCCCTTCTCATGGAGTATTGGATATGTGACCTTGCTTCTGTGATAGCTCATAAGTGCCATTCATTCCAACGAACCACATGGTGGAGCTAGCTGTGTGTAGAATCTAAATGTCAGCCTTGGCACTAAGCTTGGTAGGCTCTGAGGAATGGAGGAATGCTTCGATTACTGACATACCTTTGTAGCAAAGGTATGTAATAAGTCATTTCACTAAGAAGACTTGATGAAAGTTAGCTTCATGTTACAAAGTTGACACGAGGCAGAGTAGGAGAGGCTTTCCCCACATTTCTGTGGTGGCTGAAAGGATGTAGCATTCTGTCTCCCCAATCTCTCCTCCTCCCTGAAGGCTAGTTTTGTATTCTAAAGTGTGTCAGTTCACATACAACAATAACAACTCTAAACCAATGGATTGAAACAAAAGTGAGTGCTTATTTTGGGGTCTGGAGTGTATGTCTGGGAAGACACACCTGGACCCATGTACAGGAGTAGGCATCTGCCTCTGTGGACACAGGCTAGTGGCAGTTACAAAACACACAACTCCGAAAGTCTCACATGAGCACTTACATGTTGAACTGGACAGTGATAAAGTTAGTTGATAGAGCACGGCCTATCAACCATGAGGATCCAGGAAGGACAATTTATCACATTCCTGAGAAGCTACTGCGCACCAGAGGAAGCAGGAGACTCAGGAACAAAGGGAGCTGTTTCCAGATCTGTGCCGCAATGCCTGCTGGTAACTGGAGGCACCACAGGACTCTGAAACTTTGAAGAAAAGGCCGAAGACAACTTGATTATTTATTTATTTATTTATTTATTTATTTATTTATTTATTTATTTATTTATTTTGGTTTTTTCGAGACAGGGTTTCTCTGTATAGCCCTGGCTGTCCTGGAACTCACTCTGTAGACCAGGCTGGCCTCGAACTCAGAAATCCGCCTGCCTCTGCCTCCCAAGTGCTGGGATTAAAGGCGTGTGCCATACTGCCCGGCTGAAGACAACTTAAATCCCAGTCCTGTCTGTTGAGATCTGCTCAGGTAAATAAAACACCTTTAAATTAAGGGAGTGCCATACGATGCCAAAAGCATTCCTATAACAATGCATAAGGTTAATCTGACTATAGATTGCTTATTGGTCACTTAGTCTCACAATATGGGCAGAGTGTAGAAATAATTGGTGTTAGTTGTGACTGCATGAAACTGAAGCTTTTAAAACTGGCAAGTACAACTGGGATAGGTGGCTCATTTCCTGGAATCCCAGCATATGGGAAGCTGAGGCAAGAGGATTGCTAGGACCGCAAGGTCAGCCTGGATTACATAAGGAAGTGGAGGCCAGTCAGGGCTATGCAGCAGGACCTGATCTCAAAACACCACCTCCACCACAGGCACACACAAAATGGTGACTTAAGTAACAGGTGTCAGTCTCCAGTTCAAGAGCAAGTCCAAAGTGGAGATGCATTGGTCTGGTGTATCAAATCACAAAGTCCACAAGGACCTGTCTCCCTCTAGTCACGGCTGTCTTTCTAGGGTAGGATCTCTGTCCTCATTGTACAAAAGTGCAGACAGAACTCCATAGTCCAGGGAATAGAACAGAGGCAAAGAAGGAAAGGCTAAGAGCATATGTACAAACTGCTTTATTAGATGCTATCTTGAAACCATCCCAAAAAACATACTTAGTTTTCCTGACTAGAAATTAGTCATACTTCAGACAATTCTGCTGGTTATGAGAAATGCAGCTTTTTAAATACTGTACATCTGGTTACCCTGCACACACACACCACCCAAAAGGAAAAAAAAAAGAAAAAGAAACAATAGAGATAGGATACCTGACATAGGCAGTTGGCAGCTTGGGCTAGTTAAATCGTGAGCCAGTGCAGACCCCAGCTTCTGGCTGGCAGTCTCGCCTCTCTGGCTTCACTAAGAGCAGCCTACAGAGATCCCATGGTTTCTGCCAGCTAGAGTCTGGGAAGAGTCCTGAATGTAGCCTTGTCATTTGTAAAAGTAAAACAAAATAGAGTGCCCAAAGAGCACCTCTTCCTTCCAGAGCTGTTTAAATATTGTCCTCGGTGTCACAGGCAGATCTCTGAGGGTTCACATTCTGCTGTTCCCACCAAGAGCACCTCCTTACTGGAGAAGCCTGGGTGTAATTCGTTCCATCTCCAGACAAGGTAACCCGTTCTTTGGTGTATTGGACATTCTGGTATCATTTACTTGCTTACCAACTGGGACTCTCACTTTTTTTGTGTGCCTGTCTTACTACAGAGCCAATAGGAATGAGCAGCTGACAATGGTTCAAAACCTCTATAATTATGAACCAAAGTTTGTCTTTCCTTTCATGTAGGGTATTTGTGACAGTATAGCAGGCTGTCTTTGTACTGCAGGGCAACCATGGGCAAGGCTGTGTTGGTTTAAGAGGACACCTGGCCTGCCCTGCGCTCCAGCTCCTGTCCTGGCCTCACTGTGTCTCTCATGTGCACTACAGTATTGCATCTGACTGTGACAGCCAGGAAGCTTTAACAGGGCAAAATGGCCCTGTTGGGCCTGCCCCTTTTTGATATCCTTCTTATCCTAGAACATCAGGATAGCCCCCTTCCAGACAACAGTTACAATGTGATTTCATCTCAAACCAGAAGGAATCAAGTCCAATAACTGACCTTGTCAATCAATTCATTGCTAAGAGAGTTTTGATTATTGCCTTTTAAAACAGAACAACAACCAACCAAAATGAAAACAATGAAAAGTTTTTAAAAATTGAAATTATATCAAGTCTGCATATTTTAGTTCACCTGTACTTGAGGCAGATTTTGTCTTTGGGACCATTTCAAGCAGAAGCACTGTCTGGTGGAGGCCGTCGCATAAGGCCTTGTTGGAATTGTCTTTGACAATTGACATCTCCCTCTGTCTGGGCCTCAATCATAATTAGGTCCCTATTGGGTTCCTTGGCTGGAGCTATGCTCCCTCATGCCCTCTGTCCAGGCCATCAAGGGCGGTCACTTTCTCATTCCACCTCTTCTGAGAATACCTTTCTGGCCACCTAAGAGGAAGCAATCCCAGCCCTTCTCTCAACCCTAACATGTGCTACTGACATTTGAGAATACATAATTCTTTTTTTAATTTATTTATTTATTATGTATAAAGCATTCTGTCTGCATGTATGCCTGCAGGCCAGAAGAGGGCACCCAGGTTTCATTATAGATGGTTATGAGCCACCATGTGGTGGTTGAGAATTGAACCCAGGACTTCTAGAAGAGCAGCCATTAACCCCTGAGCCATCTCTCTAGCCCCAAAAACCTAATTCTGTTCTGGTGGATTCTGGGAATGCTGTCCTGAGCAGTGTAGACTATTTAATAGTGTTCTAGCCTTTGACCATTAGACACCTCTATAGTGACAACCCAAATGTCTAGACAGTGCTAAATGTTAAGTACTCATCTGAACACTTAGCTGCTGTTGTGACTGTTAATGTGAGAAACACTTTTTTTTTTTAAATCAAAGTTGTCAGTCTCAACAAAATTTTCATATTTCCATATTTCCTCAGCCCCACCCCTTCCTCTTTACAGCAACTAACCAATCATGCCTGAATGGGACATGAAAGGAAAAGTCTCTGCCCAGGACACCCCAAGATCAAGTTCTAAGCACAACAGAAGGACAGAGGGCAGGGATAAGGGACCAAGACAGGAGATAAAGGGAGAAGGCGAAGGGGACAAGAGAGAAGAGAGAAAGGGGGGAGGGGGAGGGGCATTTATCCAAGGGGAACAAAAGACTGGTCTCTAGATAGAGAAGAGACAGATGTGGCCCACTGGCAAACGGCGATTTATACAGGTAAAGGGGGAAGCCCCAAGTTAGGAGGATGTGTTTAATTTTAATTGAGCATGTTAATTAGATGAGCCAAAGGGGGCTTTGATTGCTCAACTTCAATACTTTGATAGCTGGACCTTAGTAGTCAGCCTCAGAAGTAAGTGGCCAAGGGAATGGACCTTGGTGGCTAGCTTTAGGAATGTAATTTAATTTTATTTGTTTTTAGCAAGGCAGAAGGAATGAGGGAGAAGGGTAAGGACTGCCAGAGCCATGCCCTTCATGCTAAAGCTGGCTATATAGTCCCTTCAGTGAAGCTCAGTGTCCACCGATGTGAGAGACACAATCACCACCTGTGTCGGGGATAAACGACAGAAGCCATTTTGATTGAATGTGTTAGTTAGCTGTGTTTGGATTCTGGCACACCATTTTTAAAAAAAAAAAAAAGAAAGAAGAAAAAATCACTTTGCTGAATTACTTTTCATGTGTTCCTTTGTGTGACACAGAGATGACTCTTTCCCCAACACCATGGAGCAAAATTGTCTTATGCTAATAGTAGTTGTCATTTACCTAGTACCTACAGTGCTCTAGGGACTCACACAATATTTCCTACAAGATTTTCACCTTAAAGAGGGGTCATCATTATCTTCATTTTACAGATAGGAAAATGGGGGCATGGAATGATTTACAAACTTGTTTGGGTAAAACCATTGGTAAAGTCTAGGAATCGAACTGGGGCACAGGCTGCAGAGCACTGTGACAACAGGAGTAGACACTGCTGTGAGAATCTTTGCCTATCCACCCACTGGTGCAGAGGCTGGGAAGCAGGCGAGCTCCCACCCGTGCATGCATTCCGAGTGATGGTGCTGACTTTCTAAGCCTTAGTTACTGTTCTCAGTCATCATAACAGTAACACGCAGGATTCTCTTAGGAATTAATGCAACAGCACACATGAAAGTACTTAGCTGGTTTCGGGCACACAGCTAGTTCTGAATTCCTTTTCCTTCCTCTCCACATGGCTCCACACCCTTAGCACTGAAAGTAGATCCTAAACACCTTGGCCAGACAAACCCACTGGGAAATCTAACCTTTAAGCAATCTGTACTTTCACTGTTCCTGATCAGAACTGAGGAGAGCAGGCTCCTTAGAAACAACCTGCCATACTGGCATCTTGTCCCACTTTACTAATGACCAACAGTACCAGCCATCAGCACTTGCGTGCTAAGCCGAAGTGGCCTTTTAAATCTGCACTGATTGGATGCCATGGGGCTGGGTTCACAAGTAGCCTCCCACTCCATTTCTTGCTGCAAGTCAGTCAATTAATAGCCTGCCCCATTGTTTTCTAACACAGCCAATTAAATGAACAGCCTGAGTCTTTTGGCCAGCAGGCGGCAGCCTTTGCTAACATAATGGTTGGTACTCCTGTACCTGGCAGAACCCCATCAAAAATTGGGTGCCTGTGGAGTTTACATGGTGTGGCCTTTAAATTGGGGTGGGGCACAAATCTCCGTGGACAGAATTCCGAGAACTCAAATGGGGGAAAACGCCGTGTTGGTTTTCATCCACCTCCAGCTGAAATTGAGAGTTTTGATTCAATTGTGAATCCACGTCATAGATAAATGGCCGCCCCCACTCCAGACAGCAGGAAACACTGCTCACACTATTGCTTTAAAACTGCAGTATCTGTAGAACCTGCTGCTGGCTCTTGTTATTTAGCATATTAATAAAGAAGTACACATAGAACCATCTCACAAATCTGTTAGTTTTGTTTTGACATGTTAATACCTACCTTTTGATATCACTGGCTTGCTTTGAATCATTATAGTCTGTTTTATTTCCTTTTAAGTGTATTTACTTTAAAGCATTTTTTATGAGGAGAAATCCAGACTTCACCACCCTGTCAACAGGTCCATAATTTGAAACGAGTACCAAGAGCATCAAGTGACAAGACTACCAGAACAGTCTCTGGAGAAAAGAAGGTCCAAGATTTTTTTTGTACTCAGTAGTTGTGACTTTACTCTTATTCTTTACTCTTCTCCTTCCATCTTTCCCAAAGATGTGCACCATCTCTGTATGAAACTGTTTGCCGGGACGCCTGGCAGAGCACAGTTTAACCTCAGGGTGAGGTTTTTGGCGTACTCAGATCATATTACCAACAAAAGCTTTAGTGTCTAGGAAGCTTGCCATCCCCGCCCAGGGAAGGAAGAGGCACCCAGATCTTCCAGCTGCTTTCACATCTTTGTTCCACTTGATTTATTGCCAGAACTCGGGGATCCCCTAAAATTGCTGACAATGACTTCCTTTTGGGCAAGAAGCCCTGCGTGCCCTGGCAGCGTCGATTCTGGAATCTAATCTCCTCTTCTCCCCCCCTCTTAAGAAATATTCTGAAATATGTTTAGTAGGAGGGGAAGAAGTGTTCTTAAGCATATTTTCTGCCTATCTTCTTGTTTCCTTTCTCCCAAGTAAGGGAAGCCACACTAATTGGGCAGACCCAGCCTGGGGCCAGGTACATTGTCCATTTTCCTGATACTTTATCCTGAGTGTTGTCATGGAGACTACAGGAACACTGGAGGAATGTTACCTAACACTTTCTGATTCTTGATTTCTGAACCGTCTTCCCAACGGGATCTTCTAGCTGTCTCTATCCCCACTGCCTTGCCTTTCCACCCGTAATCAAACCTTTTCTTTTCTTCTGCTGTGCTAAAGTATCATAACCCAAGCAACTTAAGGGAAAGAATTTGTTTTGGCTCACAGTTCCAGAGAGATAAGAGTTTCAGCTGGCAAAATGGAGCCATGGCAATAAGCAACAGGCATGGCCAGAGTTCGAATACCAAACTGCAGCCATAAGCACCAAGGTAGGGAAATAGGAAACGGCAGGAGGCTCTTAATTTCAAAGCCCACCCCTAGTGACATACTTCCTGAAGCAAGACCAGACCTCCTACACCTCCCCAAACACTGTCACCAACTGGGGACTGAGTATCCAGATATCTGCAATGATTGCGGAGGACATTTTCATTTTATTCCCTAAAAAGACACCAACAGCGTCTACAGTGGCAAAGTAACAAAAGCAGGAAGATGCTCTCTTATTTCTTGAAGGCTGAGAAGGAGCACGTACTTCATTGAGTATCTTAACTGTCCCTGTCAGGTGTCCTTTCAACCAATCATTGAGTATTGGTAGTGCCTACCAAATCTGCATTCACTGTGAAACTGAGACCCTGATCTTTTGGGGGGCTTTACACATGTATCCAGAAGAGCACTCTGGATTAGGGTGAGTCCTGAGTCCAATGACTGGTCCTTTTGAGAAGAGGGCATGGGAAGAAGATGAAAATGGCCACCACTGTTGTAAGCTGAGGAGGCCTGGGGTCACCAGAAGCTAAAATAGGGAAGGGAAGACTCAGAGGGAACATGGGATGCTCATATGTTGATTTTTTGGAACCCTAGGCTTGGGAAAAATGAAGGAAAATGATCTGGCTGTTTTGAGCCACTAATGTGTGGTTCTTTGTTACCCGGGAAACTAACAGCAAAGTGAACACAAAGTGTCCATTTCACAACGAAGCCAGTGGGCAGAGAGGCAGAGGACTTGCAGAGAGTCTGTGGAGTGCTGGCATTTGAACTCCGATCTCAGTAACCCTAATGTCTTCCACTGCCCCTGGGTGTCAGATCTAGTTCTCTGTTGTCTGTGCCTACTGCTTAAAGTGATTCACAACCCCATGGTAGCTGTGCTGTCAAGGGGAATACGGACTTCCCAATGGATCTTCTGCTTCCCAATGGAGGGAAGAGTGAAAGGGAGCTAGCTTCCCCAGTTCCTGGTAGCCACAGGGCTCTGCACCCCAGTGCCTTTCTGGGGTGCCTTGGCTTCCTCTCCTCTCTGTCATTCCTATCCAGGCTGTTGCAAGACTCTACAGCCATTCAGATGAGCTGTGGAGAGCCTGCTCTGAGGCAAACATCTCCTCTTCAGAACAAGCCTCGTGTTTCCCAGCAGATCATGAGCATTTTCATAAGCCAGAGCAGTTCCACAAAGTAGACAGTCATCTGCTTGGGAAGAGTGGCGAGTGCTGCTTTGTCAGGTTCACAATTCTTTTTATTCATAGGGACATTTCTAATAAAATGAAGCATTCTCCTTATATAAAGTTACTCCATTCCCTGTGGCTCGGGTCAGTCCTTCCGGTACCACATGCCCTCCCTCCTGGCATTTGGGTTCCAGAGATGGCCCACTACAGTGATCTTCAAACCACGCCCACGTGCTGGCCTGTAACTTGCTGTGATAACAGTGTCAGGGATTCAATGATGTCAGCTCACACAGCCGAGGGGCTTGCATCCTATCAATGCCCCAGTCCCCAGCTTGTCAAGAGCTACCTGGTTTGAACTGACAGCAGGGTTTTCATTTGGGGAAAAAAAAAAGAATTGTGACAAGATCAGCATTTGCTGTAGCGGTGCCAATCCTGTCACTTTAGGTGAAGCTCACACCAGTTCAGGTGGCTTCTCCAGTCTCACCAGGCGGGTGGCCTCAGGCACGAACCTGGGCTTCTACTATGACAGCATTGGTTCATCTCAAAGGCTTCTTATGGACCGAACATCTCAGTCAAACAGGAAATATAATTTAAAAAATGAAAGAAAGCAGAATAAAAAAAACCTGTTCTCTTCTTCCTAACGTAATAAGAGGGTTATGTTGTAATAGGCTGTGGGTATGGCCGGAGGGCTACCTGCCACAAACAAGAAGCAGCAGATTTTCCTAAACAAGAAAAATTGAAACGAAGAGCCCGTTGATTCCCTTCTTTCCAGTCCTGATCTAATGTTTAAAAGGAAAGTAAATGCTAAGACTAAAAGCCTCTGCTGAGTTGGCGTTTTATAGAATATCGTATAATGTTGTTTTCTATTAATTTTGTGCAGTCAGGGCACATGACCATACAGGAGAGTCCTTATTTCTAGTGTGTGAGCCAGGACACATGTTCTCTCTATCCTAGAGTCCCAGCGTCATGCAGAAGAGGCTGCCCAGAAACCCCAGTTGGTTCCACTTCTCTTCTTGACAGGGAGGAAGAAGCAGAGGGCTGAAATGTCAGCCTTGCTAGTCTCCCTTTCCCCACCTGTGGACAGGGGCCACAGTCCCCACCTTACTTTCTTCTGTATTTTAAGAATGTAGAATAATGCCCAGTATTTAAGCCCCATGCTAATGTGTGAGCAGCAAGGCTTGGTAACGCCATTAGTGGTGGGGCTCACTCCTGGCCTGCCTTTACTATTTCGTGACACTGGTGAATTTCTTAGTAGATTTGTTCCTCACAGGTTTCTGAACGTGTTAAATCACACACAAAGCCCTCAGTTCCTGGTACGCGCTAAGTGCTTGTTTATGGTTATTTAAAAGAGATTTTATGATTTTTATGGGAGTGACCAGTTAGTAAGGTAATAGAGAATTAACACATCTGGCTCTTCATTATAAATAGGGTCTACCAAACCAGGTGCCAGGACACTCAGAAGCTATGGGCGTCCGTCCAGCTTCTGTGATGCTATTTCTGACTGCCATGACTGTGTAACTGATAAGCTGCTTCCCCTCCTCTTCTGTTTTTTTTAGAACCTACTTAATTTATGTCTGTGGTGATGAGGATTGGATCCAAGGCCTCAAAATGCTTGGCAAGTACTTTACCATTAAGCTGTATCTCTAGTCCATTTTAAAAATTCAAATTTGTATTGTGTGGGGGAAAGGTACACATGCAAGTGCATGTGCATACATATGGAGGCTAGGGGACTGTCCTCAGGCACCACCTGTCTGTCTGTCTGTCTGTCTGTCTGCCTTCCTTTCTTTCTTTGAGACAAGGTCTCTCACTGGTCTTGAAGTAGTCTAGGCTGGCTGGCTAGTAAGCCCCAGGACCCTCCCCAGTGCTGGGATGCAAATAGGCCACCACACCCAGCTTTTGAAAAAAATAAAAGGCCCTGGGGAATGAAGTCAGGCCTTGGGGTTTACAAGGCAAGCATTTTACTGAGTTATCTCCACAGTCCCTAGGTTTTAATTTTGAGCTACAGTCTCACTAAGTTGCCCAAACCAGCTTCAAACTCACTATGTAGTCCAGGCAGACCTTAAACTTGAGATTCTCCTGCCTCAGTTTACCTGGTGGTTGAGATTACTGGCTTGTGCTGCTGGACCTGGCTTGAATTGTCTCCGTCCTCTCCAACATTGGTGGAGTTTACAGCACAGCTTAACTGCATGGTTCACCAACATGCCATATTTACGTCCCTGGGCTGAGAGAGCAGCACAGGCATTTGTCTCTATTGAGGGGTATGGGGTAGGGGCAGCAATGGGAGGAATGAACTGCTTCCTGTTCCTGCACAGCAAGCAGATTATTGCAGATTGAAATGTTTACAGAACCCCTCCCATCAGAGCATAGACTTCCCTGAGACCAGAATGCAACAGAACTATGTGGACTGTTTTCTAAGCAACTACTGTCTACCTGTCTACCATCCCAATCATTGTCCCTTACCTGAAGCTGTCACTATGTTCTACAGTCATTACTTCTTGATACTTCAGTGTTCCACTTTTGCTTTTTTTTTAAATCTTTATTGTTTAGTTAATGTTTCTTTATACTAAATTCCCATGGTTGAAATAATTGGACTGGTGTGTGTGTGTGTGTTTAACTTGGATCCTGACTGGTACACACACATTTGTTGAATATTATAGAATATAATAATAGAAGGAGGGGCAAGTTGAAAGTCACGAGTAGCTGGGCAGCGGTGGCGCATGCCTTTAATCCCAGCACTTGGGAGGCAGAGGCAGGTGGATTTCTGAGTTCGAGGCCAGCCTGGTCTACAGAGTGAGTTCCAGGACAGCCAGGGCTACACAGAGAAACCCTGTCTCAAAAAAAAAAAAAGAAAGAAAAAGAAAAAGAAAAAAGAAAGTCATGAGTAGTAGCCCCCTCCTTTTCACATGTCACACGGTGCTCGTAAGCATTATGTTGTTCTTTACTGTGCCTGTCACTCAATTCCCTCATGCTCTTCAGAAACTCCACGCATATCATCAGGTATCTGCCCCTTCAGAAACTTAACAACAATGTCAAAATTTACAAACACATATCCCGGGGCTGGAGAAAGGACTTGGTGTTTATGAACCCTTGCCCCTCTTGCAGAGGACTTGGGTTGGGAACCCAGTACCCACATGGCAGCTCACAAACATCCCTAACTCCAGTTCCAGAGACTCCTATGACCTCTTCTGTCTTCAGCAGGCACTAGGAATATAACTAGTGCACAGGCAAAACACTCACATTCATAAAGAAAACCATGCTTGTGTGATTTATGTTACCGTACGTTAGCCCTTTACCATCTTTTGTCTTTTAAAGAAAACTTTCAGGATTTCCAAGTCTTAATTAGAATAGGCCCTAGTTCTTTAGTCTTAATCTCTTCCTGTTTCACCCCTCAAACACTATGCCTCAAACCTCCTCTAATTTTCTTGGTGTCTAGTATAATATTAGTTATATTAATTATAGACACATAAGAAAAGATAACTAATGTCATTACAACATAGCCCATTGCCTGACTTACTCTGAAGTCAAAGCCTAGGAAAGTGAGGTGAATGGAGTCCATTAGAGGATGCCTGCATTCACGTCACTAACTAACTAACACTCAACTCACTCTTGAGTCCCTTACCAAAATGTGTGACGTGCTGAATCAAGGAAAACATGGAAGACATTGCCCCTGCCCTGAAATTGCTTACACTCTAGCTCGGGACCCTTCTTGAGAGTTAAACAATGCCAAATGAACGTGAGAGGTAGTATGTGCTGGAAGACTTCACACCACATGGGGAACCAGTAAAGACTTTGCAGAGGAGAGAGATTTGGATGGAATTTGGACTTGAAATAGAAGACAAAGAGAATGTTAAGAAGCCTAATTTATGTGGTCCAGATGCTCTATCAATAAAACAAGCCACTTCCTGCATCCTAGAACATGAGGTGGACCCAAGAAAGCAGCTACTTATTCATAAATGGTGTCTCTCACCAGTCTGGGGAGCGCAATTCTTGCATGTCCAACATGCTATAAAATGGACCATCTCTGTCTCTCCTTTGCAGAGTTGGTCGTTACTCACGGTCCCACTTTCCTATCCAGCATTACTCAAGACCCCCTTTCTCATCTCAGGAGCTCCAAACCCTTCCTCAACAAACAGGAAGTCTTCTTAGTGTTTTGTTGTAGTTGTTTACAGAATATGTGGGTCCTGATCTTACATTCAAAGCCAAGCTGCCTTCCTGCATTTTCATCTGTAATCCCCTTAGAATTTTTCTTAAAGTCTCAATGAAATTCTCTCATAAGCTCCCTTCTTTGCTGACCAAGTGAAGCACAGTTGCTGATTTTGCAAGAGAAGTGCTCCGAGTCTCTGTATCACTTGGCTGCTCTCTGCCCCGCCCTCTCCATGTTTATGTCTTTTATCAGAGCTGCTCACCGCACTGTATTTCAAGTGATCCTCAGTATTCTTCCTGTCCCACCCTGGATATTGACGGTAACATGATAGCCTATCTCAAAACTGGTTTGTGGAATTCTTTTTCTCATTGCCGTTAAAATAGCTTGTCTTGTAAATGCCAGAAAATTATTTTTGCCAATTAAGGATTTTATGAAGAACGATGTCAAGCGCTTTCCAGAAAGGTGTTTAAATTGTTCGGCTCAGCTGCTCCATCCATTAACATTTTCCTTTGCAGTTTAGCCTCACAGATTTGCAGGATGGTTTCCCCACACTGAAGAGAAAGAACTGTGCTGATTTCTTTGTAATTAAACATAACTTCCTTGGAGAGTCTTACGTTCAAGCTGTGGTTTAGAGCGTCAAAACGCTTTTCCCCTGCTGCTGAAATCGTGAAGTCTGTGGCCCAGCTCTCTTGTAAAAGCCTCTCTCTTTACAGAGTAGAAGCCTTCACAGTGCCCGTCCTATTCAGCTGCTGCTGCTGATAATTTCAAAGACATATTCACAGAGTCCTGCTCTGCATCAGGCATCTGTTATGTGGTTCCGGAGTGTTTGTAGCACTGTATCTCCTTTCAAGTTTCCACTTCCATGTGGGATTGTCTGCTGGAGAAATGCTGTGTGCTTTCCAGTGTTTCCTGTTTTCCTTGGGAGAGCTCCATACTGTAATCATTTTTCCATTCCCAGTTGCCTGGGCTGATTTGCTTAACTGTTCTGATGCCTTCCCGGTGTCCAAATTTGCACTCCTGAAATACAATTTCATTGCTTGCTTCATATGGGAAGGGAACATCTCATTTCTGCCTCATTCCTGTCGTTTTTCTCTTCTCTGTTTATCTGAGCGCTTGTCACATCCTTCCAAGACCTGAGGTCCGACACCTCAGTTTGGGTTTTCTAGTACTTGGATGGGTGTCAAGATGATTTATAAAGCGCTGGTGCCCAGTGCCATGGGCCAGTGATACCATCAGGTGAGCAGCAGCTTCTCAACTGTGTACCCAGCCTTGCTTATTGATAAGGACCACTGCAAGATGAGGCTCTTGCCCCACGTTCCCAGCAAGTCTGGTTTACAAGCCAGTCCACTTGTCCACGGTGGGCATCATTTCAGCCATCATTGCATGCCTTGCCTTTGGTACTTTTTTGATTCACATTCATAGACCATAGTTACCTGTAATTAAATTCTGTCGGTGGTGCATGAATTATTTTATCTAGTCGTATTTAATTTTCCTTGTTCTTCTTTGAGCATTCTCCTGTGAACTCCAGGCTTCATCCTGTAGATCTTTTGTCTGTTTCTGAGGCTAGAGTTAGATTGATTACACATTGGGCCTTTGGGTACTTTGTACTGCTCCTCATAGCAAATAAATGCACTGTTACCATGAGAACTTTTTTATGGTGATTCTTAAGAGCTGTCTAACCATGAAAGCCACCAGAAGATGCTAAGTGTTCCTTTAGACTGATGTCTCTACCAGAATTCCTTTGACCTCTAGGACTTCTTGGGCAATTTCTGGATTTTGATAGTGTTTCTTTTACAATGTTTATTTCTTTTTTGTGTGCATGGGCTCAAGTGCATTTGTGTTCCCCACATATTTGGAGGAAGTCCCAGATGCCAGAAGCAAGTGTCAGATCCCCTGGAGCTGGAACTACAGGTGCTTATGAGCCCCGATGTGGGTGCTGAGAAGAAATCTCAGGTACTCTGCAAGAGCAGAAAATACTCTTAACCACTGAGCCATCTTCCACTGCCAACATTTAACTGTTTACAAGTGGAAGTTCAGTGTTCCCGGCATCTGGTGGGTAGAAGCCAGAGATGCAACTAAATTTTCTACACTGCACATGGCAGATATCTCAACAAAAAGTTATATATCTTCAAAATCTGACAGTGTTTGCATATATGAGGGACTCTAAGCATGGAGCCCGGTTTCTAGAAGGGTCTGCTGTAGTCATTCCCCAGCAGTGAAGGGAAGGTATGACTATCCAAAAACAGAGAAAAAGAAAAGAGCTATATTGTCTTTTAAAGACATGAAAACATTTCTTTCAAAGTGACTTGGGGTCTCCATTAAGTGTATGTTCTTTATCAGTTCCGTTCCTTTCCTGCTTTAATCACTGTTTCCTCTATCTTAAGCATTCAGTCCAGACAGCCCCCACTCCAACATAGCCCCACATAGAGCTCTGGAGCAACCACTGCCCAAGAAACTTAAGCAGACAATGAGGTAATTTACCAAGCACTTGAAGATCATTCTGGCTAGTGTAGAAAACAGGGCTAACAGTAGGATTAAGATGGATTGGGCCTTGCAGCAACTGGGCTCAGCTGGTGGCAGGAGGTAAAGGGAGAAGCTGGCCTGACAGAGAAACCTAACTGTTTCCTGCCTGCATATTGAATTTGGGGGTGGGGGTTAAGAAAAAGAAGGAATATAATGTAATAATGCCTGTCCTGAAAAGCAAAGCAAAACAAAACAAAAAAGCAACCCAGTTCCCTGGAGGGGCTGAAAGGCCTTTGGGCCATGCATTGAGCACAAACGTCAGTGCAGAAGCCCTGCAATCTCATTTCAAGATCTCTGGAGCAAGTTGCAAACAAAGGCAGAGAAGAGAAGGAGCAAGAATCATCCATCTGGTCATGGACTCTGACCAAGTAAGGCCTCATCCAGGGAGGTACTTGTAAAGCAAGATGGAAAGAAAAATAGGGAGTTGGAGTAAAAACCACTCAGAAAGCCAGTGCATAGCGCTCAGCAGAGGGTTTGGGCCAGGCCCAATGGACAGGCCCAACTGCTTTCCAAGACAAAGAATCCATCTGTTTCCTGCATTTTTCACAATTAGCCTCCAATGGAGACTTCTCAGGAGAGAGAGAGAGTAACTTGGGTTGAATCAGGGCCTCATCTGCCAGCTTTGCTGTGTAGAGAAGGAAAGCCACAGAAGCAGTCTCTTAGTGTCTATCTTGTCACAGACAGTAGCAAAGTCCCATCTCTTAGCCCCTCTACAGGACTTGGCTCGTAGCTTACTTAGTAACCCACAGGGACATTGGCAAAGACTGTCCTGATTACAGCCCCATCACATCTCCTGAACTTGAGCAGGCTGACAATGAACCAGACCTCTCTCAAAAGAATCAATTCTGTATTTAGACACAATTCTGTTGTTTTGTTTTGTTTTGGTCTGGCCTGAATGGTTTAGATCAACTTAGAGTAAAGATCATCTTGAAGCCTGGGAACACATTTTTCTCTGAGCTCAGGGGAGTCGTCTGCCATGTTTCCTGGGTAATCCAAGCATGACCTTTCCGCATTCTTCCATCTAGAGGAAATGGTTTCAATCTCTCTCACCAGAGGAGTGCAGTTCTGTTATTATCTTCTTTATAGTTTCTGAGATGTAGGAACTTTTCTATGTACTCAGACTTATCCTTGTCAATCAAGGCAGGTCATCCCCATTGGTGTGACATAGTTTACATCCAAATGAAAATAATTTTCATTGGTTCTGATCATACTTGGAACATGTGAAATTGACTTTAAAGTTTTTCTCTAGTTGTCTCTACCAGGTTTCTTACATGGTCAGCCCAAGTCATGCCACGTTTAGGATTAAAGCATGTGGTCAAGGAAGTTGGCAGACCCAATGAAGACGTTTTGCTCAGACAAACAGTGGGGTCCACCAGAGTCTAGCCCATCCATAGAATTCTTTGGAAAAACTAGCAAATTCACTGGTGTAAGAACAATAATCTCCTTCCTTTGATAGATCCACAGGATGTGTTGGCAGAGCTAGAGGATCTGTTCTTTAAAACTATATAGCAGGGCCATGGTGGTGCAGTTTTATTTTCAGCCCCAAAGAGGCAGTGGTAGACACAGTCAGATCTCTGTGAGCTGGGGGACAGCCAGGGCTACACAGTGAAACTTTGTCTCAAAATACAAAAAGGAAACAAGCAAAAGCCCAAGCCAACAAACAAAACCACATCAGATCAAATCAGCTCTCCGTCTAAGGCTCTGAGATACTTAGGAATAGATGACTTTCTGCTTATTTGAAAGGTAAATGTTTCTCTATCTCTCCCATCACATCTCTGGTCTGAAAGGACAGAAAGAGAACAGGAATCTGTTCTGTGAAAGGGAAGAGAGGAAGAGCTATGGAAAGAAGAGGGGCTGGGAAGTATCTCCCATGAGAAATCACAGTGGCAGCCTGCTGGTGAGGGCTGAAGGGCTTGAAAGGACAGACATACTTACTATTGAGAAAACTTACTGATTTCCTAATGTTGTGTGAACACCCTGCCCTTTGCCTGCCTCCTCTCCGTCCCCGGCAGTGCTCCAACACATCGAGAAAAACCAGTTTTATCCTCAAATGCCTGGTCAGTTGTGTCTAGTGGCAGCAGAAGAGGGAAATTCTTGTCTCCATATGTTGGAGCAGAAAGCCAAGAACAGCTGCATGAGTCAAGATGTGAATAAGACCAAGAATTTACGGGGCAGGCAAATTAAAACCAGAGCACTTCTGAGAAATTAAGATGCCAAGAATTCACAAACACTCCAAAGAAGTCATTGTGTTTTTGCTCCACTATATGGAAAGCTCCAAGAATAGGCAACTGTGACATCTGGTTGTTAGCACTCGCATGCCTGTAAGATAGAACCAGACATCTCAGAAACCCACATGTCATTATCCCATGAAGCTTTTCCAATCCTTCATTGAATAAATGAAGAACAAGTACTTTGTGCCATAACCAATGGGGTATGATGGTGTGCTGCTTTGATGATGCTTGGCCCATAGGAAGTAGCATTAGTAGGAGGTGTGGCCATGTTGGAATAGATGTGGCCTTGTCGGAGGAAGTGTGTCACTGTGGGGGTGGGCTTTGAGGTCCTATGCTCAGGATCCACCCATTGCGGAGGTCAGACCCTTCTCCTGGCTGCCTTTGGATTAAGATGTAGAATATCCAGATCCTTCCAGAGAACCATATCTGCATGGATGCTGCCATGCTTCCTGCTATGATGATAATGGACTGAACCTCTGAAACTGTAAGCCAGCCCTTATTAAATATTGTCCCTTATAAAAGTTGCCTTGGTCATGGTGTCTCTTCATAGCAAACTCTAACTAAGACAGATGGCAAATCAGATAAACGAAGACCCTAACTGTATAGAGTTGACAGTATGGGGCAAGTGGGAGGAAAGGGGGGAAGAGATGATAAACTTTTAACCACATAAATGGAAAGTAATGATAGTTTCTATTCAATGTTGGCAATGGGGTACTCTTAATAGAAAACACCAGAGTGGGCTATTTAAGGTAGTGAGTGAAGTCACTAAAACAAACAAACAAGATTTCACTGAAATCTAAAGCCTCAGAAAGAACTCTCCGCACAGTTAGCATGGAAGAATGCTCCAGGGAGAGGCAGCAGCAGCTCCAAAGGCTCCAAGGGGAAAGAGACAGAAAAATCCCAGAAACTCATGGAGTTCCCATGACTAAAACTTAACTGAACGGTTAGAAAGGGTCACAAGGGAGGATTTTGAGTTGGATAATGGAGTCAAGGTTTTAAGGTTTTGGGGGTCAGGATAGAATTTTGATATCCTTTTGATATTTTAAATTGTCATTGAAGTACAATTACATTCTTTTCCTCCATCCAGACCTACAGACACACACACACACACACACACACACACACACACACACACACACACACCCTGTTTTGGTGGTATAAATTGGCTTTAAGACTGTACATTGAACAATCAACAGGGGACTCACAAATCCTTCTCCCAATAGTCATTAGTTGCCTGTAGTTCTTTGTCTAGAAGTGAGAGAGATCCTGCGAAAATTTCCCCTTCCACATTAACACGTCCATTGTCATTGCCAATGTTGCCATCTTGTTTATGCAGATTTCTAGGAGAGAATGTGTCATGGCAGACTTCCTGATATTCCGGTTCTTGGCAATCTTTCTACCCCACTCTTCTGAGATATTCCCTGAGCCACAGATGGAGGAGTTGTAACATACATGTGTCCATTATGGCTGGGAACCCCATAGTCTGTGGATCTCTGTATTGTGTCCAGCTGTAGCTTTGGGGGAATGGTCTCCATTTGCCATAAATACAAGCTTCTTTGATGAGAGATAGTAGCTATACTTATCTGGAGGCTAAAGGATAAGATTCAGAATGTAGTAAGGAGTTATGCCAGTCCAACAAAATAGTGGTAGTAGATTCTTTTTTAACATTCATGCCCTCACCAGTCCTAGGAAGCTGTGTAAGTTTCCAGTACCAAGCACAATTTCCCACCTGTGGACTGGTTCTTAAGTCTAATTAAACAGCTGTTGGTTGCCACCAACCAGTGAGTGCCACTTAGTGTACCATTGTGCATATCTTGCCATACTGCTCATTGTGCTTCATACATGTTACAGCTGGATAGAACTGGGTAGAATTCTTTTCCTCCCACCACTCCCTGAAGAGAAGACTGAAAGGTTTTTAAAGTAGGAATGACGTCATTTTGTGCTATAAAGGACAGAGTGACAAGGAACAGAAGTGGAAGCAACAAGATGTTAAGAAAGAATATCTCCAGTCCAAGTAAGAAGTGACCAGAAAACAGCCCTAGAAACAAAGGGTGATGGTCCCTGCAGGGTATAGTTATTGTATAATAAGGAATCGGGTTTTTTGGTAAATTGGATGGGGCATTAGACAAATTGAAAGCTTTATTCATTTGGCAACTGAATGCTGAGTGTCTACTGTGTGTAAGTCACTGGCCTAGTTATTTGAGACATACCACAAAAAAATAGAGACCGTGTCTCTCCCACTGTGCTTACATTTATCACTGACCACTGGATTGAGCAAATAATTTGTTAGTTTTGTGAGTTATGTTGAGGAAGAATTAAGAAAATATGTGTTGAAATGAATCAGAGGATCAATTTTAAACATTTCACAATACACATGAGCCATCCACTGGTGAGTTCTAGTAGTTAGTTGAATGTAGATCCCAAAGAATATTTAAAGATTAAGGAATAATAAGCATACAAATGGCATTTAATGATATCTACACCCATGAGAATGGATTTATCATATCTGGACTCTCATAGTGTGTTAGAGTTTACGTATAAAATGTCCTCTAAAAAGGATCCTTTGTTGAAGGTACAGCCCCAGGCTGGTGGGGCCATTGAACAATAGGCTTCATCAATTGATTGATCCATTGATAGGTTCCTAGTTAAATAGAATATTAGGAGATGGGTCTAACGAAAGGAATGGGTCACTGGGACATGTCTCTGAAGAGTACTCTTCCCTTTTCTTTTTCTGCTTCCTGACCACTATAGATAAGCAGCATTGTTCTCCCAGGCCTTCCTGATGCCATGACATTTTCTCTCCTCTAGAAGGAACAAGATGATCATAAACTGAAACCATGAGTCAAAGTAAATCTTGATTTCCTTGTCTAGGAGTTTTCAAAAACATCAGTTATTTTGTCTCAGTAACAGAAAACATAAATCATATATAAGGCATGTAGAAGGAGGAAATTAAGCCTTTGAGCTGAACAGTGGGCAGCTTTAACATTTAGTGCTTGGCTGGAACTAAAGATCCAGAGAGGGCGATAGGTGGGGGAAAAAGACCAGAGACGCAGTGGTCTTCCAGGCCAGCAGCACTGAAAGCCAATGTGAAGTCAACAGGTAGAAATAGGAAATTCCTGGCCTTTCAGCGTGGGGACTGTTGGGATTACAACAAAGACAGTTTAAATGGAAAAAATGGAGAGCTGGATTTGTAATGGCTGAGCAGGAACAAGGAGTAGAG
Source organism: Uromys caudimaculatus (assembly GCA_028551405.1). Lineage (NCBI taxonomy): Eukaryota > Metazoa > Chordata > Mammalia > Rodentia > Muridae > Uromys > Uromys caudimaculatus. The sequence goes on from CM052709.1 coordinate 49,790,086, forward strand.
GCAGAGAAAGCAACAGGCTTTCTGAGAGGTTTTGAGACATGTGGTAGGAATTGGGGGAGGCTGTCAGGCCAGGAGGTTTGTGTTTCCTGTCTGTCTACTAAGTTTAAGACAATAAAGTATGTCCATCTCATGTTGGAATGATCCAAAAGAGGAAGCACTGATGCTGACAAAGAGAGGCTAAGCCAAGGAGAACATGCTGGGCAGCAGCTGAGGCAGAAGCTCAGGCAGCTCAGCCTTCAGGAAGCACCTTCCATTGTGAGGAGTAGGAGGAGGCTAGGCAGAAGCAGGCCTCTCCACATTAGCCTGACTGAGGAAACAAGCCAGCTTTAAGACCAAGTTCCTTTGCATTTCCTTCGTAAAGACTCTAAGTTGACTAAAGTCAATACAACCTCGTTGCTCTGGTCCATGTTGATGACACCAGCTGAGAAGCCAATGAAAAGGAGTGAGGGTTTTGAGCTGCAAAGAAAGACAATGGGGAAGAAGGACAGCTTGGGTCTCTCCATTTAGCTCTCCGTCCTTCTCTGACTAAAGCAGAGATTTGTCTTTTTTCTATGTAGTCATTTAGACTTCAGTGGAGAGTCCCAGAGAGCTTGTCAGGTATTGGGTGTTTCCACACTGTGTGTTGACTGACATCCTGGACTGACATCTGGGCTAAGATGGCATTTACCCAAGCAAGTAAAACCTACTCCTTCCTCCACAGGTGTCTTAGTTAGGGTTTAACTGCTGTGAACAGGCACCATGACCAAGGTAACTCTTATAAGGGCAATATTTAATTGGGACTGGCTTACAGGTTTAGAGGTTCAGTCCATTATCATCACGGCAGGAGCATGGCAGAGTCCAGGCAAGCATGGTGCAGGAAGAGCTGAGAGTTCTACATCTTCATCTGAAGACCACTAAGAGAAGACTGGCTTTCACATGGCTAGGATGAAGGTCTTAAAGCCCACACCCACAGTGACACACTTTCTCCAACAAGGCCACACCTACTCCAACAAGGTCACACCTCTTAATAGTGCCACTTCCTGGGCCAAGCATATTCAAACCACCACAACAGGACATTCTGAAACTGGGGAAAAGAGAATCGGGCGGGGTTATGTTCAACTCAAAACTCAGGGCTTGCAGGAGAAAAGAGCCCTAAGAGCAGATAGTAGCTACTGGAGAAAGCTAGTTCCAATGACGGGGCCAGCACACGATTCTGTACTCCAGCAAAGAAGATGGAATGAACTCACTCCTGGACCTGGAAAGGAGCTGACTTGACCTAGGCTTTTCACATGATGATTTCCTTAACACTCCACAATCTCGTGAGGTAGGCTTTCTTTGTCCCTTCTCTCTATATGTAGATTCAATGGATAAGTTCTGTTACTCTAGGCAACCCTGACTAGAACAACTCACCAATGGACAATGGACACCTTGCTCATTATTTCTGTCCCCTTCTCATTTCAGTGCCTTCTGTCTCTCTAGCTTTGTCACACGGTGGTGACAGGATGTACAAGCACCCTTCCAGCCAGCTGGGCTGGGTTAAAGGCCTCTCAGGACTCACTACACACTTCATGCGACTTAGCCATGCAGAGCACATCCTCCAGTGTTTACGTGTTGAATAGTTTATGATCTGCTCTACATCTGATCAGGCAGAGTCAATGACCAAAACTGCTGATCCGTGGAAACTTCACAGCCTTTCCGGGCATAATAATGGCTACAGCTTCAGCTTATTCAGAGAGAGAAATCGCCTTTGATGAGTTGTGCAAGGACAAATTAAGACGTGACTCTCACCCACTATCTAGAATGGCTGCTGCTGCAGACTTTGCCTGAGAAGAAAGGGGGCTGGATGCAGAGAGGCTTCAGCTACCCACTCCTAAGTAGAAGGGAAGGGCCAGGGCTAAGCTGGGCATTGCCAGGGGAGGTTCACTCGTTCAGAAACAAGAGATCATGCTGCAGAGGCAACTCTGCCACTCCTTTCTTCAAACCTATGGCAGAGACAGAGAATAGTTCCTCAAATTTCCATTATTTGTTTAATAGCAATAGAAAAATCTTCCATTCTTAAGGACAATGCTAGTTAATTGTAGCATTTCTATATTTCGTACCTCTTCTACTTAGACATTGTCACGTGTCTAAGTTCAGGACAGTGAGATGGACATAGAACTGGCAAGAGAAACTTCTGAGAAAAGATACCCTTAATTTTTCCTTATGTCTGGAATGTGGAAGTGATGGTTGGAGCTTGGGTAACTGTATTGAACCACGAGGTAAGAAACTATCATTCAAAATAAATAGAAGGTGTCATTCAGACAGGAGGAGACTGGGCCAGTAAAGTTTGTGCATAAGATTGTAGTGGAAACTGCTATTGTATAAGCAGTTTATCTTTTTTGGCACTTACAAATATTGCTAATATGCTTTATATATAACTTTGTCTAGGCACCTTCAAATGTCCCTAATGACCTCTGGCAAGCTAACTGTTTTATTAAACAGCTTTACCAACAGACACTGCAGCAACAAGCCTTGCACGATTAGAGTCAGTGATTGGGGGCACTGTGAGGCTACGCTGTCATCAATAATGTTGTTCCATCCATCAGCTGGTAGAGAAATCTCATTTAGTCCCATGTCCTTTGCTCAGTAATACCCAGATTTCTACTGTGTACAACTCCTTGATCAAACTGTGTTCCTATTTTCAAGGGCCCGCAGTTTACTGCTTCATGGGTTTCTCCAGCTTCTTGCCCTCCACATATCTGAAAGCCTGCTCCTCTGGAGCCCTGAATCTGGCACTAAACATTAGAGAACTTCAGACACACCCATGGCACCCCACTGCCCCTAGGTCAGAAGTCCAGAGGGCAGAAGATGTCTCCATCCAGAAGGTCACACCCTCTGCACTTGTAGAGTTTATTCTAAGTACCAAATGTCCTGGAGATACCTGCCCAGATGGTCCCCAGATTGCTTCCAACACTGGTTACTCTGAGGATAGGCTAGACAAGGGCCAACTGTCTCTAGCAAGTATGGATAGAATTTGAGGCTGAGGACAAGCTGCCCATACTTGCTATTGCCTATCCTTACAAGGCTGATTTGTTGGGGATATTGCCTATCCTCAGCAAAGGCTGGGCTAATTATGTGTCTACACAATCTGACACAAAACCCAGAAGAATCCAAGAAATTACCATTTCTACTTGGGCCTCAAGGACACAATGAAGGTGTATTTGTCAAAGTGAAAGACCAGGCCATGTTTTATTTAACATTATCTTGGCTGAATGTATACCTTTAAACATTTAGACTCATGGTATGTGAGCTTCTGTTTGAACTTACACCTAGAATGCCCCATGGGCTTCTTCTCTCTCTCTCTCTCTCTCTCTCTCTCTCTCTCTCTCTCTCTCTCTCTCTCTGTGTGTGTGTGTGTGTGTGTGTGTGTGTGTGTGTGTGTGTGTGTGTGTGTAAAAGTGTAAAAGTCCAACTGAGCCAGTCCTGGAGGATGACTAGACAGATGCTCCAAGTATCTGTTCTAGAGCACAGATTAAATGAAGTCAGAGGATAACCTGGCCTCAAAAGCTGAGCACAGTGAACATCAAGGCTGGAAACTGGTGGGGTACAGGCCCCAGTATAGGACCTGCTTGCAGTAGAGCCTGCCTTCCCATTACTGTGATTGATTGCCCTTTGTCTATCTCAAGGCAGAAGGCCCGCTGCTTTCCAGTAACTAGGGCTGGAAGGTAGTGGAAAAACCCCAGCATGCACCCGGATCCTGTCAGAGAATGGAGAGAAGCCATGGGATAAGCCACCCATTAAATCAGAGAGTGACACTATGCCATAGAAAACATTTATCATTGGAGGGCTCCTAGAAAAGGAATTGGGAAAAATATGTCTGTGTCTTGTGTCCCTACCCCAGTCAAAGACACTGGGCCCAAGGAAGGGTTTTGGTCCCAGAAAGTTAACTGAGGCATGCAGGTATGTGAGCTTTGCCAGTATAGAAGGGAAATGGAGTTGCTAAAACTGAATACCAGATGCAAGGCAGTGTCAGTTCTAGGTGGATTATGGACATAGCTGTTGTTTCTAACCTGTGTCTTTTCTTACTTGCAGCATGGTTGAGTGATTGGATGGAGCACACACCATGCTTATTTAAAAACATCTTTTAATGTCATTCCTAGTTGCCAACACACTCTTTGTGGCCATGCCTTGCTTTGAAGCTGGAGGAGAGTGGAGACCTGAGAGCCACATCTTCGGGATCCTGCCAGAGTGAACGAATTGGCAACATGAAGGGCACACAGTCACTGGAGCCCCCGCTTCTCATGTGGGACCAGTGTACAGGAACCGAGAAGTCTGCCCGGACGGTGTTGATCCATTTCTGGGGCTGGTGCAGGAGCTATCCAACCATGTGAGTGTCTCATAGTGTGGGATAGAAATGAGAGAGAGTACGAAGAACTTTCAATGTCAGTGTGAAGGTATGGCTCAAGATACAAGGCTATGATATGTTATCTTCCTTAACATTTTCCCATACTGAGAAGTGAAGGGGACACATATTTCCATTTGTCTTCTTGCCCTGGGCTTTACAGTCGTTTGTTACCGGGATAAAAGGAGCACAGCAGGTGTAGGGAGCGGTTAGAGTATTCGCCATTACAAGATGGAGCTGACTTCCGCTGTCGCTCTAAGGAAACTTACGGATAGCGTGGGAAAACCCCGAAGCGCTTGCGCATTAAGGGTGTACATGACTAATCACCGCCCACTCCCGGGGCGCGCCAATCAGTGGAGGACACGCTGCCTCAGGGCTATATAAGCAGCGCCATTCTGGGCCCCCGGGGTCTTCCTCTTCATGATGCAATAAACACATTGCTGCAGAAGGATCCGTGTGTCCGCGTGGGTTCTTGCTGGCGAGACCAAATAGCGTGCGGGACAAGCAGGCCCTTCCGTTCAGGTGCATTGTGCAAATTTAGAAGTACTGTTTTCAGCCCTGACGTGCCGAGTGTACACAGTACATAGGGAAGAGTTCCTCCATAGCCTGTTTGGAGGCTGGGTGGCAGAGGAGTGTTTTAGCAGCCAGAACACCAGGACATGAGGGCTTTGTGCCAGAGCCTTTTGTAATCTTTCTCTGTGGTAAACACCGTGCTTGCCACTGCACCAACCATATCACTATAGTGAAGCAACATATTGTCATTAAGCACGCAGAAGCAAAGCGTCAGGATAGGCAACACCTGCTTTTGCTGACCTGTGCAGACCATCCTGTAATTCTATGGACCTTGAAAGCATACTGTGGTTTCCCCCACATTCACCCTTTGGGGAGAGGCAGGACAGGTTTCATCATTCCATCATCAGACAGGAAAAGCCAGGCTTAGTGAGACAAAAGAACTCCAAGATCCCCCAGCAAATAGAAGGAAGGGTCTAGGTGGGAACCATAGCCATCTAATTCCTGTTCAGTGCCTGTATCACTCCACAGAAACCCAATCTAGTTCAGGAACAGAAATGTGGGTATAAAGCCCAGCCTCTCTCTTCTGAAAGCACCAGAGACCTGTACCTGGCCAAAGGTTGGCATGTCTATTTATGTGGCTTGTTTAGCTCTGGTTGGCTAATGATACTTAATCACATGTGCCTTGCAGTTGGCCAGGATAATGGAGAGAAATGCAGAGGGGTCAACTAAACACATGTAATTTGCTAACATCCCGAAGCTTTCACAGAGCACAAATGATCCATTACCAAAGATTTCAGGAGCCAAAGGTACAAATTAAAGTTAGAGAAACTGCTTAAAGCTGTGGGTAGGTATACTGGGCCAAGGACAGCCTTTTCTTTCATGGTTTCAAAATCTGATAAGCAAAATTAGAGACCCACTGTGTGAAAGTTAGTTGGGTAAAATGCATCACTAGTCAGAGGGGCTGTTTTTCTTCAGATAAACTGGCACCTTTGATGTCTCCAGAGAGTTAGAAGATGAAGCCTTATGTACCCTCACAGGGGGCTTCCCTTTCAATGGGCTGTCCATTTACTGTGGCTGTTCATCTATGCTGTGTAATAAACCAGTCTCTCTCTATAGCTATTGAAACGCTAACAATCTGGAGGCTAGAGCTTACCTGGTTAACAGCACTTGCTGCTTTTGAAGAGGACTGGGTTGGATTCCCAGCACACACATGGCACACAACCATTTCTTTCTCCAGTTCCAGGAGATTGGAATCCTATTCTGGCCTCCAAGAGCATTCTGTGTATCTGGTATATAGACATATAGGGAGCAAACACACATGAACATTACAAAAATCCTAGTTAACAATCTATGTTGACTCCTGTTTCCTAGGGGAGATACAAACAAATGTCTAATCCCAGATGAGGCGCCAAGGACACACCAAAGCTGTGATTCTATCCAAGTCTATCCTGAGGAGCCAGTGAATCCACTGAGTTTACTTATGGGAGCACAGATGAGGAATTACTTACAAGAGTGTGGGTGGCCCCCAGACTGCATCACATTATTGAAAAGTCCTACACTACACAGGTGGTGACTTTTCAAAGCCCACTTTCTCCTCAAAAGCCTCGCCTTACTGTAGGTCACCTTCAGCCTCACCTTACTGTAGGTCACCTTCAGTCTCACCTTACTGTAGGTCACCTTCAGCCTCGCCTCACTGTAGGTCACCTTCAGCCTCGCCTCACTGTAGGTCATCTTACTGTCTAATTGAGGCTCAACTGCAAGTGTGGTGCCTCACTTCTCACTCTTCATAGAAGAGCTCTCCGGGTGCTGAATGTCTATGAACAGGAAGAATAAATGCCCTCCATCCCCTCTCCCCACATAATATATACGCCATGCATCAGTGTGATGCCAGGAAAAGGGAGAGCAAGCAAGCACTCTCACTTACCGGGGTGGGATAGTTTAGTGACTACATACCCTGTGACTGATTGCTCAAGGATTCAGGTCAGACCTGGGAGCAGAATCTGCAACCCTGTTTCCCAGGGTCAGCTTATAAAGTAAAAAACCATAAAAGCTCATAGCAACCATAAAAGCACATACACAGGTGCTGGAAGTGCTGTCGGGTGTTGCTGTGGTTGTTGGTTAGGGTCCTTGCTTATTGCAGCTAAGTATACAAAGCAGTTCTAACTGACTTTTATTGTGTTTGGCTCTCAAGGGTCTGCTGAATTTCCAAGAACACCAAAGCAAAAAACTTAAGAGGATATGTGGTTAATGGTTAACTCAGGCAAGAGGAAGTTTCTCTGTAACAATGTAAGATGACTGGCTATAGGCACAAAACAAAATGGCTACAGTAATGTCAGAAAGGCAGAGGCTACCTAGGTCTTTACATTCCCTCCTTGAGTTATTCCTGAAAATCAAATGGTTGACTCTGAGGCTTCTTCTGAAACTAGGAGGGTTCACATCAGTTTTTCAACCCAACTAGGCACATGCTACCTGACTTTTCGTCTTAGAGACAGTCTGCAAATGTCCCTGAGAAAGGTTTGCTTTGTTACATGGTTCCTCTACCCACTGTTCTTCCTTTGTGTTACTTACTTTTCTTGCTGATGTCACAAAACATCTTACAAAAAACATCTGCAGAAAGGGATGGGTGAAAGGATGACATCTATCCTGGTGGAGAAGGCATTGCATTCGTGAAGCAGGGCTTACACAGATCCACAGCAGGAAGCAGAGCGTGATCAATGATGGCATTCAGGTAACTTTCTTCTGTTTGTCAGTCTAGGACCCAAGCCCGTAGGATGATGCTACCCACAATTAGGGTAGTCTTCTCACCTCAGTTAACTCTGTCTAGAAACTCCCTCACAGACATGTCCAGAAGTTCACTTCCATGATTTCAAATCTCATGAGGCTGACAATCTGATTAACCATCAGACTACTGCTTCCCAGAAATATTCAACTGTCTACAGCATTTTGACACAAGATACATTAGATAAAGGTTTACTACTTGGTTATATACAAGTCACAAATAGTAGAAACATTTTGCAGAAAGAACAGTCTTTGAAAGGACGGGCATGACATGCATCGCACATTAACACCTGGCAAATGTTAGTAGCCACTTTGGAAGATGAGCCAACTCCAAATGGGTGAGCGCATTCCAGTTTTAGATTTTGGTTAAAAGCTGGTAGTTTGTAAGTTTTCAGGGCTGACCTTTGGTATTAATAACCAATTGTTGTGCTCTTCCCTGAGAAAGAATTTGTCTCCCACTTTAAGTATTTCTTAGTTGCCTGTAGTTCTTTGTGTAAGAGTATGGCCCCCATGCACATTGGCAAACTGATTGATGTTGACCTTGTCCAGCATATGCTTTGGCAACACCTCGTTGATATAGCTTCTGACATTCCTAGAAGATACACAACGAATTCTTTGATATTCTGGCTCTTACAATCTTTCAGTCCTCTCTTCCTCAATGATCCCTGAGCTTTAGGTACAAGAGTAATGTTGTAGATGTCTCCATTGGGACTGAGATCTACAACTCTGCTTTCATTGGCCATGGCTTTCAGTAATGGTCTCTGTCTTTTGCGAAGAGAAGTTTCCCTGATGAGGGGCGAGGAGTACACTTATCTTTGAATATAAGCACAGAGACAGGCAGATCCCTGTCAGTTCCAGGCCAACCTGGTCTACAGAGTGAGTTCCAGGACAACCAGGGCTACACAGAGAAACCCTGTCTCAAATAAGATAAAATAAAATAAAATAAAATAAAATAAAATAAAATAAAATAAAATAAAATAAAATAAAATAAAATAAAATAAAATAAAAACAAAAAGGGACAAATATTTAAATATTTAGAGTGTAGTTAGAGATTATGCTGGGTTAATACTGTGGTGGTTATAGGTTCTTATCCAAGATCCAATTTCACTACCACTAGGTAGTGAGCTAGATTTCCAGTACTAGGCATGATTCCCCCACGAACCTTTTTATTTTCAAATCTTAAGTCTAATTAGAGAACTCTTGGTTGCTGCTGCTATGTGAGCACCACTACTACACCTTTATGGCCATTATGCCCTGCCAGCTGGTGTGGCTGGGGTGGCGGTTCATAGGCAGTACAGTTGGATAGGGCTGTTGGTTGTTTCCCCCTTTTGGAAGGTTCCATGGCACCTCTGGTACCATGAAAGCTGGCCCTAGGGGAGGAAGCATTCAGGTGAGTCCCAGCTCAAAGGCCTCTTACCCTGTGTCTGAAACGCATAGTGTCTTCAGCAATAAAGACTTACCTTCTACATCTGGGGGTGGGGGGGGAGTGGGCAACCAAGGACAACATTAATAGCCTGTAATGTTTTGAGAGTCTCTTGGACAACTCTGACCAATAACACAAAAAGGGGTTTTCTCATGCCAGATGTTGGAGTTTGTATGTTTGTTTTGTGGCACTTAAAAAACATTTTTTCAATTTCATTTATTTATTGATTGATTGATTGATTGATTGATTGTACATGTCACTCATTGCCACCCTTTGACTCACCCTCTCCCACAATCCTTCCCCCTCCCCCTCCCATTTTCCTCTGAGTAGGTGAGGGCTCCTTGGGTATCCCCCCACCATGGCATTTCAAGTCTCTGCAAGGGTAGGTGCTTCCTCTGATGTTGAAGTTTTTGTTGGATGGTCTTGAAGAGGGCATTGTTAATCCATATGGGAAGTTTTTATTTAAACTATATGTATATTTATGCACAGAATTACATGTACTACAGGTATTTTTAGGTAAATAGCTAATAATATAATTCCTTATGACTTTTTCAGATATCCTTACTGATGTTTTCTCCCCCTCCGTCCTTCCTCTGTATTTTTCCCTCCGTCCATCATAAACCCCCATGTCACTTGCCTTTCCTTGATCAGGTCACTTGTACCACGATACTCCCCTCTCTATTACCCCCTCACCCCAGCAATGGTCTCTTTTTGCATTCCTGGTTTCTGTAGTTACTACAGGATATGTGCTCACATCTGAAGATTTGGAGTTCAGAGCCTGCAATGAGAAGGCATGCAATATTTCTCTCTAGGTCTGGGTTATCTCATACTGCATGATCTTTTCTAGTTCCATCCAGTTACCTGCAATTATTTCTTCATTCTTTACAGCTAAATAGTAATCAGTGGTGTACATGTACTACATTTTCATTATCCATCTGTCAGATAACAGACAGTGAGGGTGACAGAGAAGCAGTGAATGTGGCTGAGCCAGTGTCTGAGGCATAAGTTATTCAGTCCTTTGGGCATATGCTAAAGAGTGGTAGAGCTAGGTCATATGGTAGATTTCTTTTTAGAATTCTCCACACTAATTTCCAGAGAGCTAGACAAGTTTGCAACTCCACCAACAGTGAATGAGGGTTCCCTCCTTCCCACACCCACTCTGGCATCTGTTGTAGGTTGTTTTGTTGATCTTTATCATTTTGACTGGGGAAAAATAAAATCTCAGAGTTATTTTGATTTGTATTTCCATAATTGATAGGAAGAAAAGGAACATTTTGAGATCATTTTTAGCCATGTATTTATTCTTTTGAGAATTCTCTATTCAGGTCCCAAGTCTATTTTTTTTTTTCTAAATGGGTCATTTCTTTGTTTATTTTGACTCGTTATTGGGTTCTTTATATATTTGGATATTAATATCCTGTCAGATGCACACCTGACAAGATTCCTTCCCACTCTGTGGGCTTCCTCTTCACCCAGTTATGAAGTGGAAACTTGAGGGTTCTTTGGAGAGTTGGTTGGATGGTGTTTTGCTGGGGCAGACTTGTGAAGGAACGTTTGTTTCATTAGAGTGGACACAGGTGAAAGGCTAAGGCAGACTTGTGAAGGAACATTTCACTGAAGCAGACACAGGAGAGAAGATGTACTGCTAGAGCAAGCACATGAAAGGACACGTGATGAAGGATTCTTTGCTGACAACAAGCATGTATTGGTCCTCTTTACAATGCATAGTTGAGCTGCATTTGTTGGAACTCCATAGAGAGAAATGTACCAAGAAACTTATGGCGGTGTGCTGCAGTTTCTTTCTGCTTCTGTGGACTCAGGCTGATTGGATGCACGTGCTGAGGCAAGGCACATGGAGGACACGTGATGTGTGGAGGCTATAAATAGGACTCGATGGAGTGACAGAGACAGAGCTTGGCTTGCTGGTACAGCTAGCTATACACTTGTGGGTCTCACATTTTCCCTGAAAAAGGCACAGCAGAGAACCTCTCCTGGTGTTCCTCCTGGTCCCTCCTGCTGACTCGAGCTGAGGTTGAGGCCTGGCTGTCTCTGCTAGGTCGCCTCACCATTATTGCTAACCTGACTCTACCAAACTGAACTGCCGGTGTATCCATGAAGTGTTTGCGAGTGGATTGAGCTGTTTATTTCCAGACAACACAGATGGGAGTTGCTCCAAAGAACCTTTCTAAACAAGTCCACTTCCTCTGTATTTTTCTTTTCCACTACCTCTGGTGGGTGGTGAACTATAAGGGAGGCTAAAGGTTTAAGAACCATCATTAAAAATAAGGTTTGAAAAAACCTTACACAGTTGCTTGTTTCTCTAGCTGTGCAGAAGCCTTTTGGTTTTATGAAATCTCACTTGTCAATTGTATGCCTTAATTCTTGAGTACGTAAAGTCCTATGTGGAAAATCCTTTTCTACACCCATGTTCTATAGAATACTGTGCATATTTTCTCCAGCAGTTTCCGGTTCTATATTCATGTCTCTGGTCCATTTGGAGTTAATGTTGTGCAAGGTCCTAGATACAGATGTAATTTCATTCTTCTGTGTGTGGACAGCCAGCTTTCTAGGCACCATTTATTAAAGTGCTCTCTTTCCCCCAGCATATGGTTTTGGCATTTTTGTCAAATATTAAATGATGTAAGTTACATGTACTCATGTTTAAGTCCTCAAGCTTATTTCATTGATCTGTATATACATCTGCTTTGGTGCCAACACTATACTGTTTTTATCACTATGACCTTGGAATGTATCTTAAGATCTGAAGTAGTGGTGCCTCCAGCATTATTCTTTTTGCTTAGGATTGTTTTGCTATCCAGGGTCTTTTTTGGTTCCATATGAATTTTAGGATAGTTCTTTTCTACATCTGTAAAGAATAAGTTAGAGATTTTGACTGGGATTGCGTTGAATCTGTGGCTAGCTGTGGTAAAATGAACATTTTCACAATATTAATTTTGCATGGATATCTTTACATTTTCCAAAGTCTTTCTCTTTCTTCAGGGCTTTGATGTTTTTATTATAGAGGTCTTGGTTAGGTTTATCACTAGATGTTTTATTTTATTTTGAAGCTATTGTGAATAGAAGCATGTACATGATCTCCTTGTCTGTATATCTGTTGTTGATGTATAGAAAACCTATTGATTTGTGCAAATTGAATCTAGAATTTTTTTAATTTTTAGAAGCTTTCTGATAGAATTTTGGGGATCTCTAATGTGTTCAATCCTGTCATCTGCAAATAGGGATAGTTTGACTTCTTTTCCTACTTGTACCCATTTAATTTCCTTCTTCAGATAGTACTTCAAAGCAATATTAAAAAGGAGTGGCACAAGTGGACAGCTGTTTCCCTCCTGACTGCAGCAAGATCGCTTCAAGACTTCTTTCACTTAGGATGGTGTTGGCTGTGTATTTCTCATACATAGTCTTCATTATGTTGAGATATGTTCCCTCTAGTCAAATATTTCTGTGACTTTTACCATGAAGCCATGTTGGATTTCGTTAAATGCTTTTTCTGCATCTATTGAGATTTTTTTTTTCCTCCAAAGACATCTATATCAGTGAAAAAGCTGTTTGTCATGATCTAGGCTTAAAGCCCAGCTCCATGTCTATATAAATATAAACAATGTTAAGTATAGTTTAAATATATGCAGAATTCTCCATGAGTGTAATATAAATAGAAAGAGGATTATTTTTACTCTCTTAAGAGTTAACCAACATTTGTTAGCAATGTATCTCAGTCACTGTTCTATCTCTGTGAAGAGATACCATGACCACAACTCTTAAAGACAAAGCATTTAACTGGGGGCTGGCTCACAGTTTCAGAGGTTTAGTCTGTTGTCATTATGGCAGGGAACATGGCAGAACTCATGGTGCTGGAGCAATAGCTAAAAGCTACACCCTGATCCATAGGTTAAATGAACAACACTGGGTCTGGTGTACACTTTTGAAACCTCAAAGTCCACTCCCAGCAACACACTTTCTCTAACAAGACCATACCTCCTAATCTCTTGTGGGGTCCTGGACTTGCCAGTACTACCCCTCTGTCAGTTGGCACATTCAGGTGAAGAAATGATAACAGTACTACTTATTGATTCAGACTTCTGACTTCATTCTGTCTTCAAATGCTGTCATGTTTGAATACTAGAATGATTTATTATTTGTTAAAAATTTCTTTTTAAAAAAATTCTTTTTCAAACAAAAGTTATGGCGTGATATTGCTTAAAAGCACATTACATGTGAAGGCAAGGTATATCATCTACGGGTGACTTTAATCTGAAAATAGCAAAGGAGGCACTATCAAACATTTGCTCTAAAAGGTGACATGTCTGGTAGCATTTAGAAACAGCTAGTGAAGACAGGCTAGACTAAGTCTCAAGGGCAGAAACACCAGTTGGAGTAGGAGAAAGACAACTCTTTTAATGAACTTGTGCTCAAGGTCATTGGTAGAAAGAAAGATGGACTTAATATTGGAGGGCAGATGCCTGGTTGCTAGAAACTAGATGAGACTGAGGTTTCCATAGAGCATGAAGAAGGAAAGAAAGTGATCTCAGGTTTTATAAAGACCTTTGCTTGATCATTTTTGTTCTGATCCCCTCTAGAGGTTAATCATATATGTATGACCTCCTCAGATTATTTCAGTCAGGGGCCTTGAATCTGCACGTGTGAGGTAGAGTTGTGCTATGCTCAGTTCTCAATCTCTGGCTTTCCTCCAATTTGGGCCAAAGAGTAATTTGAGAGAGAGAGAGAGTAAGACAGCCCGGTGTGGTCTTTTGAAATCTCAAAACCCACCTCCAGTGACATACTTCCTCCAAAAAGACCATATCTCCTAATCTTTCTAACCCTTCCCAAATAGGCCTACTCCCTGATGGCTACCCATTCAAATAGATGGACCTATGAAGGATATTCTTATTCAAACTACCAGACTAGGTTTGGTTATATTCACTCTCCTGGTGCTTGCCTTCACCAAAGTTCAGCTTGTGAATATTTTGACACCCTCTTCTACATAAAGGGAGCCTTCAGTAAATCCTTTATGAGACTATCAGCGTTGATTGGAGGAAAGAACTTGGTTGTTATTTAGATTAGGAACAATCTATTTACCTTACAACACTGTGGGTCCTCAAATGCCCCCCTCACCCCATGAGACTGGGTCATGAGGGACCACATGTTTTTCCCACAGCAGAGAGAAGTTGGCCAGTGTGCTCACCCAGCCCTTTTTCACCAGTGTGAGTCCAAGGGGAACATTTTGCTCGGCTCTCCTTCCATTCGCCAAGGCCCAGCAGAGCTGTTAATCTTCCATAGATAGTAAATCAGCTATTTGACTTTTTTGACACCTTCCTTCTCCATCTCCACAGTGCTGATAGAGGCCGTAAACTAACCAGGTGGCATTTTAAAAGCGCCCTTTTTCCTTCCATCCTAAATTATATCTTTTGGGAAATGGATCTATCTTACTTGGCTATAGAAGCTTTCCTTTTCAAATCTCTGCTGTCACAAGCATAGGTGTATTTTAGCCCACTGGGAGACTGCTACAGTCAGACCTTTTCATCACTGTCACCAGACTCCTTAGAAAAACAGCTTAGGAGACAAAGAGTCACTTTGGCTGACAGTTCTGAATGTGTCCGAGTTTGGTTGGCTCCATGGTCTTAAGACTACAGAGAGGCAGGAACATCCCTGTGCAGAGGCATCTCCAAGGACAGCTGATCACTCCAGTGAAGCCAGGAAGCAGGAGGAGCTGGGGGATGTGACTAGATAAAGATATACCCTTTAAAAATCACATCTCAAGTGCCCTCTCTCCTGAAGCCATACATCCCAATTCCCACCAATCCCCAGTCGTGTCTCAAACGGAGGGTCTGTTCATAGATTACTCCAGTGATGAGGTCACAGTCCTCAGCATCCGATCCGTTCTCCAAAGTCTCATCTCTGAACCTTGTGTTGAGGACCACACATTCTCCACATGTGCCTTCAGTGGCATCTCATATCTCAAACACCACCCTTGGCTTTTTGCCTTTTCTCTACCCTTTTAAGACAAGAGCCCCTCAATGTTTCTGAAGCCACGGAAATACTTGGACTTAAGAACATGTCTTTTGGGAGATGAAGAGATGCAAACCATAGCCATTGTTGGAAGTACCATGGCAAAAAGGAAAGGAGATGCTTTAGATGCGTGATTCTATCCACAGAGAGGTTCTGCCTTTACATTTCTGGTTTTGCCACCTTTCAGTTACTGGCTGCTTCCCTCTGTGTGACAGGGAGCTGCCCCAGTGAAACAAGAGAGATCGTCTGTCTCCATGTCTCACCCTGTGGCTTTGGATGCCTGACTTAAGCAAGCAATCAGATTCCCTCCACAGTCTCCAATTTGGAATTGTGACTTGCAGATGCAAAGAAGGCATCACTTGAGCTGACTGCATCACAGGCACTACCCAGGAGAGGAAGGCGTCCTCCTGCTGGTGTTCGGCCGGCTGCTCCCCTCATGTTTGTGTCTACAGGCTGCCTCTGCAGCCCTGCAATAAACTGCATCTGTTACTTAGCAAGAGAGCCCTTCTATCACTTGCAACAAAACGAATTCTACCTAACATAGAGACCATGGCAAAGAATACC
Source organism: Uromys caudimaculatus (assembly GCA_028551405.1). Taxonomy (NCBI): domain Eukaryota; kingdom Metazoa; phylum Chordata; class Mammalia; order Rodentia; family Muridae; genus Uromys; species Uromys caudimaculatus. The sequence goes on from CM052709.1 coordinate 49,805,748, forward strand.
AACGTTGGGAGAGATCTGCCACACTAATGGCAAGGGAATGAAGACAGAGTCAGCGGGGAAGGAGGCAGACATATGGGTCTGTTGGCGACTTTGGCTTTCAAATGAAAAAGTAGGAATCCTGTTTGACTGGTGTGACTGTGGAATGGAGGAAATGACATGACATGTTTGAAAGCATATATATATGTGTATGTATATGTGTGTATACACACGTATATACATATATACATGTATACATACATATATATACACACATATGCATATATGTGTGTATATGTATCATGCTTGGTGACATTATATGTAAGTGTTCACAAAGCACCAAGGTAAGCATGGTTGGGCACACGGAGCAGACGAGGAACAGAGGACTCAACCAGACACTTGAAAGTTATGACGACATTAGAAAACCCACATTGCCTCCCCTGAGATGGCACTGTCTTTTCCTGGTAACCCCCAATTCAGCTTGCTCCCAGAATCAAAGCAAGAACAGCATATTAATGAGGGTTCAACTTCACATTCTCATGAACACCAACAATAGCCTAATGTTCTCTCAAGCATGCCAGCTCACCTTCCAATGATATTTGTTTATTTTAAGTGCAGCATAAAGCTGCTTTTGGACAGTTCTGGAGGTCACTGGCACCAGCAGAGAAGGAATGGGACTGAAGGAGACTCTCCGTCCTCTGGGACCTGGAATGTGCCTTTGCAAAGTGAAGACAACATGGCTCCCTATGGTTAATGGTACAGAGCCATATCTAAAAGAACACTATCCAATAAGCCACTGTTACAGAGAGTTAGCTCTTCTCCAGTCAGTCAGTGTAACAGAGTGCCAATGCGAAACTGTTGTGGCAGTATGTATGATTTGCTAGGTGATCCATTTGGGTTTGTAAGTTTGCTGTTTCCAGTTCAATAAGTGATAATTTTGATTGGATTTATGCATCTGATAATCAACTGGGAAATACTTGTGATTCAAGAAGATACATTATACAGCAGCATCCATTTCAGTAAGTAATGTCTCTGGGCTGCTGTATACGGTGAGGGAATTCATCACATTTTTAAAAGGAGTTCTATATCAAATTTTTAGGACAGTGTGTTTATCTCAGAACAAAGACAAACTATTGCCAGTAACACAAGCTGGCTAGATTAATCTAGTTTGTGGTAATGCAGTCACTTTGAAGCCCAATTCATGGATGTGTTTGGTAAAATCTAAAATGAAATGAAGATGTTGATGGCCTTTGATCAAATGAAGGATGAACCAGTGAGTGCAAACGGACTCTTCGGCACCACCCTAGCATCCTAACTAGTTGTACTCCATGTAACTGAGCACAGTCAAGCAGATACAGTAGCAGCCATAGTTGGCTAGTGGGATGTGCAGTTAGCAAGCAGTGGTATGAGAGAAAGCCACAAGAGATCCTTTCCCCCTGACTTTGGTAGGCATGGCAATGAAACCCTTTCTATAACGCACAACACTTGATTCCCTGAAAAATAGCCTCAGTGAGTTCACAGCTGCCTCTTCTTGAATAGAAATCATCCTCACAAAAGCAACAATGACATTTTCAGAGAAATGTACAGGCAGATTCAAGTTTGCAAAAGTCTATATAGTTTTCTCTTCTTGAGTATCAGCACGTGCACAATAGCAACTCTCTGCACTTTGGAATTCTTACCCACTTTTCTGCAAGAGAACACCAAGATATTAATAGTTACGTGCACAGCAAACACATTAGAGAGCTTTCCCTGCTAAGTCATTTAATTTTCAGAGTGGCCTCGCCAGGTGGATGCTATTAACACCCCCACTTTACACCTGAGAGGAAAACCGACTTGCCTAGGGTCTCACAAACAGTGATGCAGCTGTGTAGAGACCAAATACCTCACCAAGCAGCTACTAGAATCTTTAAAACATGCATCACTGAAACATGCCAGGCCCAATACCACATGGACAAATACCACATGGTTCTACTCAGGTGGCATATAGTGTTGTTAAGGTCATAGCAAAGGTCATAGTGGCAGAAGGTAGGCTAGTAGTCTGTCCTGTAACAATGAAAAGCACCAGAAAACTCATTGGGTAAAAGAAAATGATTAAAAATGCCAAAGAGCTAGAAACACTATCCCAAACCAAACCAAACAGACAAACAAGCAAAAACCAAAAACAAAAGTAGCAATGGTAGTTGGATCACTCAGAAAGGTAGGATTCAACTTGAAAACAATTAAATAGAAGAAAATGTCAAAAGCAGAAAACCATAAAAAGCTTTAAGCACACTGATGTATAAGCCTTAGAAGATTCTCAAGACATGTTGATCCAGAACCGTCCAGATTTGAATAGATTCAAGAGCTTGAGAGCGCCAGGCGGTGGTGGCGCACGCCTTTAATCCCAGCACTTGGGAGGCAGAGACAGGTGGATTTCTGAGTTCGAGGCCAGCCTGGTCTACCAAGTGAGTTCCAGGACAGCCAGAGCTACACAGAGAAACCCTGTCTTGAAAACACCAAAAAAAAAAAAAAAAAAAAAAAAAAAAAGAGAGAGAGAGAGAGAGAGATTGAGAGGGAAAGGGGCAATTTTTGGCAAAAAGAAATGACACAATCGAAGGTCACAGCTAGGCAATCACAAGGCCACTTTGACTAACACTGGGAGTGTGTGTAGAAAGAAACTGAGAAAATAAGATTATAATGATGGAGCAGATTGCCTGTTAGGAAAAGAAGTCTAGCCCTTTCCTCCAGGAAAGGTGATGAGGAACAAGAGAGGCGTGGACAAATGTGCTCTTTGTGGAGGTCGGCATACTGCAGTTGGAAAGACTGGTGGGGAAGAAGGGAGTGTCTGCAGAGCTGGCCAAATGGGTCCTCGTGTCCTGAGCCACTGCATAGTCTTGTGTCATCCCTGGCAAAGGAGGGTTTGGAAGTTGAACTCAATGATGCATGTTGTATAATAGTCTTCTGAAAGTGGAAGAGCCATAAATATGCAGTGGCGATATTAATTATTCTCATTCGTTGTATAGTATTATATTTAAATACTTGGAGTTTCTAAATTGTGATCATAAATTGATGTCTGTAATTCTTATCCCAAGGTAATTGGAAGCTTTGAAGTTGATCAAAGTGAATTCTATTACCAAGGAGCTGAGAACAGCCGGGATATGAGCAATTACGGAGCCTATCCAAGCATGTTTACTTACTCGTCTACGCTTTGAACTGCATCCCACTTTCTATGCAGGGTCAGATCTGGGAACCACAGGAAAGTCAGGATGATATTGTCTCTTATGGGAGAATCTGTCCTTTCTAGAATATTAAATTAGTTTTATAATTTTAAGACATTTCTGATAACCTAAACTTTTGAGGAAAGGTAAGTCTTCACTCTGTAGTGGTCAGGGTATGCAAAGACACAAACAGAGAAGAATGGATTTTCCTGGTTTTAAAAACTGCGGTTTGCTTGCACTCCTTCCGTCCCCCCAATCATCTGCACCAGTAGAGGGGAGCCAAGATGGAGATAATCCCACAGCTGATCACAGAGGAACACATTGCTCTCTGGTTTGGGACTGTCTTCAATTACGTTCTTTCCCTGCAGCGACATCTTTGTAATTGTGTGCTCTCTAAGTTACTGTTCAGAAAAGTTGGCTACCCTTGGCCACACACTAATTTGTAATGGGAAAAATGGCCCAGGTGGGTTGGCGGGCAGTAGTTTAACAGCCTGAAATTAACCAGCAGCCACAGGAAATTACTAGTGGGTATTTTACATAGTGATCATTGAAGGTTTTTTTTAAGCATATATTTTGTGTTGGGAGCCAACTGTACAATGTCTATGATTTTTATGATTATATGTAAGTAAGAAAGAAAGGGGCAAATTCTATGATAATTTTATGGTAATTTGTTAACACCGAAAGGGAATTACAAAGGAACCTTTAGGAACTGAAGTTTCTTTGGTCCCTTTTTAGCTTTTAATAAGTGAGGACTTTTTACATCTAAAGGAAAAAAAAAAATCAATCCTTTAGGATCAGTAAGTTGTTGGAATGTCACGTAGCAGGAAGAGAACACATAAAGGAAAGACTTATCATTTCTCAAAAATTCATGAAGAATTATAATATTTAATTGATAAAGTCTGGGGAAAGACACACAATGGATTATCAAACTAAAGTTGTCTTACTTTCAAAATGTCACCAAAACCAGAGAATAAAATCAGATCTAAATAGTTATCTTTCTGGCTTCATCAAGCACCATGGTGAGGCGCGGAGGACCACTCAGAGGCACGGAGGACCGCTCAGAGGCACCGAGGATCACTCAGAGGCAGGGAGGACCGCTCAGAGGCAGGGAGGACCACTCAGAGGCACGGAGGACCGCTCAGAGGCACCGAGGATCACTCAGAGGCAGGGAAGACCGCTCAGAGGCACGGAGGACCACTCAGAGGCAGGGAGGACCGCTCAGAGGCGCCCAGGACCGCTCAGAGGCACCGAGGACCGCTCTGAGGCGCGGAGGACTGCTCAGAGAGGGAGATAGCAGAGCCATGAATGTAGCTTTCCCAAGGTGAGGCTCATTCAATGCACCCTGCTTATTCTGACCCCAGCAGCTCACGAATGTGGGAAACGTCACTTCATGATTTGTGGCATTTATTCAGCCTTCTCCTCCTTTTAAAACTAAAAATGGGGCTGGAGAGAGATAGTGAAGAGCTCTTAGTGCTCATGCAGAGGACCTGAGTTTGTTCCCATCTCTCACCAGGTGGTTTTCAACCATCTATAACTCTAGTTCCTGGGGATCTGATGCCTTCTTTTGACCCCTGTCAGTATCAGGAATACACACAGTGCACATACATACATGCAGGGAAACACTCATAGACACAAAATAAAAGAAATAAATCTTTTAAAAGAGAGGAAAAATATAAAAGGAGGGAGACATAGCTTTTATAGAAAGATGGAACCCACTTATATTCTGCAACATCCATAAAATAAATAATTTAGAGGAAATTATAATCAAAATCTATGCATATTAACTTTCTCTGAATAGTCACAGGGAGAGATGGGTGGTCTGTTCATGAATATCTCTGTCCCACTCTACAAAACCAAAGATTGCATCTTTGGTTGATACTTGGTAACAGCAATCAGCAGATAAATCAGCTTACCAAAACCTTGTATTGGAGATGAGTGCCCTTCTGTCCAGCTATCATTTCTGGCCCATATCCCCCAACACAAAGGCATATTTGATACTGACAGACACTGACAGACAACTGGAATAATGTGTCCCTCCTACTAGACTGGAGAATAAGACAAAAGCTGAAAGCTCACCGAAATCTCACGTTTTCTTTCCTGGCTTCAGGTGTGCAGACTGAAAGAGTACCTGTAAGCAGACCTAGCAGTACTGAAGTGCCTGTTCCCAGAGACAAAAGAATGGGACAGACAAGCAGAGAGAGGCCAGAGGACAGGACAGAAGAGAAGCCGGAGCAGAAGAGCAAGCGTACTGATAGCATTTGGCTCTTCAAAATTCTGCTGTCCTTGCTAAAACTGGACTCCTTGAGATGCTCTAAAGTTCTTGCAATAAACCTCTCTTTAATTAGTTTAGCTTATGTGAATATTTTTTCTTGTAGCCATGCATAACTAAACTGTTCACTATGTTAATTTTCAAGACTTCTGAAGACAGCAACAACTTACACTTTCCTGCCAGAGTTCCAAACCTGATGTCAAAAATGCTATCACAAAACCTTTGGCTTAAATCCCAAGTCAGTTTAAACAAATAGCCTAGAAGCACTGTGAGCTCGCAGCCCAGACTCAGCTCATCCCACTCAAAAGTGAAACCCTGCAAGTGGCCAAGAAATTTTGAATTAGTCTCTTTTTAAAGTTGTCGATTTGATGTAGAATATTTGGTTAATAAAAGTCCTTCAATCTATTGTGATTTTGATTGACAGGTAGAGATGAGGAACACAGTAGACCAAGGGAGTAAACATGTGGTCCAAAGCACTAAAGAAAGTCAGAAGCTTCTTGGATCCAAACTATGGGCTATTCCGTGATTACATCTCAGTAAGAGGCATAAATTTTCCATTTGACCTGTTCAGAGGTAGTTTTAGAGAAAATAGTGAATTGTTGGGACCTACCTGAAATGTTAAGAGATGAGAAAAAAATGTCAAGGCCTACATGGAATGTTAAGGCCTAGGTAACTGTTACCCGGCTACCCTGCCATTGTAAGGAAACTTTCTCATATGTTTCTCCTGTTCCTAGAAAACTCTCTAATGCCAAGATTGATTACATATTTTGTTATGTTCTGAGCCCTTGGAAGCCAACCATGATAGTGTCAGTAGAACTGTTTTTTATAGTTACCCACACTAAGCTTGGACCTGAACAAACCACCCAACAGCACTTCCTGCATCTGTATGTAAGCTTTTGTGGTATAAGCTGCCCCTGGGATGGACCCCAACATGAGAGAGATAAGAAACTGTTTGGAATAAGGCTTCCATTTTGAGCAGTGGTTGAGAAAATTAAAGTTCCCAAGACCTCCCTGGGAACTGACATCCTACTTGGCAGGAAGAGACACATATGTGGGTAACTGACGTCCTGGTTGGCAAGTTAAGACAGAAGTGTTAGACAAGTCCCATCATGGTAGACATGTTAGGACATGAATATTAGACAAGATAAGTCCCCTGCCACAGTTGAATACCCCAATCAATAAAAAGAAACGGGAATAGTGACCAAAAAAGACATTTTCCTAAGGAAATCCCCCATCCCTAAATTTTGATTGTCGAAATAACTTGGCACAGATGTTTGTGGATTTGGGATTTGAAATCTCTGTAGGATCTTAACTCAGGTCATGGTTCAGTTCCCAAATCTGGACCATGGCCCTGGTCAATCAGTCTTAGGGCTGTATACTCAATAAACTCTCCCCATCTGACTGAGGTGGGTATGTGTGTAGTCTGTGAGGTGATTCCTGGGCCCTAACAGAGTAGTGCAAGGCAGGAACACTTAAGCGAACCATTGAACAATGAAAACAATCAGGAACTGTGCGTACAATTAGCAAGCTAAGGTGTAAACACTGGATACTGGTTAATTTTGTCACCTTACCACAACCCCTCAGCTAAACAATTATCTTCCTCAGACTGTCCTGTGACTATGTCTGTGAGAAATCATTTTGATTGACAATTGGTATGGGCTGACCCAGCCCACTGTGGACAGCACAATGCCTAGGTAGGTGGGCCTTGTCTGCGTAAGAAGACAGTCAGCAAGAGCAAGAGACAGTAAGCAATGCTTGTCTGTCGTTCCTGCCCTGACTTCCCTCAGTGATGAACTATGACCTGGAAACAAGAGCTGAAATAAACCCTTTTCTCCCCACATTGCCTTTGTTCGTGCTGATTCTCACAGCAACAGACAGCAAATCAGAACACAATGAGCATGAAGGGAAATAGAAAGGAAGAGACTAATACAAAAGATTCAAGGGGAAGGAGCTAAGTAAGATCTAAAGGTCTCAGGTGAACTATTCTTACTACAGTATCAGAAAAGCTCAAGTCATATGACAGCTACACCAAGAGGAGGCTAGATGAGTGGTGGGCACAAGGAAACTCTGAGGAACCAATTTCTCACAGACAGAACCTCTGCATGGAGGAATAGTCCTTCCAGAAGTTTCCAGAGTAATCTTGAATCTGGATATTGGGAGGCTGATGGGAAGACCTGCATAAAACCTCATAGACATTTTTTTGGAGGAAGGGCCCCCTGGCTATTGAAAATGGTGGAAGAGAAGCAGGAGAATCTACAGTCCAAAAGATTCCTGAAGGCAACACAAATTATGGGTGAAAAGTGATCATTTTCTTCTCTCTCCTCCCACAATTGGTCTGACAAAAGTTGGGCACAGTCTGTTAGGTTATGGAAGTGGGCAAATGGTATATTAGCCCGAGAATCTAAGATAAAAACCTAGGATTTGAACTATTCCGTTTGCTGGAGGTTTCAAATTCCTGTGGTATTTTTGTTTTTCTTTCTTTAGTCAGAAATACTAAAGACTTTAGGTGACCATAACTATTTTCTGCCAGGTAGAACTGTGTCTTACACTCTTTTAGCTGTGGTCCACCACTGCTACCCCAGAACTCTGTGCACTGTGGGGAATGGGGAGTCATTCAGACTCTTCTGATTGAATTACCGTTTTGTTTTGTTGAGCCTCTAATTTTGCAAGGTTGCTTTGTTTGTTTTTTACGGCGACACACTTTTCTCCCCCTCTTCCCCAATTCTTCCTCCTAAGTGCAAAGAAGCCTTAATCTCTACTGACTTTGTTTCCTCCTGTGCCCAGTATAAGACATTAGCAAGTGCTTCAGTTGGAAGGACACTTTCAATGGGGATAAGCTTCTGGAAAAGTCTCTTCCCTTGTTACACAGGCCACCATTGCAGGGAAACCTCTGGGTGATCTCCTTCTCCTCAACAGTCACCAGGAGATCTTCCTCCACTCTGCCCTGTTAGAAATCCAGGAGACAGTCTCTACCAAGGTGGGGCGAGGGCTCTTCTCAGACTGTGCTTCCCAAGATGGCTCACACTAGTCCACACTCAGCCTCGAGCAGTTTATCAAAGTGCTATTTAAATGGTTTCTTCTAGCTTCTAGCTTGAGTGACTTCTGTTTCAAACAAGCAGATCTGTGCTCTGCATCAAGAAATCTGAAACGCCTAGGAATAAAGTTAATAAAGATGCACAAGTCTGCCAGCCTGACAGCTATAAAACACCACAGAGAGGAGCCAGGGAACACCTAAATAAACGATGAGCCACACCATTGTCATAGATTGGAAATTTTAATATCACAAAGATATCAATTATGTTTGTTCCCATGACTGCTGTGACAAATCACCACAAACTTAGAGGCTTCAAATAACGCAAATTTATTACCATACAGCTCTCTAGGTTGGAATCTGATCTGGGCCTCATCAAATCAGGACTGTATTCCTCCCTGGGCTCTGGAGACAAAGCAGCTTCCCCTCTCCCTGCTCCCACACAGCGCCCATCCTTTTCACAGGTACTTTTCCACCTTCAAAGCCAGCACTGCATGCCAAAGTCTTCTGGTATTACATCATTCTGACTGCCTCTTTTCTCTCCAGCATCTAAGGAACAGAAAGTCAACCCTGAACCCACCCAGACAAGCCAGGTCAACCTCCATGTTTTAAAGCCAGCTGAGTAACATGCCATATACCCTGACATATTTACACATTCCAAGAATTAGGGCATGGGCAGCTTTGGCAGGAGGAAGGAGAAAATTTTGTTGCACTTTCCTTAAGTGATATAAAGATTCAATGCAATTTCAGTAAGACACCAACATGCCTTGTGTAGAAATTGCCAAGTTGATGCTCAAATGTATAAAGATTTTAGAATAAAATAAAACAAAACATTTTATAATAATAGACTAAACGATCTTTTAAAAGATGCTACTCTGGCGAGTTTATACGATCTGATTGTAAAATTATCCATAAAGCCAGAATTATCAAGATTATATGTGCTGCTGTCTGAATAGACTGAGGGATCAATAATAAATGGCGTTGGAACATCTGAATACATGTATATAGAAACAAATAAACAAACCATGATGAACACCTCATAGCATACCCCAAACTAGCAGGAAAATTGCATACTTAAACATTAAACTGTGGAGGTCTGGGGTGACAGCTCAAGTAGGTAAGTGCCCACTGTGCAGGCACGAAGAGTCAGCTTGGGGTCTGCAGCGCCCATGATAATGAAGGAAAAGGAAAAGGAAAAGGAAAGTCAGGCCTCACGCATCTGTAAGGGCAACCACTGTGACAGGGACAGGTAGGTGGATTCCTGGTCTCCTGGCCAGCCAGTCTATCCCAAAACAGTGAGCTCTGAGTTCAATAATACACTCCAGGAAAAGTGAGGAAAGTGAGGTGAACAGCAATAGGAGAAAGACACCCAGTGCCAACCTCTAGCTTCCCCACAGGCAAGCACACTGCGCTCTCTCGCGCTCGCTCTCTCTCTCTCTCTCTCTCTCTCTCACTTTCTCTCTTTCTCTCTCTCTCTCTCTCACTTTCTCTCTTTCTCTCTCTCTCTCTCTTTCTCTTGCTTACTCTCTCTCTCTCTCTCTCTCTCTCTCTGTGATGTGTGGTGTGTGTAAGAGAAAGGGGGAGGGGAAGGGTTCAGATGAGGGGGAGGGGGAGGGGAACGAGAGGGGGGGACTCAGAAAGTGAAAAACCAGACTATAAAATTTCTAGAAAAAACTACAAAGGCGTACCTTTGTGACCTTGAGAACTGTCTGAGAACATGAAAACTGTCCTCAATAGGGAGAAATGACAAACTAATAAACTGGAATATGTTTTCGTGAAGTCTGCTCATCAAAAGCCACTGTTAAGACAGTAAGACTGGTGGTGGGTACTTAGATGGCATGCTTTGGAGAGAGAGAGGACAGATACGTGTAGTTCAGGAAGCAGCTGGAGAGATGAGTTGGCCTCTGCTCACAGGTGGACAGGTTTACCACACAGAGGAGGCCCGACTGTCACTATTGCCATCAAGCTCCTAAGCAAGACAAGTCAGAGTTCACAGCCATGAACGAACAGCAGTGCTTCTACGACGAGTCTATTGCCTTCTTTTATAACCGGAGTGGGAAATATCTAGCCACAGAATGGAACATGGTGAGCAAGCTGGAGATGGGTCTGGGTATCACTGTCTGTGTGTTCATCATGCTGGCCAATCTCCTCGTCATGGTGGCAATCTACGTCAACCGCCACTTCCATTTCCCTATTTATTACTTGATGGCCAACCTGGCTGCTGCAGACTTCTTCGCTGGATTGGCCTACTTCTACCTGATGTTCAACACAGGACCTAATACCCAGAGACTGACTGTTAGCACGTGGCTCCTCAGGCAGGGCCTCATGGACACCAGCCTGACAGCTTCTGTGGCCAACCTGCTGGCTATCGCCATCGAGAGGCACATCACGGTTTTCTGCATGCAGCTCCATATGCGAATGAGCAACCAGCGCATGGTGGTGGTGATTGTGGTAATCTGGACCATGGCCATTGTGATGGGTGCTATACCCAGCGTGGGCTAGAACTGCATCTGTGATATCGATCATTGCTCCAACATGGCGCCCCTCTACAGTGACTCCTACTTAGTCTTCTGGGCCATTTTCAACCTGGTGACCTTTGTGGTCAAAGTGGTTCTCTATGCTCACATCTTTGGCTATGTTTGCCAGAGGACTATGAGAATGTCCCGGCATAGTTCTGGACCCAGGAGGAATCAGGACACCATGATGAGCCTTCTGAAGACTGTGGTCATTGTGCTCGGTGCCTTTATTGTCTGCTGGACTCCAGGACTGGTCTTGTTATTGTTGGATATGTGCTGCCAACAGTGCGATGTCCTGGCCTATGAGAAGTTCTTCCTCCTCCTGGCCAAGTTCAACTCTGCTATGAACCCCATCATCTACTCCTACCGCAACAAAGAGATGAGTGCCACCTTCAGGCAGATCCTGTGTTGCCAGCACAACGAGAACCCCAATGGCCCCAAGGAAGGCTCTGACTGCTCGGCCTCCTCCCTCGACCACACCATTCTGGCTGGAGTTCACAGCAATGACCACTCTGTGATTTAGTAGGAAGTCAGCCGGCCTCTGTGGATCTGTGAACCCCACCCTACCCCCCCATTGCCAGGGTAAGGTGGGGAGTGAGAGGAGATGAAGACACTCCTGTACTTAACACTAACCAATGGCAGTATTTGTCCCTAGACCCAAGAGACTTGAGGATGAACTTATTTGGCAGCCCCATCTTCTCCTTTGGAAAATAGAAGGGGACCGTCTTGCAGTGGAATTCAGAAACAGACTCTGGGGTGACTGTGTAGCCTTCACTAACTAGACATAAGTATGTTTATGCCTGACAGCATGTTTGTGATTGAAAAGACTGCTAAACTGACATAGATGAATTTTTTCCCACGATGGAGGAAAACTACAAATTAGAATGATTTTCGTATTTGTTTAGAAAGCAAGCATGTGACGTGTGTATACAGTATGCCTTTCTTTAAAGATAAAAGGATACTATTTTAAATCTTCTAGGGAATAGAAGAATCTAGTAAAAATCAGTATTCATTTAGGCTATGGAAGAACCAATATCCTAATCAATTACCTTTTAATTAAAGTAATGAAATATACATGAAAGGCAAAGGAATGTGAGCTTGTCACCCAAAAAGTGTGTACTCTGCAAACGTTGGAGAAGATGGCATGCCATAGCGTTGTTGTCCCTGCGTAGTGAAAATACCCAAGTGCGTTCTCAGGGCCAGAACGTCAGTGGGATTTGTTTTAAAGCCTGTGGTTTTCCAAGTTATAAAATAATACCTGCTTACTATAGAAAACTTGAAAATTGCAGAACTGTGTGAAAAAGGAAAGAAAGAAAGAAAGATTACTGATATTACAACCTGGAAGTAACGCTCTTTACCAGCTCACGCTTGTATGCCTATAGACATATATTATATACCTTTTCTACATAATTGGGTTGATATTGTAAAATATTTTATAACTTTTTCTTTCATAATTGCCAGGTTTTTCTATGGCATTTTTTTTCCAAAACAGTGTTAGTGGCTATATAATATTCCATTTAATGGATGCAGCTCAGTTTATTTAACCATTCCTGTATTGTTGACTAGGTTTTAATTTTTTTCATTATTATAATATTGGAAGAATCTTGTGTACATAAAGCTTTGCCAGTATCACTGATGATTTACTTAGGACCTATTCCCATGAAGGACCTACTTTTTAAAGTGTGAACTGTCCTCATGTGTTTTCACTTTATAAAAAGGGATATTCTACTTTCAAACTGCAGGGGTGGCCGTGCTGACAAAAGCCTAGAAATTACCTTTTTACAAAGGAAACCCAGTGGCTACTTTAGTTGAGAATGAGTTCTTGACAAGATGTTCCCCAATAACCAAGACACCCCGACGTAACTAACAAATTTACTTTAGTGTTTTTGAGGAAGTGGTGATCCTTTTCTTGTTGGGTAGAAGTAAAGAAAACACAAAGACAGCAAACATCAAAGTGAATCCAGCAATGCAGCACCAAGTAGCCTGGGTGGGTTATGTTAGCAGCTGGCTGTTGTGTGATCTCCAGCAATTACCCAATGGACGCCCTGAGCTCAGAGATGCCCGGTACAACGTCTGGGCGGCTAGTGTCTCTATTATCGCGCTATAAGGAACAAGGAGGAAAAGAATAGTCCTGAAGCAGGTGTGGGGAGGTCAGGAGGATGTCTGAGAGAAGGAAGTCCTTCAGAGAGTGGCTTTCTGGGGAGGAGGAGGCTTTCAGGGTGTGTCTTGTGTCTGGCGGAGGGTAGGCATGTGACATGTGCCTGGTGGAAAAAATAAGCAGGTGGAGAGCCAGTTAGCAGGAAAAAAGATTTTGCTCTGAGTATACACAAAATGCAAAGAAATTTATACTGGAAATGAATGAAACGAACTCGGACTTTTACTGATGCCCTTTTTATGGGGGAGGTAAGGACTATTTGAATTGAATAGCATACTAATTGAACCTTAATAAATCGTTCTCAATCAGTGTTTGGCCATGTGTAAAAAAAAAAAAAAAAAAAAGACAGTAAGACCTGACGATGGAGATACAGTCCAGTGACAGAGAGCTTGCCTAGCATGTACTAGCATGTGTGCCAGGGGAGGGGAGAAGGAGCCAAAACTGGGCTTGTAGAAAACCTTTGTAATATGTATGTTCAACCATCATAGATACATGTTGCAGTGCTCAAAGCTCTTTTTCAGACAGTCATGGTTGTAACATATATCAGATACTCATTTCTTTAGTACATTTGAATAAGTGTCATTGTGTCTTTATCGGTTGTACGGATACTTTCATTTTGTTGTATGGATAACTGCATTTTGAATGCATGTTCAGCCTTCTGTGGACACTGAGACTGTTTTCACCGTATGGCTGCCATAGGTAAAGTGTGTGTTGGCATCCTTGCCTTTAACTCTGTTGTGTATATGCATGCAAATGGAGTTGCTGGGCTCCATGATATGTTGAATTTCTGATGGTTTGAATGAGAATGGCCCCCATAGGCTCACATATTTGAATACTTGGTTCCTAGTTAGTACAACTGTTTAGGAAGGATTAGGAGAGGTGGCCTTGTAGAAGCAGGAGTGTCACTAGGGTGGCCTTTGTCATTCAAAGCTCATGCCAGCTCCCCATTCCTCTCTGCATGCTGCCTATAGATCAGAATGTAAAGCTCTCAGCTACTTCTCTAGTACCTTGTTTCCCACCATGCTGATTACGGACTAACCCTCTAAAATGTAAACAAGCACCCGATTAAAGATTAAATGCTTTTCAAAAAGTATGAGTTGCTTGGTCATGGTGTCTCTGCACAGCAGTGGAACAGTGACTGAGAGAGAACTACCCTGTTCTTCAATGGCAATAATCTTATATTCTCAGTATGACCATGGGTCTCAGTCACTTCATGCCCTCCCCAACACTTGTCATTTTCTATTTTTGATTTTGTTTTAATAAATAGGAGCCATCCCAGCTATCCTAATACTGTATGGAAGGATATCTTTGGGATTTTGATCTGTGGTTCCCTTACGATTAGTGATGCTGAGCCTTTTTCTCCTTTTCTAGAACTCCAATTAGTTGAATGTTGGATCTCCTGCATCTGTCTTTCCTGTCTTGACTTTGTACTTATTTTCAGCTCATTATTTTTTACTTTACCCTAGGAGAATTCTTTGGCCACATATTTTAATTTACTACTTCTATCTTATGTTATGTAAATTTTGTTCTTTATGCCATCTGTTATTTAATTTTAGTGATAAGTTTTTTTTTCAAATTGCAGGGATTGTAGTAGATTGTCCCCCACAACCATCTGTTCCTTTAGTGATGTAAAAGTTCCTGACTTTTGGCTATTAATTCCATTTCTTCAAGAATTAGTTCTTTTGCTCTTTGACTTTATTTTCTTAAAATGATTGGCTCTTGCTGGGTGTATATTCATACTGTTTAAAGATCTGTATTGAACTAGATGGTTGCTTAGTTCACTTCCTTAGCCCAGCAAAAAAATCCCCTGCTTTTCTGGCTCCAGTAGGTTTTGAACCTTTTGTGGTCAGCTAATGAAGCAGGCGAGATGTACCATACTCATTTCCCAAGTGGCTTGTTTTTCCACTGGGATCTTAAAGTGATCACACATGACCTGTGCTTCCCTGCTTTTCTGATGCCAACGACCATCCCAGAGATGTTCCAAATTCATCAGTATTCAAGTTTCCATTTATTTGGCAAATGGCAGACTGATCTCTTAGGCAGACAGAAATTCTGAGAGCAGGGCTGGCTGCTCTCACCCAGCCTATCCTGCCCAGCCAGTTCTGACCATGGCTGCTGTTCTTGAGTCTGCTGCTCAGAAACTTGCTTCTTCTCTGTTCTCCCTTCCCTCCTCTCTCTTGTTTCCATCCTGTTAGTTCTTCCTTCCTTTCTTTCTTTATATTTGAAAAATGTTTTAAAATTTGATTTAATTTCTCTCTCTCTCTCTCTCTCTCTCTCTCTCTCTCTCTCTCTCTCTCTCTGGATGTGTGTGGATGTGTGCCTGTGAGTTCTGGGGGATAAAGTTACAGACCAATTTCTGTCACTAAACATGGGTGCTAGGAACCCAATTTGGGTTTTCTGCAAGAGAAGGAGGCTCCGACCCATCTCTCTAGCACTCTCTTTAATTTTTAGAGAAACATCAAGAGGGAGAGAAAAGCCAGAGGGGGAGTGCACAGTCCTTCCTTGCTCTGTTTCACCTGTGTAAGGTTGTGTAGCTGGACAATTCAGTGTGGGCGAAGCTTGGAGTGACTGAACTCATTTGGGTTTCCATACTGCAATGGATTTTTTTTTCTTATTTAGAAACTATGTATGACATTTTGGGAGACTTATAAAATAGAAACATTTTCATTTTCTTAGAGACTCCTAGTCTGCATGTTTTGATTTACATGCTATACGTATGTGACAGCCACCTCCATGATTCAAATCTTGGTCCTTCCTGCAAAGTCTTTCTTACCACCCAAGCCCATAATCTTGCTTCCTCATGAGCCTTCCAGACTGATGATAACAGAAGGAAAAATGTTATTAAAATGCAAGCCAGTCATAGCAATTCCTGCTCTTTGTAAGCCTCCAGTGATGAGTGGCAAGATGGATATTTCTGGAAAAGTATTTATATTGGTTCAGTGCTGGAGATTGATAGGAGAGGAGATGACCCAGAGTCTAACAGCTGGAGAGCATTTGCATGTGTCCAGCAGAAGCAGGAGCCACACTGAAGAACTGCTTTGCATGATCACATGGTGCAAATTTCTGGTTAGCAATGAGAGCAGAAAAGTAAAACAAGACACGGCAGAATGCTAGGGCCTGAACTGGCCAGAATGCTGTAAGAATAAAAAATGAACACACACACACACACACACACACACACACACACACACACACACACACTTTTAAAAAATGTTATCTTTGCCTTGCTGTGAAAGTTCTCCCCAAAGTCTGAGTGCAGTTTTCTGTGTTCATCTTGTCAGTGACGGTGTTGCTAGTTTGAGATAGAGCAAAGTCAACAATTATGAGGAAGAAAGAAAAAAATGAAAATGAAACTCCAGGGGTGGCAGAATCTATGATTCAAAAGTGATATTGAAGTAGAAATCTCTGGAATCTTTCAGGAAACTTTAGAAGGGAAAGGAATGTGAAGTCTCCCATAACATCTGGAATACACATTTGTTCTTTGAACTGTGGGTTGTCTCTCTGTGCATATGTGCCCTACAAACTTCTCAGGTGTGGCAAGTATTATTTTATGTGAGTGTGTTTCTTTTTACTGTCCATAAATCTAACACAGCTGTATCCAGATCACATGGCTTCAATAAATGGTCTTCAAATCGCTTAACATATTTAGTTGTCATGAATCTGTTTACGCCTCCATTTCTTTATGAAAAGACCCATCCTTTGAAGATATGTGATTGGGGTGGAGTCTAAGGCCAGTCAGCACCTCCCGTATGTGACTATTAAATCCACCCAAGAGCTAGGAGTTAGGACACTGAAAGTACTTCATTTTAACGATCTGGGAAAACATATACACCAACAAGGAGTACAAATATTCATAGTAGAAAACACAACCAAATAAGTCAGATAAAATATGACATTCTTGTGTGCTTCATAATCATTCATTCTAGATATTGTAAGGTCATTTCATACAATACTTTCCAAAGGAGAAAGATATACAGCGAAAGAGAGTTTTATTCAAAACGATGACTCTGGTGGGAAAGTACAGTGAGCATATGGCTTAGAACTTGGAATCTATAATTAAGCGTGCTGGCTTATATCCTGGATCCATCACTTAAAAGCTGTGACATCCCAAGCAAGTTATTTCCCCTGTCTCAGCCTCAGTGTCTTATCTACAAAACAGAGCAACACCCACCTTACAGGATGGTCCTGAAGAGCCAATGATAGAACTCCCTCCCACGCAGCGCTTAGCCGGGAGCCAGCACTCAGTCAATGTCCGTTGTCATTGCTGTAATTGTTTGTATTACTTATTTTGTACCAGATCATTATGGAGAGGCCACCCAGTGTTCTGGAAAGGTGGAAGCTCCATTTTTTTTTTTTAAGTTAGTGGAACAAAGTGTCAGAGCTGGGTCATGTGGATCTCTGTCTGCCCCAGGCCTAACTCAGAGTGCCCACAATGGACTCAGAGCACTTCCTGTCTTCTCTGGAGTAGGGAAGTCTCGTGCTTCACTCTTGAGAAATTTAATTCTAAGATGAATTGTTTAACCTGGTTAGCATATTGTTAAATTGGCCTGGCTCCCTAACTTCCAAAATGCACATTTTTTGGATTGATGGATTTAGAATTTTTTCAAGTTTTTTTCACCCTGTTTAAGTCATTAAGTCTTTTCATCTCCTCTTCTATGGCTAAACATTGGCAAAATAAAAGCAGCGAGTATCTCATTTGAATAAAAGGAAACAGTCGGGGAGTCGTTCTTGGTTTTTTGTTTGTTTTGTTTTGTTTTCGTTTTTTTTTTCCGGTTGTAGCCAGCTGGATATCGGGGTGTCAAATTTGAAACTGCCCTTTGCAAATGACTAGACACGTGGTGTGGCCTTGAGCTCAACCAGCTGTTAATCGAGTCTGTTAAGGAAGGGAGTGAAGAGGCGTCTTCTGGGGAAGCTGTTTTGCAGCTTACGGAGAGGGAGGATTTCTGGCAACTAGTTAGTGCCAGCTCTGGGCTTCTAGACTCCCTGCTTAGCCACCGTTGGCGTCAGTGCATTCCTGATTGTTGGTGGCCACGGCACGGCTCTCTTAATTAAAATAGACATCTGGATCATTTTCCAAAGTCATGGACATCTAGATGTGTTCAGAATTGAGCTATTTTAAATAAAAATATCAAAGCTAATACAATCCCAATTGCCAAACATTGGGGTAAACCTCAGAGCAGACCATAAGGTTTCTGGGCACAGAGAAGCCTGTACTAAATGGGATCCCTTCGAGAATAAACAAGGCCTTAACTGACAGAGTACCAGCTCCCGAACTTACATAACTAGTCACTGCTAATCATTCCCATCTCTTTGTGATGTGAAGAAAATGATTCAAGCTAGACCCCAGGCTCGCTGTGAGAACTGGAGCAGATGCATGAGCTCATCCTATGGCACTTGGATTTTTGGAGGTTGAAAAAAATCCAGGCATTTATCCCAGAGAAACAAAATATTACATTCATATAACGATATCTACACAAATGCTCATAGTGGCTTTATTTGTAATTCTCAAATGCTAGAAAGAACCTAGCTCTCCTTCAGTGAGCCATGACTGAATAGCCTGGTGCGTGCATCGAGATTTGGTCCACACACCTGGGATGGCTTGCAAGTGAAATTATGCTAAGTTTAAAAGTCACACTCTGTAAGTTCACACAGTGTATGGTTCCTCCAGGGCAGCTCCACACAGCCCACTCCTGTTCTTAGGGGAAGGCTTTGAAAAAAATCAAATAAGCAAAAGTAAAAGAAAAAACTCAAAAGACTCCACTAATTTCTAAAGTGTATTTGGTTCCAAAAGGTTGTCATTTGGATCCTTGAGCCAAGAACTAGCCATTGAGGTTTTCTGTTAAAAGCAGGAAGTTTATCAAGCAATATTTTTTAAATACAAGGGTCAATTTTATCTTTATTTGTATTTATTTGTGTGTGTGAGTGTGAATGTGTATGTGTGAGTGTGAATGTGTGTGTGTGTGTGTGTGTGTGTGTGTGTGTGTGTGTGTGTGTGTCCTGCTCCATCACT
>CM052709.1:49825001-49842403 GCA_028551405.1 Uromys caudimaculatus
CTGACAAGCAACTGTCAGGTTTCCATAAACAGTCACTAGTGTTTATGTTAAAAGCAGTCAAGCTTGTGTCCAAACCCATCATCTCGCGAGCGTGAGGACTAAAATGGCACATACAGTTTGGGCTAAAGCACAGATCTTCACCGGTGAGAATGAGGCCGAGGTTAATGCTGATTAATGTGGGTATATTTGGAAACGGAAGCAGGTGTTTTGGACAAGGCTGGCCTATGATAAAACACTGACCCTCAAGGGAAGAACTGGGCTTGTTCTTTGAATGGTATGCAGCAACTGGTCCTTTAGGCACACATACCCAAGAGCTGTCTCTGGCAAATGGAGCTTCTAATGGTCACCTAGTATTTAGGGCCAAGATTCTCTAATGTCTAACAGTGGTGGAATGGGCTGACACAGGAAAGTTACCTCTTGTTTGTCTTTACTGATTTAAATTCTAAATCAGTAGTTCTCAACACGTGGATTGCAACACTTTTATGGGTTGAATGAACCTTCCTTAGGAGTTGCATATCAGATATTTACATTGAGATTCATAACAGTAGTGAAATTACAGTTATGAAGTAGCAACGAAAATAATTTTATGGTTGGGAGTTATCACAACACAAGGAACTATATTAAAGGGTTGCAGCATTAGGAAGGGTGAGAACCACTGGTCTGGATGGACAGGCCTGACAGCTAGTTCCAAGTCCCCTCTCCCCAGGCCCCAGCATCTTGTTCACCAGGCCTTCGAGCTGGAAAGAACTTCCTCAGCCAACCCTATATCAGCTTTAAGTTGCCCAGTGGGAAGAAAGCTAGAGAGACCCCCAAAAGAAGGTTGAACTGAATTTGGCTCTCTTTTTGACCATTTTTATTCTTTTAGAACAGACGAACTCGCATGTTTTCTTGAAACCATGTTTTGTCTTTATCCAAGGACAGTGAATGTGAGGGAAGGGAACCCAGAGCATCCTGGGATGTAGGATTTGATCAAGAGCATTTGCGGGGAGTCTCCCCCATGTCCTGCTACATGTCTCAACAGTAAGAATGAGGACCACAGTCAGATGCTGTACTCCCTAGGTCACTAGCATGTGTGGCTGATGTGCCAATGGCTCTTTCTCTGTAGCTCGCTTGTTCTTCCTTTGGACTTGCTTGGTTTTAGGTGGAGCCACTGCCTTAGATTCTAGCCTCAAGGAGAGTCTTTATCCAGCTGGCTAATGTCACTGCTAGATACACTCAAATTGGAGAAGGAGGTACAGTATCCCTGTAGGCCTCCCACATCAACTTGGCCAGTAACTTTGTTTCTCTTTTGACACTATGAATGTATCTGTAAACTGGTTAGAACAGATAACTAAAGAGTGAAGGATTAGTGCATCTGCTTTCAGTTAGCAGTGCCATTGAGTCCCAAATTTAATAAAATCGATTCTTAGAAGAAAAATGGCCAGTCTAGTCTGGGGAAGGAAATTAATCTGGCGAAAAAGTAAAAAGGAAAGGCACACCCATACTAGTGTGGTAGCTAAATTTCAAGAACTATATATAGATGGAACACCACAGCTAGTTATATTGGGGAGCATATTGAATGGACTTCTGTCTCCTTATGACTATTTAAATGACAAACTTCATGAGAGAAAACTCACAGTAGAAGGAGGAGTCAAGTCTTATGCTTTCAGTCAGCATGTACATTCTTATTATGTGGCAGGGAAAGGCAATTAATTCTGAGTACAACAGAACGCTTGACCACTTAGGTCTGTCCCTTGGATGAATGCCTGCATCTTCTACATCACTGTGGTACTTCACTTTGAAATAATTTGGTGTGAACCACATATTTGTGCACCGAGCTGGATTTTAACCCACATCTAAAGCTTAGTATATTAGCAGCTTAGCAGTCAAAATTCCAGTGTTCGATCCATAATCAGGGAATGGACAAGAAAGAATCTCAGATACCCTTATTAGAATCTACCCAAGCATATATCTTGAAAAACCACTAATTTCACTCATGAAAACGTATGTCCAGTGTTTTGTTTTCCAGTTAACAAGGCCAGCATTGCTTTAGGACATCCCTCTGAGAGAGCCTTATGCTAAAGGACAGACTTCCCAAGGGCAATGTGGGAACAAGACCTCTCTGAGCAAACCCTGGACTCCTGAGATTTGCTGCATTAGGGAGGTGGCCCAACACAGCTTTTTAAATGAGTGATAGCCTCAAAGTGGTGGTGGTAGCTGAGGCAGATACCCAGCATAAGGGGCAGAAACAACAGATCCCTGTGGAAGCCCTGTTGAGCGCCAACAGGCTCCATAGAGTTTAATGAAAATGGCATCGCCCACGGAGAAAAGATCAGAAATTACTAATGAGTCACCTGAGAGTTCTCAAAAATACTTGGTACAGATTTTGTTGAATATGAGGGTCAAACCTGCAAACAGAGTGTGAAGTTGGATGTTAAATTGCTTAATTAGCATAAAAATGTAAAGAATCTTTCAAAGGGTGGTGCTAATTTTATCCTTTAATCAACCTCAAGCAGTTGTCTTGAATCCTTAGAAGTATTGAAGGGCACCTGGTAGATGCAGGTTGCAATAGGAGCATCAAACTAAGGTGACCAGTAAAGGATGTGACTGTAAACTCAGGTTTCTTGTGAATGACTTCAAAGCTGGCCTGAGAAGCTCACGCAAGTTCAAAATAGTGATTTCATTTGGGAGGCAAGATGGAGCAGAAGTGTGAACATTTGAACTACCTGGAGAATATTTCCACAGCACGATTTCCTCAGGGCCCACTCTCGACTTACTGAATCAGAACTTTTGGTAATGGGATTGAGAATGAGCATGGGACCTCAGATAGTTCTAATATGCCCAGTGTGTTCCCTCCTTACCTCAGCAAAGAACTAGTTTTATTTATAATGCACTGACATTCAAGGGGAAAGGTTATAAGAATAGGGCGAGGGAGAGGATAGTTTATAAGGAAAAAGTCAAATCATGTCAACAAAGGGAGAAAACTTACATGTATATTATAAACAATCTCCAAAAGGTCTCTTACGCACGCCAGAAATATCTTTGGTTTTTTTTTCTTTTTTTTTTTCTTTTTTTTTGGATAAAATATCTTGGCTGAATTTGTCTATTTTTCTATGCTTTCTCATTTGCCCTGAAATCAAAGTAGGTAGTGTTTTCTCAGATCTACAAAGAAACAAATTGACACGGAGGGATAAGACGTGGTAATGCTTATGCAGCCTGTAAGCAGTAGAATTGAGAATAAACACATATCTGTCTGCTTTTATGATTGTAAAAATATAATGGACAGTCTTGGGAAAATATGAAAGAAAACAATTTCTGGATTTAAAACAATATCCAGACCCTATCCACAGAAGTGTCTCCACAGCTGGCAGCAAAGTGGAAGGTGAGGACATTGTAAAGAAGAAATAGAGTATTTGCTCATGTTAGTGGCACATGGGAAGGACACTGGGAGCTCTGAGGAGAACAAACAAACAAAAGCAGGGCCCTTTATCCTTTAGAAGCAAACAACAAAAATGTGAATTAGAAAGTCTGGCATTAGCAAACACAGACAGCCTTAGCCCAACCTCTGAGGGTCACCGTTTTCTTAACAAAGTCGACCATAATAAGCCCGGATGATTTGGGGAGGGAGACAGGAGGTTCTGGGAGAGGAAAAGATTTCCTCTGCACCTACAGTAGTGAGTTGCCAGTCTGGATGGTGCACTGACAAGCCCAGGCTCTTCCTGTGGCTCAGCTTTCTTCTGCTTTCTCTCCTGCCATGTTGTCTAATGAAACGCTGATATTATGCCTTTCTAGTTAAGTGCCCTCCTTGAAAAGTAATTTCTGCCACAATTAATGTGATAGGTGCTGGAGACAGACAGCTTTTTACATTAAACTAAATTGTTTCCACTTCTCTGCAGCCGTCTCTTGCTTTCTAGCTGCACTCTGGAGTCCCTGTTTGGTTAGGATCTGTGATCCTTTTTGCCCAAGGTAAACCCTAGTTGTGAGGAATCCCTTGGTGGGAAATTATGCAGAGTAGCCATCAGTTTTTGGTCTGCTCTTTCTGCTCCTCAGCTATCTTTCTAAAGTGAGATGTTATTTTCTCTTGTCCTGGGGCATAGACAATGAAATTTCTGTCCCTGTCATCTTAGGCCTTTATTACTCAAGGCCTAGCTTCTCTAAGCTTGGCTAGCCTGTAGCAGAAGAATCTGCTAAACTTCTGGATGCTGAGCCCCTTCAACCAGTCTGGGTCACTGTCTGCATCCCATCTGCTTGCTAACACCACTTTTACAGCCACAGTCCCAGAAGAGAAACTCCAACCAAAATGCACTAAAGAAAGAGCCCACAGGCAGTCAAGAAAGCATGCAATATTCCTTGATTGATTGCTTTAGTACCCTCTACATCGCTAGGTTAGTGTTTCATTCTAGAAGCTACAATGTCCACCATCCAACACCCATGATGTCTCATTTTGGTTTGTCTTGGGACAAGGCAGACGTATTGTTGCTTCCTCAATGAAAGGTGGCAATATCTAGGAGAGAGAGCAAATCGGGATTAACCTATTAAAGAACAAACATGAGGAAAATTGCAAAGCACTTCACGTCTCACAGACTTTTGGGTATGTATGAATATTTTAAATGATTACACATGCTTTCAGTCCTATGCTAAACATTTACTGAGAAAACAGACCTTCTGGACTTTAATTCTTGATAAATAAAACGTGTTTTTTGTTTTTTTTTGTTTTTTCTAAAATCTGGACAAACCAAACAACAACAACCAACAACAAAATCCCTACAAGCAACCTGAATTGTGTTTTGTTTTGTTACTTTGTCTAGTAAGTGTCTCTGCACCACATCACATCTGCTAAAAAAGTATAATGATTTTACTACCTGGTAAAGTTGTTGTGCAGAGTGTGTGAAATACTGGATCTTTATTGTTACTCCAAAACAAAAGATGAGTTCTGGCCAAACAAACACTAACCAAACCAAAACGAACCAAAACAAAAGAAAATGGTGCCTTATGCATAGGCTGGCTGACAAGACCTATACTCATAGAGGACCAGAAAGGAGAAAAGAAGGGCAGAAAGTGTGCAGAAGAATATAAATGAATGGCATGAACATAGTAGGGACAGGGTTTTGTGTGCATGGTTGTATGTGTTCATGTGTGTTCAGATGCTGATATCTGAAGGTGCATGTACACATGTTTAAGTATACATATACAGGCCAGGGTCAAAACTGTGTTGTTCATCTGGCTCCACCCACATTGTTTTTGAGACAAGGTCTCTCCCTGGCCTGGAGCCTTCCAGGTAGACTGTTGGTTGACCATGGGGCCCCAGGGATCCTCGTGTCTCTGCCTTACCACTTCTGGGATTACACATATGTGTCATTATTTCTAGATTTGCCCATGTGTGCTAAGGATCGAACTGAGGTCCTCCTGCTTGTATAGCAAGCACATTGCCAGTTGAGCCAACTCCTCAGCCACAGAGCAGGGCTTTCAGTGGATTATGTAAGTACAGACCATGCGGAATGATGCTCCGCACGATAATATATCTATTTTTCCTTCTGTCTGTTTTGGAGACATGGCATGTGTCTTCCAGCTTTCTCTTTGGTATTGAAATAATCATTCAAACTTTGCCTAAAGTCAGTGAGGGGAAACCAGTTATGATTTACTAATTCTGAGTGCCCTGTAAGAAGACCACTGGCACCCCCAGCTCTTCCTGGCTACCCTCTTCCTCTCTTGCTCTGGGATGCTCAGACTTCTCTCTTCATGCCTCTTATAAGTGCATCTTTAGGCTTCTGTGAATATCTATGATACTCTGCTGCAGAACGTGGAGACAACCAGACACTCCTGTCATTCCACATGGTCCATATAGTACGAGGCGGTGTGTCTAATACACCATAAACTCTTTGGAGCATCAGAGAGAGTTTCAGTATAAAAAGGTGCCTGACATTGCTATGCCCATCACCCACCCTTTCACTGTGTCTATCCCATTCAGTGTCTCTGTACTGAACCATAACAAGCTGCTGTAATGAAGGCAAAGACAGCCCCAGTCAGCATGGCCGTGATGAGGGTAGAATTGCATTGTGTTGCTTACTACTGTCCCTTCTTCACCTGTCACAGTGCCAGGGCACATAGTAGGGCTCTGAGCACACAGTGGAGCTCTATAAATGCTTCTCACTCAGATATACTGAGGAACTTTGTAAATAAAGGTCAGGATTAGCCATGACAAGGCAGGTCCTACTAATATTAAACAGAACACTGCAGTTGTATGTGGGTTATTCTGCTGGCTTATGGTTCTCTAAAACTAGTGGCCTAGTGTCTTAGTCAGGGTTATATTGCTGTGAAGAAATGCCACGAACAAGGTAACTTTTATAAAGGAAAGCATGTAATTGGGGATGGCTTATAGTTCAAAGGTTTAGCCCACTGTCATTGATGGGGGGAAGCAGGGAGGGGGTTACAGGCAGACACGGTGTTGGGGAAGAACCTGAGAGTTCTACATCCAGATGAGTATACACCCAGACATTACCATCCTCCACCCCAGTATCTAACACCCACACACAAATTTCTATTTTTGTCCTGGACTTCAGAACTGGTAGTTTAAAATCTAACACTGTTTTAGCCCCACTGGGCACTGGACATGTCTTTTCACAGTCAAGATAAGGTGTAACCTTAGTCTGTATCCTGTTTTCATGTCCCTTTGCCTTTGAAAATACTTGTCAATGAGACTTTTAATAACAATATAATGTACCATAGAATGTGGTGAGTGTATATGATGATTTGCTCAGTTGTTGCATAGTTTGCTAAAATAAAGGTAGATTTGTGCATTCATTGTTAATTGTTCTTCCACAGTTAATGCTTAAGTCTTGAGGCTTACTTAGCTACAAGATGACTGGCTCAGAATATGTGACTATTTCTATGGCTCTTGAGCCTCTGGCCAAATCACCATCCAGAAAGCTTGTACAGTTCCTCAACCCAAATCAGAAATGTGCTTGCTTCATCAAATCTTCCTCAACATTAAAGAATATCTCTTATCTTGGGGTCAGCAAGAAGCTCAGCAGGCAAAAACATTTGCTTCCAGACCAAGTTAGAGGCCCAAGACCCACATGGTGAAAAGAGAAAGCCAACTCTCACAAATTGTCCTCTGACCCCCACCAGTACACAGTGGCAGGTGTAGTCCCCATTCCCTCAATAAATATATGCAGTTAAAATTTTATTCCCTTAATCTAATAAATGAACAATAAATTGTCAGCATTATTTTCCATCATGTTCCTTTGATTACAAGCAAGTTGAAGAGTTTTTCAGAAGCCAGGTTAGCAGCCATCAGTCCTGGCAATGGCAGGTTCTACAGCTATTAATATATGTGAGTTTTCTGCATACAATTTCCTCAAGCCCGATGCCCCTGCTGCTTAGCAGAAGGCCATGATGGATTATGCAGCCCAAGCACTACCATATGTTTGGTGCTTATTATTAAGCCCAACTACTGAGCAAAGAAAGACATAATTAGCCTTTTTGG
Organism: Uromys caudimaculatus; assembly: GCA_028551405.1. Lineage (NCBI taxonomy): Eukaryota > Metazoa > Chordata > Mammalia > Rodentia > Muridae > Uromys > Uromys caudimaculatus. The sequence continues at coordinate 49,832,467 of CM052709.1, forward strand.
GAATTATTTTAAGCCTTCAGCAGTAAAAAAGCCTGAAGTTGATTTATTTCCCAGAATCTATTTGTATTTGATGCCTTTTAAAGTCTAGTCAGACTAAATGACCAGGCATGTTTTCAACCTTCGAAGACAGAGTTTTCTGAGTTCTAGGAGACAGTCCAAAATAATCGCCCATGTACATCTCTAAGATAACAACTGAAGACAAAGGATTGAATCGTTTGGAAGGAGACAGAGCCACTGGGGAATTCAGAGACAACACGAGTTGAATTCATCTCAAGTTACCAGTGGTGGAAATGGAGGACTGATTTAGGGCTTAAGAATACTGTGAGCTCTGCCAAGGGCTGAACTTAGCCCCTGCTGTTGATATGCGCATGGGTCCTTTCATGGAAATGACTTCATCAAGAAAACCGTTTCTGCCTGTGATTATTCCTGGCAAGACTTGAATCTGTACTTTCAAAACAAAACACGTTGTCTGGTTCTAAAGCTATCTTACACATTATTGTGCTTCCAGAAGCTTTGTTGTTTTATAATGACAGGAATGGATTTCTACCCCAGAGCTCCCAGAAACAGATTGTGATTCCCATTCTTAGCTTTCCACCTAAATAGTTGTCTGGCTGATTTTGCTCATTTGTGCTCTTCCTTATTGATGACACATTTAGAAATAAAATCCTGAGGTTGTCACGGGTCTGGACATATTTACATAGTTCTCAAATGCCAAGATGGTAAACACTGTGCAGATGCTCCCCAGGACAGTAACTCAGCCTGCCTTTGGCAGTTTCACACACAAGTGACTAAACACATCAGCTCTGGACAGAGATACAGCAGAATGAACTCACTGACTCACTCCGCCCTTGAAAAAAATCAGAGGCTGAGATTAATTAAAGCCAGGAGCTAGTTACTTTGAAAGATAACATAATGTAAACCGTGCCAAAATGATTCCCCTTCTAGCAAATGAAGCCTATTGGCGGAAACCAGGTAGGTAAACTAGAAAAAGAACCCCACGGAATTCCCTTGGCCAGAGGTCTGCTTATTTTTATTGCATGCTCAGGCAAATATTGGCTGGTCCGAAGTCATATGTACTGACTGAATAACAGAGTGCCTGTGTAAGAGAGCGGATGACTGGAATGCTGTGTTGATGATGCTAGGGTTGCATTGCTGTGGTTAGCAGTCCCGGCTCTGAGGCATGGGGTTCCCATTGGGTGCTTAGCCCCTGTTAAGGGTCCTCTTTGCCTTATTATGCATTCTGTAGGTCAACACTATGAAACAGCTGTTTGTTCTCTGCCTCCAACATAAAATGACTACAGCTTAGGAAGTGGTGGAAGAACCTGGATTCAAGCCTAAATCTTCTGTTCTTAGCTCACATCCAACACTGGAAGTCAATGGCTCGGCAATGGTCAAATTCAGTGTGAGGGTCTTATCTTTTTGTGGTCTTAATTGCTGACACTCAATTTTGAAGGACCCTAAGCTATCACTCATTATGTGCAGGTTGGGAGTTAGGTCCTGTCCCTTGTCCACAGTCATTTCACTGGCAGGTGGAAGGGAGACCCAAGCTGCACGTGAGCTAGTATATGCCAGCTAACTCTCACCCAGCGCTTTACTGACATTATCATGGAGATGGAATCAAAATGGGAATCAAATGAGCTGAAATAATGAATTTGGATCATTGCAGAGTTTCTAAAAATCACTTAAACTGGCACAATGGAGGAATCATTTGTGTGTCTATAACTCCCACAGTAGAAATAGACATTAAGAGGACAGATGTGTGAGCAGTATCACTCAAAGCTGTGGCAAGAGCATGATGTACTTATTAGTTGTGTGGTGCCTGCAGAATATTTGAATATAACATTAAAACCATCGGTATGTGTGCTGCGAGCAGGTTCCTGACAGCAGAGAAACTGACGATATGGTTCTGGGTAAAGCTTGAAGCAGGAGTCATGAGCGATGCTAAACATACACTATCAATCTCTGATGCCTGCTGACTTGCTTCTCTGAACTATTTAAAGGAGTATCTCTTGCCCTCCATTTCTTCCCACCACTTTGGAAGCCCTTGGTATCGCTTTCTGGGCTCAATGCCACTGCTTGGTTGGCAAGCTACTTCCCTCTCTCTGGTCCTGTACCTTTCAGTGTCTCCTCGGTATCTCTCCAGAGCTTAGCTCAACTTATCCACTCCGCCCCTGAAGACCTTTGCTGGCTCCTCAGAGATTAATGCTTCTTTGCACTGCCCCTCCAATCCTACCTCCTCATCTCCTTCTTCTCCTGTGCTTCTCCTTTAATTCCCTGAACACTCATCACCTAGACATGACCATGCCTGGAATTCTGTAGTTCATCTAAAGTTACAAATTATATGAGAAAATTAGACAGAATTTCCAAGCTTCACTCAAATCCAAGATTCTGTGATATCCGTTAAACCCATAGTTCACATCCACAAGATATACCAAGCTCTAAAGATTCATGAACTTATGGAATATGTGTAGTAACCAGGAGAAAAAATATGAAGGAAATTCTCAAATAGAATATAAAAAATATATCGAATTCCCCACCTTCTAAGCTGAGCCACATTTCTGCGATGATGACCATTGCCTATGTGCTCATGCCCACTGCAATGAACAGCAAGGCAATGAATGCGAGGAGCGGTTGAGAGGAAACAATGTAGCACCACAGTCATTATTAATTTTGCCCCATAGAAAGTTCTGTTACATAGGGTTGCCAGGTTAAATATAGGATGGATTTTAGTTTACTAATCTTGGAGACTTTCCTCTACATCTAACCCACTTTCTTTTTCTTAAAAGATGCTATCTCTTTGGCCAGAAGAGTAAAAATGCATGCAATTCCCATTCGAATATATATATATATATATATATATATATATATATATATATATATATATATGTATAATGTTGGCTGTAATATACTATGTTATATATAATATGTTACACATTGTGTTAATATACAATATATTACATTAGTTATATATATATATCACAGCCAGGACTTCCAGATGAAAATATGACCGTTGGTTATGATTGCTAACTGGGAGTTTCTGGAAGCTACACTCCTTACCATGAGATAATGAGGTCCCAGAGACAAAGAGAAGAAGGAACAGCAATGAACAAAAAGGGCACAGACCACAGAAGCTTCAGGTCCCCTGTTAGGGTTTCTGAGAACCTGGTTCCTTTAGCCTTTGTGTAAGTGCAGTGCATCCACCCCGCAGGTGCTGGAATCAGTATGACCTTCCTATTAGTCCATTAAGTTAGCTTGAGTTGGATTGTCATACATAGAGGGCACTGGCCCCAGGGTTTACCGTTTCCTTAAGTAACGTGGAATCAGGACGGTGTTCAGGGCAAAGGGTTAGGACCCTCTGGGCACAGCCCAGTAAGCATTCATTTTGGCAAATTAGAGCCTTGCCTCCTGTCTCTCTGGCCTTAGATTGTCTTCTTGGTAGTTTTCAAGGTCATAAAGTCAAAGGCCTCATTTTACTATGAAAAATTGTCAACAAGAAGTTAGACAACTTTTTTAAAATCATATGGTATAAACCCTGGCTTTGAATCAATTAGTATGTACTGAGGTTAGGGAAATTAATTTAATGCAAGTATAAGATAATAAAAAATGAGAAAGAACATTTTATGTCTAAAAAAATCTAATCTAGTCAATAGGGAAATGTAAACGCGTGTGTTGCCTTTACGACCATTGATTGCAGCAAATCACAGATTGGAGAGACTGTCTCAATGATTGTCTTGGCAGCTACAACCCTAGTCATATTTCTTCTGCTGTCACTTTCTGAAACACGGGTCAAGCTGAGAATAAGACCCAGTCTTCTCGGTCAAGACTAGACCTTCCTATCACAGAGATGGGTCCAGGAGTGAGAGGCTCATTGTCTGGTAAAGGACTAACCAGAAACTAGTAGGCAGTAAATTAGGCCCTTTGCTGAGATTTGCTGTTATCAGATGTGGTTAGGAGCACACTGGCCTCCCTCATTATTAAACTGAAATGATGCATGTCTGTGGTGCTCTTAGACTTCTATTGCTTTGATGAAACACCGTAACCAAAATAACCAAAAAGCAAGTCGGAGAGGAAAGAGTTTATTTATTTGGTTTACACTTCTACTTTGTAGTCTATCACTGAAAACATCCAGGGTGGAACTCAAACAGGGTGGGAACCTGGAGGCAAGAGCTGATGCAGAAGCCATGGAGGGGTACTGCTTACTGGCTTGCTCCTCATGGCTTGTTCAGCCTGCTTTCTTATGGAACCCAGGCCCCTAAGCCCAGGAAAATGCCTATGTCAGGATCTTACAGAGATTCCTTCCTTTCAGATAACTCTAGCTTGTGTCACGTTGACTTAAAATTAGCCAGCACAAATGCCATGTTCCAGCTGCTTTTGAGCAGATGGGAAATGGAACCTATGAAGAACGTATTTTCAGTTGGGGGAAAATACACACTAATAAAAAAGGTAAGGAAAGAGAAGTTGTGGACGTGAGAGAGAGGAACAGACTTGGTAGGCGATTTGTCCTATCTCCAAGTTCTTCCATTTCTGAACAGAGACCTATTTCCTCTGTTTTTTCTGAGAGCCAAAAATTACTACAATTTACTAAAGTTATTCGGAAGCAAGTCTAACATCTTAAACGAAAAGGAAAGTTTGGTTGCATCAGTGACACTACCCTTTCTTCACTAGTTGGGATCACTGAGAGTTGCCTGCTTGCAGTCATCTGAGTTAATACCCATTTGTAAGTGCCAAAAGAAAATCTGAGGCTACCTTTAGTTCAAATGCATACATGATGGGAAGAGGGGGGGAACACTGTACTAACATCATGCCATATTCCAAACCAAATCTGGACTCTACATTTAACTGTAAAAAAAGAAAGCCTCAGAAGAAAATCCCTCAGAAGGTTTCAGAATATAACCTTAGGGTGGAACAAGCTTTCAAAACCAATCTACTCAGATATGAAAGAAAAATACTGACATTTTGGTTGGGAAATACTTAAAACTGTCAGAATATACAAGTCGCTACTAACAAATTTATTGGAGAATCTATCCTTGCAAAAATGTTTAATTTATTTTACATTATTATAGATTGTCATCTATATTATATAAGAAATTTCTCAAAGTGTATAAGCAAACAGTTCTCAGGAAGAAAGCAGATAAAATAAGAAACTTTAGAGAGAGGAGAGAGAGACAGGGAGAGAGGAGTGATTTTAATCTCTCAGTGCAAGGAACAAGGCTGGAGGTTTAAAGTAAAATTGGAAAAAATATTAGAAAACATAGCCTTTTCTTTGAGAAATGTCCCTTGTGTTGGCAATGCTTTATCCTTCTTTGCAGGCCTGAAGTACTAATATATATTATTTCTGCCTCACAGTCAAGCAGAACCCACGGAAATCCCCTACATGCTACAGGATAGCATACCACACAAGTCCTATGTCCCTTCAGTTACTGCCTTCAGTATTTTTTGCCCCCAGGGCTGAGTCTATTGCTTTGTTTTGTGTCTGAGACTTCCTCCTTTATATTCCAAGCCTTACCTAAATATATCCATAGACCAGACTTTCAATAGATGTTTGGTAAATGGATAACAAGTGTGTGTTACGTCGTGGTGGACACTTAAAAATCAATACTTACATTTTGTAGGAAAGTGTCTAACTTTCTCTCTCCTTTTGACTAGAGATATTGATTAGCACATATCATTTTATTCATATAAGAAAGTAGAGAAACTGAAAGGGAAAATTCTGTATTTTATTAGTTGTGATGTACCATCTTTGGGTGTTATTTCTATAGTCATATCATTTCTACAGCATGACAAAACAAAGGTGCTTTGTTTTGTTTGTTTATTCAGCCAATGAACACTTCAACAGTGGAGAAAGAACGTTCTTCTCAGCTGACAGATGCAAACCTTACTGCTGCTCATTGCATAAGACCTAGGAAGAATGAGTGTGAAACTTACAGGAAGGGTGTCAGTGGCTTCAAAGGTGCACTAGACGGGTGATGGCCAGAGAAGCTCTAGAGGAAAATCACCAACAATGATGTGTCAAAAGTCACCTAGGGGGCCAGGGAGATGGTTCCATTATTAAAGGGCTTGTCATACAAATGTTAGAACCTGAGTTCAGATCTTTAGTTTAAACATGAAAAAGCTGAGAGCAGCAGCAGCAGATGCTGCAACTCTAGTAAAGGCAAGTCAGAGACAGGAAGGTCCCTGGAGCTTGCTGGCCGGCTGGCCAGGCTGAATCAGTGAGTTCTGCATGCAATGATAAGCCTTGTTTCAAAACATAGGATGGAGAGTGACCGAGGAAGACACCCAGTAGCGACTTCTAACCTCTACATAGATATATGCCTGCATGCATGTGTGCCCATACACACATATGTACACACACACACACACACACACACACACACACACACACACTCACACACTTGCACACACAAAGTCATTAAGGCTGTCAGACTATGAATTCAAATTTAGAAACATATAAACCTAGCCGGGCAGTGGTGGTGCATGCCTTTAATCCCAGCACTCGGGAGGCAGAGGCAGGCAGATTTCTGAGTTCAAGGCCAGCCTGGTCTACAGAGTGAGTTCTAGGACAGCCAGGGCTACACAGAGAAACCCTGTCTCGAAAAAACAAACAAACAAACAAAAAACCAAAAAACAAAAACAAGCAAACAAAAAAAGAAACATATAAACCAAGTTCTTCTACTTGCCTTTCTTCACAGGCCTAAAGATACTCCATGACAGGCATCTGTTTCAGTCTAAGCCATTCTTGATAAATGTAAACTAAAAATTTGAAGGGTGAGGTGAAAAAGAAAGACCTCACAGCTGCATGGGTGGCGCCAGGGAATTATTTCTTCTTTCATGGCTGTGTAATCAATAATGGTGCATCTTGTAACCTCTGGCATACTAGAGCTGAAGAAATTGATGTGATAATCACACCCAGCATTTCTACAGAGCCCTTACTTCTTCCTAGGCACCACACAAAGAACTTGGCATGCCCTGCCTCACATACGTCTGCACTGTCTCATGTTGCTTCTATAGCTGCTCTATAGGCAGTAAGCGATTGACCTCATTTTGCAGATAATGGATCTAAGACAGAGAAGTTAATTACTGCAGGAACCAGAATTTTTGAGGCTGTGCTATTATCCACTGCATAAAGGAGGCAGTGTTTGTAGAACTATGTATACCAGCAGTCAGAAAAAATTTGACAAGGTATGTTTGGGTGCAACAGATTCAGTCAAGTCAGGTCTGGAGAATGGTGGATCATAGGTCATCTCTCTCTCTCTCCCTCTCTCTCTCTCTCTCTGTCTCTCTCTCTCTCTCTCCTATACAACACTAAACGCCAGATGTCATCTTACATTTCAGGAGTAATTCTGCTGTGGTTTAAAGTCTGTACTTGAGCAACTCCAGCTCACAGAGTTAATTTAGCAGGAAATAAGTCAATGTAGAAGCAGCTCCTAATAGTTAAGTACAAAGTCAACTTCAAACACCACTGCAAGGGACAGTCAGCTCCTAAACCTGCAAGCAGAAGCCACTAGGGGCAAGTCAGCAGTCTCAGGCAGCAGCAGATTAACCCTTAGGGTACTGCTGCTTTACCACTATAGGATATTGTCTCAGACAGAAATAGTGTAATTTACTTATTTACTATGCAGAAGCCCAAAGGGACCAAGGTCAAGACAGAAATAAATTTTAAGGCCTCTCTTAGGTGTCAGGAAGAGTCATTTGACTGGGCCCTGACTCAGAGTTTTCTATCTATGAAAGTTTAGTATGCTGATGATAGCTTTATCTGCATGTTAACTAGCTTGTAGACAGACACTCAGCTGAGTGAATTAGCCACCAAATCTTAGAAGAACAGTGCTTCATGTTCCCATTTTATCCACTTTGCATCTGTGCCTAATGCCACATCTCCAGGTGGAAACACTAATTTGCATTTTTTATTTCCCCTTTGGCAGCCTTCTTCACACTCTGAAAGAACATTAGATTAGCCACTGAACGCTGGTGGCAAGGTTCTCCGTAATTCTGTGTTCAGTTCTGTCAAATGCTTGACCATTGTGTCATCTAGAGGTGAATATTTATTGCTGCTGATGTTCAGGCAAAAATATTAGATTTGACCCTGGGCCTTAGGAAACAATGGCCAGTGGGGCTTTGCATTGGAGGGGACGGGAGGCATGTAGCTCTGCCCATGTTCCTGAGGGATTTGAACATGGCAGACAGTACATCGGGGGCAGGTTTCCTGTTTCTCTGGGTTTATTCCCCATCTCAGTGGGAGAGGCAGGGTCTTCTGCTTCCTTGTTCTTTCAAGTTCTCTCTCTCTCTCTTTCTCTCTCTCTCTCTCCATCTCTCTCTCTCCCTCTCTCTCTCTCTCTCCCCCTCCATCTCTCTCTCTCTCCCCCTCCCTCCTTCCTTCCCTCTCAGGAATACAAATCTGGCTGGGTTACTAGGGTGTCAAACAGGCAGAGAATTTAATCTAAAACAGGTTTAAATATAATCCTATTAAAAGGTCTTCTGTGTCCTTTGAAATGCCCATTAGCTCGGAAACTGTCCCTTTGAAAGCCACAGACTCTCGCATGGAAGGAATTATGCTCCTAGCTACAGTTGGCCTGTGGGATCCTGCATTTTGTTTTGTTTGTTTCTTTGAGCCCTGTTCCAAGATCATGCTTTTCCTCTACTAGTGTTTCCTACTTAAGAGTTTTTGAAGCGCTCTGGAAAGTGAAAAGGCTTTGTGATAGCTGAGAGTAAATCAATTAGATTGTACCAGGCTAAAAAGGCAATCTTCCCATTGGGTTTCTGCATAGTAAATACTTCATAATCAGGGACTTTGTCGTTCTGGTTGATGACTGAAGCCCTACTTCCTCGAATAGCAGCTGGCACATTGCAGGCATTTAGAACATATTTGCTGAATGAATGGACAGATGAATGACAGTTATTTGGCTACACTTGAGACATGGACTATAATATACTAAAGCTGGCCGCTCATTTCCCTCATTATGATCACATGTGCACAGGACAGAGTAACACAAATGCATTCTAACCAGAGGGTTAAAAGGACACTCACTGTCTAAGCACGTAGGCTTGATGCTGTGGAAACGCCAGGCTCACCCTTGGCCAAGCCAAACCACACGAGGCAGACTTATCATCCACATGCGGAATCGTCCTCCATGGTCTTGCCCCCAGCCACAGGGTCTTTGCGCTGTCACATTTCTCTGCTCTTTTGTTAGTTCAAAGTGGAACACTGAATCTTGAGCAGTTAAGGGCTATGATCATGTTCGCTGCTTCCCAGTTGGTTTGCTGATGTTCTCGGAGAATTTGTTCCAGGAGAACTTCCAAGCCAAATAATAAATATTGATTCGGCTTTGAATTTGTTCGGCTGTACAGTTCTTCCCAACTCCAGACAAGCACTATATAAAGAAAGTTAGCTAGGAGCCCGTGGCTGCCGAGGCAGTGTGGGAGCGCAGCTGCTGTGTACAATGTGGGAGAGCAGGGCTGCTGAGGCAGTGTGAAAGCGTGGCTGCAGAGGCAGTGTGGGAGTACGGCTGCTTGTGTGCGGTGTGGGAGCACAGCTGCTGAGGCAGTGTGGGAGCACGGCTGCTTGTGTGCGGTGTGGGAGCAGGGCTGCCGAGGCAGTGTGAAAGCGCGGCTGCAGAGGCAGTGTGGCAGCATGGCTGCTGAGGCAGTGTGGGAGCTCAGCTGCTTGTGTGCGGTGTGGGAGCAGGGCTGCTGAGGCAGTGTGAAAGCACGCCTGCTGAGGCAGTGTGGGAGCACTGCTGCTGTGTGCAGTGTAGGAGTGCAGCTGCTGTGTGCAGTCCTTCCTACTTTCTATTTCAGCCTCCATACATTTTAATTTACCTCTCCATCTTTTTTTTTTTTTTTTTTTTTTTTTGTTTGGTTTGGTTTTTTGTTTTTTGTTTTTGTTTTTTTTCCTCCTTTTTTATTTTTGATACTTTATATACATTTGCAATGTTTCCCCTTT
>CM052709.1:49842903-49900332 GCA_028551405.1 Uromys caudimaculatus
ATCGATATTCATAAGGGAAATTGGTCTGAAGTTTTCTTTCTTTGGTGGGTCTTTGTGAGATTTTGGTATCAGTGTGATTGTGGCCTCATAGAAGGAATTGGGTAGTGTTCCTTCTGTTTCTATTTTGTGGAATAGGTTGAAGAGTATCGTTTGTCTCTTTTTATCTTCTTGGGTTTTCTTAATCTCCTTGAACTTTTCCCAGTTTCTTATTTGTTTGTTTTAAAAATATCTACCTCTAAAAATAATTTGTATTAACCTTATTTGAATAATTTTCAGAGATTTTTTTTCTATCCACAAAGACCTTAAAACATCATTCCCCTTCTGAAACAACATGTCTAAAGAGACTTTTGTCCACTGTCTCACCTGAGTAAGAGTCTTCTGTTCCATTAAAGATCATCAAAAACATATAACAATCTATCAAAGCTTCTGATCAACATGGATTGGAGTACTTGGTGTCAATGTTGAAATTTTACCCAAGCAAGGAAGCCTGAGGCTGAATGATCTTGCTCAACTTTGTATTCAGTTCCAGGATAACCTGGGCTACACGAGACTGAACCCAGTTTCAGAGAGAGAGAGAGAGAGAGAGAGAGAGAGAGAGAGAGAAGCAGAGGGGGAGAGTGGAAGAAGAAAAAGGAGGAGGAGAAGGAAGAGGAGGAGGAGGAAGAGGAGGAGGAGGAGGAAGAGGAGGAGGAGGAGGAGGAGGAGGCAGAAAAGAAAAAGAAAGAGGTAAAAGAGGTTCACTACTTGAATAACAAGATACCTGTGTGTAGTCTTCCACAGTCAGCATTATGGGGAAGGAGGCATGTAACCTAATAAACACTTTACCTTTTAAAATAAAATTTAGCCAACTAATATAAAAAAATTCTCACCTATCCTGGACAAATGTGTGGGAGAATTTGAAACATAAAGTAATTAAAAATGGAGTTATATAAGTTGACTGTGTCTGTTTTCCAGCTTGGTTAGGACAGTGGGAGGTGAGACAGTAGATACAATCCAAAAATTATTTTGCTACAGAAAATTAGTTTGAGGAAGATCATGAGAAAGATACACTAATTTCTTTCATCGGTAAGGATTCATGATTAAAAAAATACAAAAGAGTCTGATTATTTTCACCAACTCAATAGCCTTTCCTCCAAATCTCTCAAACAGAAGAAGACAGTGGATAAAAGGTGAATCACTGCTTGTTTCGGATGTAGTCTGGCCATGTGACCCACCTCATCCACATAATTAGGATTCCCCCCCAGATATGTACCTCTATTCACAGCAAATTGCCTTTTAACAAAAGATTGAGTTAAATTTTTCTTAACCCTAATTTTAATAACGGTTCTTAACTGCTTTAACCTCCCCTCCAGCCCACCACCCACCAGAGGGAGTGGGAAAGAAAGGTTATAGGATATGGGGGAAGTGGACCTGTTTAGAAAAAGTTCTTTGGAGCAATTTCAATCTCTGACTGTCAGGATATCAGGAGTTTAGCTCAGTAGTGTCGGGATGGCAAACATGATCAGCAGTGGTGCGCCTTCCAAATCAGCACGAATCAGCCAAGCCCAGCAGGGATGCCAAGAGAAGTTCTCTGCAGTACCTCTGTCAGTGAAGGAGATCAGCAAAGGTGAAGATGTGAGACAATGGAGTCTTGCAAAGCTAGCTATGTAAGCCCGCCGCCACTGTCGCTTGGTCCCATTTAGACTCCCGTCACCCAGTCATCTGGCCCACGTCCGTGGAAGCGACAGGAACCTTAAAAGAAGCTTTTTGGTGAGTTTCTCTCTATGAAATCACCACAAGTGGCGCTCAACACCACAGTGTAAGACGAACCAATGCGCGCATGTGGTTCCAAAGACTCCTTCATCACGTGTCCTTTCACGTGCCTGTTCAGCCAAGCATCCCTTCACCTGTGTCTGCCTCAGTGAAACAGTCTTTCACACGGCTGCCTTAATGAAACATCCTTTCACCTGGGTCCACTTCAAGAAAACACTCCTTCATGTGTCTGCCCTAGCAAAACACCTTCCAACACAACGGACTTTCCAAAGAAAACAGAAGTTTCCGCTTCAGAGTTAAGCTGTTTCAAGGCTGTTCTTCTGCCTTAACGAAGCCTGTAATGTGGTTTGGACTCATAAATCAGTACTTGTTTATGTTATTGTAGTTAGAATGCAGTTGCATTGATCATACAAGACAGATTTCATGGAAGCTTAATATGGGGAAATAACTCTTGATTCTATGCTTGTTGGTGGATTTGTTTCTGAGCAAGAAAGCATAATGTCCAATGATCAATTAGAAAGTTCACTGCTAAGCGCCAGCAAGGTGGCTCAGTAGGTAAAGGCGATAGTTGTCAAGTCTGCTGACTTGAGTTCTATCCTCAGTCCCCACATGGGGGAGAAGATAACGAATTCCTGCCAGTTACCCTCGGACTGCAGTACTCAAGCAGCGGCATGTATGCCCCACCCCACACAATAAATACATGTAAAGATTGTTTTGAAAAGACCCTCTTCACAGCCTGTGTGACATACTTGTGGGCTGAAGTAGGCTAGATAGTTTTTCTAAGTTTTCTGGCTGAATCAGGCAAAGGTGCTAGTACTTAACTTTTAAAATAGAGGCAATTATAGTTTAGTAGACTTTTCCCAAAGAACAAAAGCCTTGGGTTTTACCTCAAAATTATTATAACTAGATTTATATGTTAGACTTGAATCATAGTAAAGACTAACAGGACCAATAGAAATATATTTTCTTCATTTCCTTTTAATGTTCTTTTCTGTAAAATGGGGATAATAACAGTTACCCCAGAGAGTGTCTCTGAGAATTACATGATTTAATAAAATAAGGTATGTAGAACAGTTCCTAGCAGGTGGTAACCACTCCATATAGGTTATATATTACAGTGATTTTAATAATTACAAACAAAATAAACAGCATTGTACAGTAACAGATAAAGATACAGATTACCGGGAACAAAGTATGTATTATGAAGCTGCTAAATAATCTACGAAAAGAACAGGTTTTGATTTTTTTAATATAGTAATTTCTTTTATGTGGTCCATGGCCCAGCAGCCTCTTCACGCCCTGAGAACACATTAGAAATACAGATGCTAAAATCTGAGCCCAAATGTGGGTCCCAGTGAGGACCTGCATTTTACCAAGATGCCTAGGTCATATTTTGGACACATAGCACTCTCCTAAATCTCATTAGGTTGCAAGAGGACTTTGTCTCTGGGCTGTAGTATACATGGTATGTTAATATGTTTTATTTTATTTTATTTTATTTTATAATCTCTTATAAAATTTGACTTTGGTGACATGCATGTCTCTGATCTGTCCTCTTGACATTTTGTACGAAAGGCAGCATAGAAACAGAGCAACTTCAGATACTTTGTGACCAGAATAAAGGCCACATCATCCCTCTGCACTGACCAGGCTGCAGATCTGCTCCCCACCCCCACGTCAGATTGCCTTCCTTTGCCTCACTTCACTGTCTCACAATAGGGCAGATGTGTTTCTGCAGCTCAAAGGTTAGCTTTCTTCTCTCCTGTGAGACCTGCTCTTTCTAAGTCACCTGGAGAAGATGGAAGCCTGTCCCCCATCTGCCTCACCCGTTTGCATATCACCCCATCCAGAGCATGTCACATGCTTGCATATCACACTACCCCATTCAGAGCACGTCACGTGCTTGTATAGCAAACCATGCCATCCAGATGATGTCATGTGCTTGCATATCACACCACCCCATCCCTAAGCATAGTCATCCTTCACCAGTCTCAGTTCCTTCTCAGATTGAAATAGAGCATACCTGGATGTCCTCTCTATGACAGCCTCAATGGAAGGAGGGAACAAAAGACATTACAAACCTATCTCCTGGTCCGAGAAAGTTCCTGTGTTTGATAGAATCAATTGTAGTGAAGTATCAGCATGCATACCACATACCACACAGATATTACACACAAGTACACAAGCAATATGCCACTCTATATCATACACATGTGTGTAGCATACACACTGCACTCAAGGCAGATGCCATCACAACAGGTATGTCATCACACACATATTCTTTACACACACACACCACACACACACACTGTACACATACATTTACCACAGCACAGCATATATACAGATTGTAAACGTATTGCTATGTACACAGATGCACATGACTGTCCCCTACAGACCACACTTATCCTCAAATAAAGTATGCCATAAATTGGTGTTTTCCAAACCAAGATCTAGGAGCATATGGTTTTTCTCATAGAGAGCAATTTTCCCTTAAAAGAAAAGAAGAGAAGAGAAAAGCAAAGAGAAGAGAAGACAGAGGGTTTAAATTTGGAATCCCCACTCTAACTCCCTGCCTAACTCCCCTGTTACCTCTCAGACCTGCCAGGCTCACAGCAGCATTATTTCATATGGCTGTGTCACAGCCTTGTCGCCTAAGCACTACCCTACCCCATAACCCAGATGGGCATTCATGCCCTAATGGCTGCTCCAGGGCCACTCTGACGCCCTGTAAGAGGTTGCTTAATCTCCAAGAGTCCTCTCTCTGGCCTGACTGGAAAGCAGAGTCATGTTCTTCCTGTTGTCTGACAGTCCGTAGAGAAGCAGCTCTGCCTGGATGAGCTAGTCAGCTGCCTGACTCTCCCTGCAGACTACTGCGTTGTGTTGGCTCATCCCAGATCTGGACTCAGGGCTAAACGAGCCATGCACGGGTCCTTGTAGAATTATAGCGCAATGGAGAGAAGCCCTTTTTGTATCTTCTTTGGGATCCTTGAACACATTTCCCCACATCCTGAAAGCAAATAATCTACACAGTAGAGTGTGATGGAGACACAGGACTGGGTATCCTGTAGAGCTGGCAGTGTGCCTCCATTTTCAACCTTAAGCCCTTCAACCTTAAAATAAGCTAAAATCCCCACGATGCAGGAAAAGCAGTCAGTTCTTAAAGATATAGTGCACAGTGCATTTTATGCTTTTTTTTCATACTATTTCTTTTTGGAAATTTAAAACCTCCCTTGTCCCGTCAAGGATTTAAGGAGCGTTACAAGGGTACGTGGGAAAAAGTAGCAAGACAGCGTAAATTAGACCACGTGAGGAGCCAAAGGAGAAAGCAAAGACAGGGACATCAGTGGAGCCAGGGTGTCCCTGGAACACCCAGTTGCTCTCTGAGCTTTGCCCTCTCTCCTCAGAGAACAAAATGCTACAGATTGTTTTGCATCCAGATTGCTTTATTGTGCAATCTTTAGCAGTGCTAGCAGCAAGCATAGAGATACCTTCATGTTCCTCAGGACCACTGACTTGCCCAAAATTTAATCAAGGATGCTGTATAAGTCAAGGACAACCTAATTTACTGTGTGCTTTGTTATTTAAAGATGGGTAGATTTAATCATCCCATACATATTCTTTGTAAATTAAGAGCAAGCACGCTACATATAAAATATTAAAAAATTCAATAAATCAAAATAAGTAGAAATCAGCCCATCCTGGTTCTATAATGCAGTCAGTTAAGCAAAGGAAGAATTCAGGTGTGTGAGGCGGGGTTCTGGAGCACACTGCCAGGAAGGAAAATGTCACCCAGCTATGACCTTGAGTATGTAGACTCAAGCTTCTGGGTCCAACCTGAGTGAGGAGTCTGGCCTGATCTTGAACAAGGCTACTCTTTTTAAAGACTTATATGGTTTTTTTTTTTTTTAATCGATATTTGAAGTTAGTTGAATACCTGTGGTCCAGAGGTTGTGAATGGAAAGTGTTCTATTATCAAAGAACCGAAACTACACATATCCGTCAAGGACCCAGAAAAGATTGGTCGTATTCTTTGCTAGGCTCCTCATTCACGACACACCCCCAAAATACATGTTCTCTCTATCACACACACACACACACACATTCAGGTGTCTGCTCAGATACCTACACGTGTACACAGCTTCACGTAGATTGGCCCACATGTTCATACCCTGCCCCGCCTCACACGTGCGCATCATAAGACACTGCAGAAGATATCACTCTCTGCAGTCCTCAGCGTAAGCTGGAACTCCCTTACAGCATTCTCTCCTTTCCATCCCTGCTGGCCCCTCTCTCCACAAGAAACCCTGCTTGTCCCTACAAGTCAACCTAAATGTTACTGCCTCCTGAAAGCATTCATACAGAGTACATACAGACTGGCAATGTCCCTTAGACAGCAGCCTTCATAACTTTGCTCAAAGCAGTACACAGAAGAGACGTGTTACCATAACATCCACTAACAAGATTTGGAGAGACTACTGTGTCAGAGAGGAGCTGCCAGGGTGCTCCACCACACCTCAGCTGAGCCACCGAGTCTCACACCGTGTGAGAGCCCAGCACAGAGAAATCAGCAGAGATTAGAGAACACTGACGGATGGCAACAGATGGGGTATTTATTTATTTCAAATGCTTTTTTTTTTTTCTTCTGGGAAAGCCACAGGAGATATATATCTTATTTCCAGAGAAGATTCAGGGGGAAACAGCTGTCATGTGGTTTCATTCCAGAACTCTTTAGTACAGAACAAACAGTATGAGGGAGCCTCCACAGCCTGAGCAGCAGACCTCCAACAGTACATACAGTCCCACCTCAATGGCAATTCACTGTCTCCTGTAACTTCCCAACAGAAAGTGAAATGTTCCCTCCAATAAACCAGTGCAATGACCTTTGGGTATTAAATCAGGTTTCACGCTCTGCAACTGTGATCAAAATATTCCCATGCTGGGTTTTTCCCCCCTTCCAAATGGAACCAAAGTGCTTTCAGAAAATTTATGGAATCCTTGAAAACCTAATGATCCCTCAGTAGCCTCAGGTAAGCTACTGCAAAATTTAATTTCTGCTAACCTACCTGCAACTGCAAACAGCCAAGGAGATGCTTTCCTGTGGGCTCCTATTTGAGTTTCCATGTTGCGTCAGTGTGCTCCACACTCTTGCAAAGCAGGCGTGGTAGACAAGATCTGCAGCGACCCACACATCTGTGACACTGACTTGGTCATTCCTAAGCCATAGATGGCTTGTTCTTTCAAACTTCACTAAACAGCTTTTTCTGAACCAGGATGAAAAATGGACCTGTTTCTGGGAGTTTCATTATTGGAAACACAAGAATAGCTACTTATAATTCTTTTTAAATGACGTGTCTATGCATCTAAATATTTGCTTGGGATTTTTTGTTTTGCTTTACTTTCCTACCCAGAATCTATTCTCTACACTATCATTTTCTTTTAAACAATGACACCTGGTGTCCTTTTAATGAATCATTTCTCTTACTTTTGTGGGGCCACCCATAAGACATGCTGCCCTCCTCTGGCATGCTCATGAGTTGGCTAGTCCAATGTTGAAGATAGTTGGCACTGACCCATCCCAGGGCTGGGACCCTGATGAGGCGAGCTCCGGTAGGAGCTTGATCAGTTCCTGCTCTCTCGTACGTCTTGACTGCTATCTGCTTCCCAGCCTATCCCTCCGCTGTTCCTTCCGTTCATGAGCTTCTAACTCCTTTTTCAATACACTGTTTATCCTGCTTGGTAAACAGGAATGGGTAGTGGGGGCTTAAAACTAAGGAATTCGTACTTTAAAAGAATGGTAACAAGATGTGGTGTTTAAGGAAAAGGAAAGGCTGCCTATGAGATAACACAGCGACTTAGGAGAGATCACAGTGTAGCCCAACAGGAGGAGAATGAACCAAACCATGGCGAAGACTGGCCAGGGCGAGGCCCGCACTGCTGCCGTCGGCCTGTACTGACTGCTGCTCTGGGCTCTGCACTCTGGGAGTTACTGAGCGAGTGGTATCTCTGAATGATAAACATGATTCTTCTCCCTGCCAACAGAGCAGAACGTCCCACACAATTCAAATATTCAGCACATGCCTAAGTTAAGGTCTCACGTTGCACATTGGCTCCTCAGGGGAGCCCAAGTAAGAGCTGCCATTTCAGCTGCAACAGTGGACGACTGAGTTCTGCAGAGCAGATTTCAGCATATTTAAGAGATACTCAACTCTCTGGCAGACGATGCCTATAATTTCCAAAAACAGAAATGATTGGATGGGGTCAGAAATGAGACAGAAGTGAGGATTGTGAAAAAGATTGCACATAATAGAAGATAGAATTCCAAATTAACAAATAAACTTGTATATAATAGAAGACAAAATGATGGATTGCCATTCTTCTTTACACAAGATAAACTATTAATTCCTCGTCACGTTAGAGCACTGAGCCAGAGGCATTGCCAGAGCAGTAGCTGCATTCCTGACCCCCAGAAGCTAAGAGATTATAAGTGTTTACTATAAGCACCCAACAGTTAAAGTAATTCATCATGCAGCCATTGATAACTATTAAACACCCCAATAAGAAGACAGAGATGTCCCTGTTGGATTAAAAAGCAAGATTCAAATATTTGCCACCTGTGACAGACATTCTTTATAAAGATGTAAGTAGGTCAAAAGTGTAAGTGTGGGAGATATCCTGGTCTCGTGGTGATCCAAAGACAACTGGAGTGACGAAGCTAACAACAAAGTGAGTCGATTTCAGAGCAAAACTATTGCTGTGGGAAGTAAAAGTTATTTCATAATGCCGAAGGAATCAATTCAAGAAGTCTTAATAATCCTAAATGTTTATGTTCTTAATCACGAAGCTTCCAAATATATAAAGTAAAAAACTGGTACGACTGCAGAGGGAATGAGATCCTTCACGAGTATATGCAAATGCAAAAGTCTTTTAATGGTAATTGATACTTTTGTATCAATGACTAATGAACATTTCAATGAGGGTTTAAAGGGCTTGAAAAAGACATGTAACCTAATTGACATTTACAAAGCTCTAGACCTTCAGCATCAAAGCACACATTCTTTTTAAATGCACACAGAATATTTATTTACATAGGAATTTTGAGCCATAAAAAGGCTAAGTAGAACTTAAAAGATTTGAATCATACAAAACACATTCTCTGATTATACTAAAATTATATCTGAGATCAATAGGAGGAAGAACTCTGGAAAACCCCCTTCCATTGAGACACTCAGTAGCACACTTCTAAAGAACTCACAGGACCAAGAAGCAATCAAAAATGAACTCAGAATGCATTTTGAATGGAATAAAAATGGAAACACGGCATATTAAAATTTGGGAGGTAGAATTCGAACAGTACTTAGGATGAAATATATGCAGTGCTAAATAGTCAATATTAAGGAAAACAAAGAAAGTTTGAAATCAATGACTTCAGCCTCCACACTAGCCAACTAGGAAACCAACAGCAGATTAAAAACTAGTATTAGTATTTTTAAAAATGGCGGTAGCTGAGGAGCAGATAAGAAGCACTGGGAAGCCCTCCTCCCCCTTTGCGTTGTTTCTGTCAGGTATTTTATCACAGCAATGGGAGAGGTAGCTAATACAGCTGATTTAACATGTGACAGCCACCCAGCATGTTTACTGTATTAGCACACCAAGCTGCAGAAGCACAGTCATTTTAGTAGCTGCGGGAAAGTCCTTAGACAAAATCCAGGACCTGCTACTGATAAAGTCTCCTTGAATTAAGTATAGGGAGTAGCTAAATCTTTCTCCTGGAAATTAGATGGAGATCAATTTCCTGTTTCTTCCCTGGCTTCTTCTTACCTCGTTACTCTTCATTTCTTTTCATTTATTTGGCTTGTTTCTATTTTTTTCTTTTAATAATATTTTTTATTCATTGTTTGACATTTTATACATGTAAATAATGCCTTTTGATCATATCCACCAATCACTACCTCCTTCCAGCCTCACCCCAGTTCCCTCCAGACTCCTCACCCTCACTTATCATTACAATCCTTATCATTACAATCGTTATTATTGCTATTAACCCTCTGAGTCTAGTTAGTGCTGACCATACACACTGAGACGTGCTCAGCCTACCAGTGACAATGTCCCTAAAGAGGAGTGGCTTTCCCTCCCTCAGCAACCATCAACACCAAGAGTTCTTTATTTGGGAGTATGGCCTAGGGAACCCCTCCCCATCCACGCTGGGATTTTGGCTAGCCTGATCTTGTTCGGGTCTTCTGCAGGTAAGTGTAGCTGCTGCTCATTAATGCACATCACCCATGCATGTCCAGAAGTCAGCTTTCACAGCTTCCTTCCCATCCCCTGGTTCCTTCATACTTACTGCCTTATCTTCCAGAACATTCCCTGAACTTGTACCAGGAAGAAGGTGATATAAATGTCCAATCTACAGCTGAACACTCGTAACCATTTATTCTCAGCACTTTGACCATAAATGAGTTTTTGCATTAACCACTACCTACTTCAAAGAGAAGTTCGTTTGACCAAAGTCAAGTGCAGCACAGCTCTAAACATAAATATTTGGAAGGCAGCTTGACAACATGACTGTTTAGAGAATCACCACCACTACATTCTCCACTGGGGCCTATGATATCCCCAGTCACAGACTTATGACCAGGCATGAAATACCTCCTGTGGAACAAGCAATCAAAGCCCATTAGGGTTACCCTTGTGATCATCACGCTGCTATTAAACCAGTGGACCCAACTTGCCTGGAAGGTTGTCATTGTAATATGTAGGGTCCAGTGCTGGGTAGGACAACCGATGGGTTTTGTTTGCTTGGTTTTTGGTTTTTCCTCCCTCAACAGCCTTCTAGCACTGCAAAAGCTAGGGATCCAATAGGGAGCTCCCTAGTCAGTGCAAGATAGATTTTCTATGTCCTGCAATTAAAGCCCATAGTATGTCCTGTAATAGAATCTTTCCATCTAGTTATGGTAGGTAACCAAGAGCAATGATAATAGACTGAATTGATTGGGTGTCTCTGGGGCCTCTCTGAACAATAACTTACGGGGAGGGAACCTCTACCTAGCACTAAGATTGGTAGTGCTAACTGTGTCTTCCAGGAGCCGCACTGTTTATCCCTGCAAGTTATCTCTGTTCATAATCCTTTTCTTAAAATTACAAACTGGTGAGTTTTCATCTGGTTTCATAACATGTCCTTAGCTTTGTCACTGTCATAGCCCCGTCTTCCCTGGTCTCCCTAGCCCCGGCCCTATGTGAACGTGTAGTCCCCAGAGGCCTCCCCTTTCTCCCCTATCTCATGTGTTCTACTCTCTCCTCTTACTGTGTTTGTTTTCACTTGAGGGGAAAGCCCCTAGCTTTCCATGCAGCTTGTCCACGCTCACTTCATCTTAGCTAACTCTTCTCCTCCTGTCCGTATCCCACCCCCATCGCTCAGTACCTACTTGAGCCTTTCTGTTCTGAGAATCTCCCTCTCTGTTTTTATCTAACCTATATCCTAGTCTCACCCCTCCTCTGACACATCCCCTCCCCAGTGGCCATCTTATAGATTTCTGGCTTTCATTTGTACTCCAGGTTAATTCACAGACAGCTGTGATCCTCTTTAGAGAAAGTCTGAGAATATTTACAATGAAGGTAACGGAACTAGGTTCCAAGATTTAGATCAATATATCAAAATCACCTCTGTCTTTACATAATAGGACTTGGCAATGGAAATTTGAAATTCTAACATCACTTCTAGTAGTAGTAATATATATGACTCACAGATGAACCCCACAGAAAGCAAACAATATCTATAAAGTTCCACCTTTGTCTAAAGATTTAAATGATACTAATAAAAATCTCAACTGGCCTTTATGTATTTGTTGACAAACTATTTTTAAATCTTGTACAGAAATTCAAAGAACTGGCCTGGCCAGGACAAGTTTGGAAAAGAATACGGATAAAGAACTTATACTTCTGGCTTCGTAGCTCAGTATAAAGTTGGGGTAAGCAAGACCTGTGGTAAAGACAGGCAAAATGTCTGTTCAAAAACAATAAACACCCCAGGAAACTCACAAGGTGTAAGAACAATTTGATATCTGTATAAAAAAAAAAAAGTGAACTCTGAAAGATCACCAGCATCATATGTAAATACATCTGGAAATGGATCATAAATATAAATGCAAAAAGATAAAACTTTTTGTAAGTGAAACCTTTTTGTTTGCATTGGGTAAAAATCATTTTCCATATAACACTGTATAGCTATTCTGAGTATTAAATAAGAAAAAGAAAAGCTTTTAGCCAATATATATGGAATACTTAGTAAATGTAATCTCTTGTTGTTAAATGTATACACTGCTTAAGGTTTGTATATACTTTTAAATCTGAACCAAATCGTGGCCATAGACAAGATTATCAGCTGCACTCTTGTGTGTCCTGTCGGTGCAGTTGGAAGAAGTTAAGTGACTTCAGTTGCTCAATATCACTAAAGAAGACAAAGTGAGCTCACATGCTCCCCGTACAGAAGCCTCAGCAAGGCCTTATTTTCCTCGTATAACTACAGTCTAAGCGAGTAGCCATTGCTTAACCACCCTGCGATCCCCTCATGTTCCAAGTTCAGACTCAAGGACACAGTGTGCGACACATTGATCCTTCTCTTGGGGCGGGCGAAGGCTATGGCATGAAAGTGCACTTCAAGAGCATCTCACTCCTTCTCACCACCTCCTCTAGCTCACATACAGACTTTCTCAGGCATCTTACCATCTCGAACTACGTCGTGCTACCCGTCCCTGGGCTGCCACCTGGCTCCGCTTTCCTCCAGTTGGAAGAATCTCGGACCCATACTTGAACAAAACTGTGATTTGTTTTAGCAGAGAAAATGGAGGACAGGATCTATAATTGACATCTGTCAGAGCCACACAGTGACACCTAGATTTAACTGCATTTTATGACTTTAATTCTAGTTCTTGTGCAGCTACATAAAAGCGCTGTGCTACTGCTAGTATCCAGATACAAGCATGAAAGTTGCATTCCCAGACCTCAAGAATTTATAGTCCACCGAGAAGACAACAGATGCAAGCAAGTAAAATCATATTTGAAATGTAACACACAACACATATAAACTATTAAATATAGCTACATATGTGTACTTACATATATGTACACCCTGAGACCACACCACACACACACATATATCACACACACATACATGCACACACACACACACACACACACACACACCCGTACACACCACATACACATACACACACATACACACACACACACATACACACCACACACACACACACACACACACACACACCCGTACACACCACATACACATACACACACATACACACACATACACACACACACACATACACACCACCACCACCACCACCACCGCCGCCAATACCACACAAGCATTGGGTGCATGGGAGAAGTCTGACTGGAGAAGTTGAAGGCCGGAGTGGAAAGGTGAGTAGGTATTTTCAAGGTAGGCTTCACCAACAGTAGGCAAGAGAGTACAGAGAGAGGGGAATTTTTAAAGGCAAGAGAATCAAGCAAGGATGTCATTTCCAGAGCTCAATATGACAATATTTATTTGAAGTTTAAAATGCAGGAAGTGGAGCTGGAGAGCTGACTCAGCAGTTAAGAGCATTGCTGGCTCTTCCGGAGGACTCAGGTTTGATTCCCAGCACCTACATGGCGGCTCACAACCGTCTATAACTCCAGTTCCAGAGGATCTGACAACTTCTTCTGGACTTCCCACGCACCAGCCACACAAGTGGTGCACAGACATACATGCAGACAAAACACACATTAGATACATACATTTTTTAAACGTATGAAGCTTTTTAATTGGGTTTGTTAGCAACTTTGAACACCAGTTTGTGAAGATACATCCAGTTTGTCACAGAGAACTGAGACCACATGTAGCCCTGGAACTGAGGCACAGCTTTGATCTTTAGCAAAATCTGCTAGTCTTCAGTTTTCTGGTCAACCTTGGGCTGCTCTATAATCTTGTCTAAGATCTCACCCTCCTGGTGCCTGGGCTTGCACAGCTGCTTCTTCTTGAAGTAAGCCTCAATTCAGGTGTATGGGGATTGTAACCTTGCTGATATCAACTTTTGCAGAGGTGATGATGACAAACTTCTGGTGTATTCTGTGCAGAGGAACTTGGTTGAGGGCAAGAGGTTCAGATACACATAGCAAGCCCCTGCCCAACTGCTTCAGAAAAAACACCCTATTGCCCCTGTGCGCCCAGAGAGGATGATCAGGCCAGTCCCAGGGCTGGTGCTAGAATGGAGCCTTCTCATGCGCTGACGCAAGGGCTTTTGGCCATGGCTTAGCAGCTTCCATGGCACATCTGTGGCAGGATACTAGCAAGGCATTTTTGAAGCTTTGCCACCCGGATACCACCATTCTTGTTTCCACTCTTGTGACAGTAGCAAGGGCTTTCTCCTTTCTCTTCTTTTCAGCTTTCGAGTTGGCAACTGAGCATTTCCTTTTGTACAAGGCCTTTCTGGAATACGTAGCAGATCGGGAGTACCTGCCAATTCCTCTAACTAGGACAGGGTTTTGGCTGTAATGGGGCTTCTCTTTCTTAGGCCTCTTAACCTCAGGGTCACCCTTTTTGGCTGCGCCAGCGGCCGGGGTACCAGTGGTGGCAGCAGCATTGCCACTCTTCTTGGCTGTGAGTTTCTTTTCCTTTGTATCAGGCCTTTTGGTTTTTTCACCTGCCATCTTGAAAAATGGGAAAGAGAACCAAGACACCAGCTTCTGATCTATAAGCAATCACAAACATAAATTTTTAAGGAGGTGCTGGAGAGACGGCTCAGTATTTAAGAGAACTTGCTGATCTTCCAAAGGACCAGGATTTTGTTCCCAGTGTCCATGTCAGGAAGTTCACAACAGTCTTTAATTCCAGTTCCAGAGTATTGACACCTTTAGCCTTCTCAAATATCTGCACTGATGTGCACAAAACCACATTCCCCCCCCCCCCTCTCTCTCTCTCTCTCTCTCTCTCACACACACACACACACACACACACACACACACACACACACACCAACCCATATTTTAAAATGAAAAACATAAGTCTAATATGAAGGAAGTGTAAGACGGGCTAGGCCAAAGCTGAGGGTACAAAGAGGAGACAAGGAACAAAAATGCAAACAAAACACCCCCTACACCCTCACCCCACCCCACCCCTCATTTGACCAACGAATGTCAAGGTGCGTTTTGTGGAAGATGATTGAACAGATCATAGTGAGGTCTGTGGTTAAAAGATGATTCTCCTCTGTATTTGCATAAAGTAACCTTTTTGGAAAGCTAAGGTCACCACATCATTTCAAAATTAGATTAATTCAGATTCACCTTTAAGTCATCTATGCTCAGTGGGAATTGTGATGCCCACCCTAAGATTTTGGTGTTTCTAAGCACTGCATTAGTTGACAGGGCTTGCAAGAATGGAGATTCAAAAAGCTAGGTACCTTAAAATAACAAAAATGCTTTGTGGCCCCACAGTTTCAGAGTCCAGAAATAAATCTGAACTCCAAATTAATGGGGTCAAACTCCCTCTGCAAGAATCCATCCTTGCACCCCGAGGTTTTGGAGACTGGGTGTCCCTCGGCATAGGGTGGCATACTTCCTGATTCAGTCTTCATCTTCATCTTCATGTGGCCTCTTCCCTTCTCATAAGGACACCAGTCACTGCATTTAAGACTCACCCTAAACCCAAGAGGATGTCATCTGAAACCCTTAGTTATATTTACATCTTATCCGTAAATATAATTTACATATAGATCTTATTCTAAGGAAGGCCAGGTTTGGCAATTCTAGGTGAAATGAAACTTGGAGCACACTATAAAATCCACTCTAGGAGCTCATAGAAAGGAGTGTTGGCTGAGCTTGCATCAATCTTCATGTTTTACTCTCCTAGCTCGTTCTCCATGGATACACCGTTTCCTTTACTACCTAGCAGCCAGGATGCCAAACACAGTCTCTTTCCTTGTGTGGCCTAAATCCACTCAGCGATGTAACTGTGAGAACAAGTGACCTCAATGACATTTTGAAGCAAGAGATGTGACACACATTTCCTCAACACACACCTAAACTTAGAACATCAGCAGCTGGGGTCAATCTGTCCTGGGAAAGTTCTCTTATGTCCGCTTTCATCAGCCCCTGGGTCAGATCTGCTCCTTTCTGCCATCGTCTCTGGACCCTCCTCCTTTGCCTCTCCTCACTTCTGATTGGTTCCCTATAATGTGTGTTTGAATAGTTGTGTCTGTTCTTTCAGACCCTACCCTCAAGAGGCCATCTTTTATGAATGTCAAAGAGTTAATGAACAAGAACAGTTTCCTGGAAAAGGAAAGGAGGCATCTCTCAAAATATGAGCCGTCCCACACTCCTGTAAGGCAAATAATGACAAACGCTTTAGTGTGGGGAATGTAAAGTCTTTCACTCTTTGAAGTGCTTGAATGAATATTTTCACTTCAAATAAGTTTCCCTATAATACACTTGGGAGTCTCATTTGAGTAATTACTAAGTAAGCTAAGGCACCGATTAAGACAGATGTGTTTATTGCTGCCTCATTAGTAGAAAACAAGCAAAAGTGATGTGTCTCTGTATTCCTAGATATAGACATACTTGTGGCAAGTATGTGTATGACTGTATGTATATGTACATATTTAATTAGCATGTACATAAATACCATGACTTCATATATTGTGTCTATTAGGATGCAACTAAGCATATTATGAGTGCATACAACTAGTGTATGTATATATATATATATATATAATTATCATATATGTTTACTGTTAATAATACATATTAGTATTTTGTCAAATGCTATATGTCAAATATCTTATTTAATCCTCAGAACTATGAAGTAGCTTTTGTTTTGCTCTTAATTTCACAAATAAGAAATTAAGACATAGATGTGATGTTAGCCCCAAGGCTAAGTGGATAATAAACAATAAAACCTGTCCCAAGCAGTATTCTTGCACTTAATCCAATAATTATTGCCACCTAAGAGCATATATACTACAATGGTAATAGTGACATTATCTGAGGGACAATACGTTGATTCAAATATACTTTTGTGGATGTTAATTTCTTTTACAATGGTCATACTCTGTATTTATAGTAGAAAGCTAGTCTCTGTCTCCCCCCAATAACTATTATAAAGAGACAGCAATGCCAGACTTATAACTGGCTAAACATGTAGTGTTGTATTAAAAAAAAAAATCAGTATTAAGCTAGAATAATATAGTATTATTGCCTGATAGCTTCTACAATGCTTTATAAAATATAAATCATGGCTTCATGGTCATCTTTAATTCTCATAGTAATTCTGTGGGCCAGGAAGGACAACTATGATGGAAGTACTACTCTTGATCCTCTTTTATTTGTCAAATGAAAATCAAAGATTAAGTTGACCATCCACTCCTAGTAAGTTATGAAAATGACTAGCTAGTCTTCATGCTTTTCTGGGACTGGGGACACATCTGAAATGTTCTATTCCAGCCCCTACCATAGAATTCATCACCCAGGAGATGCTAGGCAAATGCTGACTGAATGGATGAATGAATGAATGAACGGTTATCAGCTTTTCATCTTTCCTGATATATCCTACCTTTGACCTCTGTCCATACCCCCTGAGATACTATCATACTGTGCTGCCCAGCCAGGCCTTTGGAAGTCTATCTTCTTAGTTACCACACTTCGAGAGGTAGCATGCAAAAGTGAAGAGCCTTCAGAGAACCATTTTAGCGTTTGCGTACATGTGTTAAACTACACCTGTAAATGGTATCTTTAGTATATTTAGTATATGCATCATGTATACAACCTTCACCGCCTCTAATTCCATTATACTAAATCATCCCACGGAGGAGACTCATCAACCCATGCGACAAATGCTTGCTGTGTCTACAGCTTTGCCTCTTTGGGTAATTTATATAAATAGACTCACAGAATATGTGGCTTCTTTCATATAGTAGGATGTTTTTGAGACTCATCCATGTTGTGACCAGCAACACTTCAGTTTCAATTCCACTGTATGGATAAACCCTGTCACATATTAAGGACAGAAAGTATGACATGGGAGGAATTGGGGTTGGCTTGTGTAAAATAACCTAAAGCCTGGCTTTTACCTCCATACTTGAGAAGTGTGTTTGAGGAGGAGTGCTCTTTCCAGCTGTAGGGACAAGCCAACAGAGAGAGCAGAAAAGAAACTCTTGACTAAGCTAACAAGAGCCCTTCCTGAGGAGCAGGAAGTTAAATAGGAAAGGCAGGACGGTCAGGGAATCAAATGCTTGTCTTTCAAGAAAAGAAAGGCACTCTTGGCTCTAGATGGGGTTGGTAGACATTCACCGCCCAAAAGCTAGGCAGCATCTCAAAACCACTTAAATCCCACGGACAGAAAAATAGTCACTGAGCATTTGTGAAGGCCCAAAACTGACCATGTAGGAAGTTTCATTACATAGCTAAACCTATATCAGTTGGTTACCATGTTTGAAAAGGGCAGGTGATATTTGTGAAAGAAAAATAATTAGGATGAAGCAGCAGTTGATGGCACTGACTATAATTTGTAGTACAAAGAAAAAGCTTGATTCATCTTCTCAACTTTATTTGGGTAAGCAGTAATTATGTTTATGTTAAAAAAAAAATGAGACTCCTAATTGCAAGATAATGTCAGCTCTTTAGAGAATATTTTGTGCCCCTTCTCTTTCCCCCACAATAGAAAAAAACTATAGTAATAATTCTTTTAATTTCAAGCTCAAATTAGCATAAAGTACCCAGAAGGAAATCTATCTAGACAGGTTCTGAATGTTGTAAACTCTCCAATCATAAGATTTAAAATCAAGAAAATCATCTACCAGTGCTTCCAGCTGGTTCCAGTCCTAATGGGCAACCGCTCAAACGGACCTCACGCACACAGACCAGTGAGTGAATCAGATTGATTTTAAGAGAGAAAGATTACATTTCCATGTTTACCCAGGAGCCAGCTAACACACATTCCATTTGGCCCTGACACACAGAAATTTGAATTTTAGGGACTGGAAAGGGAACTTTATGTCTTTAAACATAGCAGAGGGAATGTGGTGTGTATTTTATAGAAATCATGAGAAGTCTCTCTCTTCTACCTTTTAATGAGTCATCAAAGAGGCTCTTATGCGAACAAAATAACGCAGTATCATGTCACATTCCAGATCCGTCGATTTATCAAACCCAGGAAGAAGCCTTCACACCCCACGGACCTGGACCAAGAGTATGAGGTTAAAATGGAGAATATTCAAGACAAACACATATTTAAAGTAAGCACTCCAAGTCTGTTCTTACACATTCATACTTTTATTTGCTTATATTTTGAAAAGTTAGTAGTAAGTATCAGCATGACTTTTGGGCCCCAGGGAACTTTATCTTCATAGACTCATCCTTTATTGAAAAAATATTAAGAATGATATTTTATGACTTGGTGTAGCACTCAATCTAATCGAGACAGAATATGTTACCCATTTAGTATTATTAAATGCAGTTATTTCTTCTGATGTCAAAAGAAAGATTTCTTGGGACGTTGAATTTTTGTGGATCCTAAGTTTATGTCTCTAGAATCTAATGGGCATGTGAGCCCCAAATCTGTTAATCAACAAATACTCAGCCCATGTGGTAACTAGAGAGGGGGATGAGGCCCTGGGGGACAGGAAGAAATTGTAGATAGGACATGAAAGGTGGTTAGGGTGAGGGAACTTTGGCTCAGATCTAAGACGCTAAGACTCGGCACAAGTCAGTGAAAGGTGGGAAGGACAGAGCATCTGAGAGGGCAGGGCAGAGACAGCCATGGGGGCATTAATGTGTAGAAGTTGCTGGTACATGCAAGTTAAAGCCCAAGGACCTGAGTTACAATGTCAGGAAACACGGTTAAGAAAGAAAGTGTTCACAAAAGACACAAAGAACAAGAATGAAGTCACCAATTGTGCAGTATCATGAGACATCTAATCTTCTAATTCCTAAAAGGTTTTATGTCACATTAGTATGATTTCCTCTAGTGCTGGCCTTTAATATTTCATTTTAAATGTTCTCTTTTTATTTCTTGCCCCCACAAAAAAGCAGCGAGAGACAGACTCATAAGTATAATTAAAATGCAACTTCAGTGGAGCTGTGAGCATGTCTCCATCTTGTTCTTAACAGCCATCTTACATTTGTAAAACAATGAAGTATAATTTAAGAGGAGATTGGCTGACATTCATGTTACAGACTTTTAAATTGCTACTGCCTGGTCCGAATACCCTTGCCAACCACTATAGTCTGGACAGTTAGTTCCCCAGCCACTGATACCAAAGGGGATGACCCGTTTGGTGGGAAGTGAAATCAGCATTTTAAACTTATTTTTGGTTTGGTGTTGAAGTCCCATGCTCCTTCTCTCAAAACTGGTACCAATCACAGTGGTAGCTTGTAGTACTTTGAAATAACCTCCTGGATATTTTTAGTGTTTCCTCTGCGAAAATACCAATGTTCCAAAAAGGAGGGGGACGCATTTTGTAGAAAATTCGGACCCTGGAGATGTTCATAGATGTTCACAGTACTGTGATGATTCCTTAGGGACAAATTCCCCGAGACCCTGTGCCGGGATTCAAATAGAGTGAAGATGAGGTCTGCCCTGAGATAACGCCCAGAGTACGCAGGTAACCAGGAAGACTCCAGCTTGCTGTAGTACGCATTACTGCTCAGATATGCCTGGAACATAACAGGAATACAGATATAGCTGTGGGAGGGGCAGGTAGGAAGACAAGAAGCAAGTGACCGAAGATGGTTTACAAGAGAAAGTGAACCTTTCACAGACTGCCAATTATCTATCCCATATCCGCTTCCATCCGTATCAACGCAATCTCTATTTGCAGTCCGTGTGTGATGGTTAACTTTAATAGTCAGCCTGACACGTTGTAGAATCTTCTGGGGAGGGAATCTCAGTGAGAGGATGTCTAGATTAGGCTGTCCTGTGGAGAGTTGTCTTGATTACATTAACTGCTGTGGGAGAACCCACCTTGACTTTACAGAGGCGGAGGATCTAGGACTGTGTAGGCATAGAGTAAGGGGGCCGAACACTAGCAAGCACGCAGACATTCATTCATTGCTCTTTGCTCTTGACTGTGGATATAACATTGCTAACTGCTTCAAGTTCCAGCCGCCTTGTCTTCTTGGAATGGACTACAATCGTGAATTGTGAGTCACATAAACCCTTTCCCTCTGAAGTAGTTTTTGTTAGACTATTCTATCACAGCAGCAGGAAATGAAACTAAAACAGTATGTAATAAACTCACTCGACAGATTACATTTTTCACATGCCCTAATAACAGGTGACTATGTTGTGGCCATTGATGTAAAATGGGCTATTGTGATGACTTGGCCAGGATCATTTCTCCTTACAACGAAGAACACCACACAGATCTCATGGGACTTCTTTTCCTTTCTCTCGTTTTTGTCTCTTAGTAGCCATGTTGGACCATTAGTTGACCCTAGGGTAGGGACTAAGAATGATAGAACAGGGGTATCTGAGGGATATAAGCTATCAAAGATCATGGTGTTCTCTCTACAACTCCACACCATCAGTTTTCCCATTAAGGGAAAGACTATAAGCCCATCTACCTGAGTTATCATTGTGCTCTTCCTGAATCCTAACCTGCTTGCATCCATTGAACTAAGTCCTAAAGGCTCAGTTTACAGTGTCTGGGTAGACAAGGGCCAGGAGGGAGAAGGTTTGCATTTGAAGATACAAAGAGCACTCAGGACTTGCAGGCAGTTGGTGCTGGGCAGGTTTGGGCGGGACAGCTGCTCTCTTTCAGACCAGCTGTGATGAACATGTGGCACAGACAATGTTCCTTCCTTAGTGGCTCTAGAAGACAGGTGACAGCGTGGGCCCAAACACTACACAGTGGCAGGAGGAAGATTGAAACCAGGCAGATGCCAGGTTACATGGGTGTTCAAGGGTGTATGCTCTGGGTCAGTCCACAGTGTCTGTTTTCCCTGTGAAGGAAGAACAGGGGCCCAGAAGAGATGGGGTTTGGGGTCACAGTTGCTACTCATTTATGCCTTTGTGTCTTTGTGGATCCAGTTTTACCTAAACTGGAATGATTTCTTGTCTCCTTCCTGCTCGTTTCTATCAGGTCTAGAATTTGTGTTGGTCCCTCATGTTGTCTCTCTGCTGAAAACCACAGTGCCATCTTGGCGTGGGTCTTTCACCTTCTCCGAGATCTTTTGTCCTGTGATGCCTGGTCACTATTTACTGCTTTGCTCTGCATTGTGATGTATCTGTTCCAGACCACAATTGTGCCTTCAGTTAGGGTGATTTTTAAAAAAAGAACGAAAAGAAGCTAAAAAGGAAAAATAGAAGAGTTTTTAAATCCCCTGTACCCACAATCTCAGATATGCAGTCTCCCTACATGATAAGTTCTTCAGTTGCACAGTGAGGGACATCACCATCTCGAGCTGTTATAGATTCAGGGGATCCATGTGGAGTGCCTGGCACTGATGCTGCTACATGGTAGACATTAACCAGAGGTGACTTGGGCATCCTTTTCTACAGTGCACAGTAGGCATTTCATGATTGCTCTCAACTGAGGCAACCCCCTGCATCCCATATACTGTCTTCCTAGAAAAGGTGAGCATCACTTGGAAACTTCTCACCACATGTCCCTTGCTATGCCAATGGCCATCTCACCTCTGAACCATGGAGGAACCACATGGCTTATCCCAGTGTGAGCTTAAAAATTCCAAGGTTTCAGATGCAGGAGGAACGGTCCATGAGGACAGGGATCAAGTCCAAATGTGAGTCCATAGCAGTGAGGAGCGCACGGAACATTCAGGAAGCCTTAGCTGTTAATATTTATGCAGCCTTAGGTGTTAAATGAAAAAATGAAATGGACTTATAACTGGCTGAATGAGAAAGAACTTCTGTTTTGGGAAAAGAAGCTCCTCCCCTTAATTTCCTGCCAAGTGACTCAACTATCTTGCCCAATCAAGAAAACCTTTTGCATATTCTTAAATTTTGTTTGTTTGTTTGTTTGTTTGTTTGCACATTCTTCCATCTTGACCTACGCAACTTGACTCCCACCTCCCCGGACTGAGTTTCGACAGGACAGGCAATAAAAAGCAAAGGAAGATCTTTAAAGAAAGGAGACTCCTGAAGGCTCTTTGTAGAGCCTCTGAGCAAGCCCAGTGAACACACTGCACTCCTACCTGAGCCTAGGCAGCCACCGGCCTCACAAAAGCAGGGTCTGTATTCTTGCTCCACAAAGCACCTGATTCATGAGACAGCTTTGCAGGAATTTAATTAGTGAAGGAATGTGCAAGGCTTAAGCACCTCAGATATCATTAACCACTGGGGAGGGGTGAGGGAGGGGTGAGGGAGGGGTGAGGGAGGAAATGAAAGCTGAACAGATGTTTGGTTCAGCCTCGTTCCCTCCAAGCAGATCGGCACCCACATCTTTTTCTATTCGGGTAGCTCTTAGGTAAATCTCGTTCCTGCTCAATCATTCTTTCAGGATCCTGGTTTGCCACGCATCCAGTTTAATGCACTGAGAAAGGCATTTTCTGCCTCGTGGGGGAGTGGGGGGAACAGGCTGGTGCTTTAAAAAAATCTGATTATTTCAATGTTGCCTTATTAAAATTGTTATCTTGACACAAGGGACTGGTGATCCATGAGTCAAAAGACGTGAATCTTCAGTTTCAGGAAGTTAAATTGTAGTCAACCTGCGAAGGAAACTGAAGGTGTGGGTTTAATGGCTGTAAGTGTTGGCCCCTTATTTACTCAGAGCAGGATTTTGTGCTTGGAGCATGCTCTGGGAGAATACTGTTAGCCTAAGCAGACAGTTATCTGAGCAGCTTCCAGCCCTGGGCTGGCAGTGAGGGCCCCTGCTGCTCTCAGAAGCTAGACACCAACTGGTTGAGAGGGACAGACAGTGTTTGCTTTTCTTGTACTCATCCTAAGATAGTAGATTTATAAACAAAACTACATGTAGATTCAAGTTGTCACAGAAACAGAAGCCAGGAATCTCCGTCTGTCTACCTACTCCTGCGTAGAGCCTCTTTGTCAGTGCCCAGTCCAAGACCATTCTAATGGTAACATTTCAGGTTACTCAGTTTGGTAGATAGAATTGGAAAAGGAAGGAGAAAGAGGCATACTAATTAGCCTTGTTGACATACTCCATGTGTAACCGCCAAACTGCTTTTGATTGTTCCAAAGAGCAAGTTCCTAGAGCTCTTTTCTTCTTCCTCTTCCTCTTCCTCTTCCTCCTCCTCCTCTTCCTCCTCCTCTTTTTCTTCTTCTTCTTCTTCTTCTTCTTCTTCTTCTTCTTCTTCTTCTTCTTCTTCTTCTTCTTCTTCTTCTCCTCCTCCTCCTCCTCCTCCTCCTCCTCCTCCTCCTCCTCCTCCTCCTCCTCCTCCTTCTTCTTCTCCTTCTTCTCTTCTTCTTTCTGCAGTGTGAGCATCATGGTGCTCTGCAGCTAATCGCTGCCAATCCTAGATCACACCCTTGATCCCAAACACTTCGGATGAATATTGAAATCAACAAAGCAACCTTTCCCACTTCATTCCCTTGGGTTCTGGACCTCTCTACTCCAAAACAGGAGTTTATGCTTTTTAATACATTTAACCATCTTGATAGATAATAGTGAGTTTTTCTTATATAGTGTAATTGACCCTAAGAATGAAGATGTTTTTAAATCTTTGAATATAACATAAAACATTTTAGACAAGTGGTTCTCAAGCTGTAGGTCATGATTCCTTTGGCGAACCTCTATCTCCAAAACTATTTACAGTTCATAACAGCAGCAAACTTACAGTTGTGAAGTAACACTGAAGAGAATTTTATGGCTGGGGGAGGAGTCACCACAGCATGAGAAGCCGTATTAGGTGCCACCGCAATAGGAAGGTTGAGAACCACTGTTCTGGACGGTTGTGTTTTGTCTACAGCCTTTAGGTTCTCCCGCAAGCACTGAATAGTTGTAATCTACTCTTTTTCTTCAGCCACCAGCTCCTCCTTAAATGCTTACTCTGTAAGTCATAGTCCCTGCATTCACAGCTACATTGGCAAGCAGAACACTTAAAAGCAGCTAAAGCAGCTCTGAGCTACCTCCATAGGGGACAGCATACCCAGTTGTAGGGAACAGGGTCTCTGTGTGCATGATGGACATACAATGATAGACTACCCAAGTAAGAAGGTCAGTGGAGTTTTGACCAGC
The DNA here is from genome assembly GCA_028551405.1 of Uromys caudimaculatus. Classification (NCBI taxonomy): domain Eukaryota; kingdom Metazoa; phylum Chordata; class Mammalia; order Rodentia; family Muridae; genus Uromys; species Uromys caudimaculatus. The sequence goes on from CM052709.1 coordinate 49,867,863, forward strand.
TTGGAAACATCTCGGACAGCAGGGGATCTCTCCTAAGGGCACATTCACATGCTAGCAGTGAGCCAGCTGGGACCCATGCACCCATTATGAGCCAAAAAAATATCATGGAAACAACAGTGAACAGCTCTCGGGACTTCTGGACAGGTCCTACAATTGTTCAGGCAGTCTTGGTCTATATTTTCCACGCTGCACATAGTGGTAGGTCAATACCTTAACCCCCCTTGCTTTCAACAAGCCTAGAAACGTGCAGCTAGTGAGGCTCCCTGAGAAATCTGCTGAAACATTCAACTGGTGGGCAGAGATGAAACAACTTCAAATAATTACATCTTAGGTCAACAGTCAGGTTATTAAAAATAAAACAAAACAAAAACTTTGGACAGTATAGTTCACAATCTTTTAAGAGATGGAAGCCGTGCCTGACACTGCTAAGGTAACACCAGACATTTTGTGGGCCTAGAGCAAAGCCTACTGCTGTTACTTTGCCAAAGTAACCTAGCACAAAATAATTCCTAGTAGCCTGTTATCATGCCCATGGATCAGAGCACTGCTCAACATTCAACAGAGAAGTTTTCTTCTTGAGGTAGGGGATGACTGACACAGAAATCTACAACTGGACAATGTGCAGCGTCCTAAAAGGAATGTCTCCATCACACGCCTCCCCTCAGGATTCAAGGGTCCACATAGAAGAGGAGGGAAAAAGAGTCTAAAAGCCAGAGGGGATGGATGACTCCAAGGAAGCAGTGTCTTCCAGACACAGCAGGACTGACACACATATTAACTCACAGAGATTGTGGCAGCACACACAGGGCCTGCACAGGTTCAAGTCAGACAGTCTCAGCACAGAGAGGAAAGGGGCATGAGCTCCCATCTCTAACCAGGAAGCTATCTGCTATTGACACCTGTCAGGAAAGAGAAAATCAGTTCTCACTAAGACTATTGCTGGATATGTCAACTACACTCCAGAGTATTTTCAGTTTGTTTTGGGTTTTCGGTTTTTAGAGTATTTTGCTTTGTTCTGTTTTTTGAGAGAGACAACATAAGGTTGGGTGGGTAAAGAAATGGGGAGGATCTGGTGAAAGACTGGCATTGTGATCAAAATATATGGCGTGGAAAGATTTAATAACACTCTTTTTATAAAAATACATATTAAAAAGAAAAAACCCGAGTCAAAATATCTCTCAGTCAATGTTTGATGTCAGTATTTCCTGGACAAGAGTAAGATTCTTTCCTGAAGAAAGTTTTAATTATCAACAAATCACAGATTTTGCTTGCTTTTTATTCATGTTAAAACATTTAGCACAAATCTTTTCTTTTTCCATGAATTCCTCTATTTTTGAGGATGTTCCAAACTCTGATTTTTTTTTAAGCCATGTTTCTTTTTCAAATGAAGCCAGAGGGGCCATGCCTGATTCTGTCAATTACCACTCTAAGTGGTATCAGTTACTGTTTGGATTGTTATCTGGAAGGCAAGCCTTGTGTCTATGTATGATATGCAAAGGAAATTTCCAATGTACTCTGCTGAAATAGGTAAAATCAGTTTTGGAGCACAGTAAGACCACCATAATGAAGTAGGCTCTAGGGAAAGTCCTACCAAACAGGAGTAGATATTCCCGTCATCCTCTTGGTCAGTGTAGAGCAAGCTACGGCTCTCTTATGCCAAAGCTGAATCCATATTTTCTGTGCTTGTTGAATTCACACACACACACACACACACACACACACACACACACACACAGAGAGAGAGAGAGAGAGAGAGAGAGAGAGAGAGAGAGAGAGAGAGAGAGAGAGAGTGTATCTTCCTAAGTAGCCTTGAATGTCTACTTCATTGTTTACTGATTTCCAATGTGATTTAAAAGTAAAAACAAAATTCTAAACTCTTTGAAGAAAATCCTGCTATTTTTTAACTCTAGGGATTTTGTTGTGGGGTTTTCTGGGGATTCTTTGAAACTTACTCTGTTTTAGTGCTTCTGCCCGTGAATGAGGAGCTGGTCTCTTTAAAGCTCATTCTTCCCCTAAGTAGAAGCTATAGAATGTATAGAAGAACTTGTGTGTTTCCCTCTAGCCTTTCTAGGCATGGCAGTACAAAATTTGGTACAGTATTGCCTCACCACATGAGGTCTAATTTCTCCCTTATAACTGTTGGGCTACCACAGGCCAGGATCATTCTTTGATTCAGGAAAGTAGCCCCAGTCTTCCAAGGGCCATGGCGTGGCTAATCTTTTTGGAATTTTTGACACATGGGACTGGCCAGGTGGACAGCGAAGAGCTACAATCACCTAGAATCCTGTAAGCCCCACTCTATGCTCCCTTCCAGTTCTCCACCTTCAACCTCGGTACTGCAAGGGAACTCAACTAGATATTCCCAGGACTTTTATAGTTCTTATCTGTGAAGTCTTCTCAGACAATAGCCAAGGAGCTCTGGTTCTAGGACAGCCATTTAGTGAGCAAGTTGCAGCCATTGATTGTAAAGGTATTTTGTTAAAATAATTCTAAAGAAAGGGGGTGCCAGAATGGTGCTGACATGCTGTTGATCTGGCCTTCTTTGACTCTGCACCCTTGATGTGAGCAGCCATAACAAAATTACCCAGCCATCTCCACAGACTACATGGTGGCTACTGGATAGATTCCAGTAGGTGGCTGCTTCTGTAGCTTGGGGTCTTCTAATAATACATTGCTCTTTAGGGCCGGTCTTGCTGTCAGATCTACTCAAAGGCACAGGACTGTTTTTCTCACTAAGCCCATGGACCTTTGTGATCCTCCCTTCTGGCGACAGTGTACACGGATGCAGAGAGCCTACCCTAGAAACACACCTACTAAAGGGTGAAGAGAAACTGTGGCTTACACTTGTGTAGCAAGACTACAAAAGGAAAACATTAATGACCAGAACAGGAATTTTTTTTGTTTGTTTTTTGTTTATTTATTTGGTTGGTTTTGTTCACTGTGAGAAAGACTTGTGGGATTTGGTCATTGTAGAGTCAACAGGTAATTGTAGATTAAAAACATTGTAGATTAAACATCTGACAGAACCACAGAGGTATTTGCAGGACACAGGTTATACCATGAGCATTGCTGTCACTGGTACTAAATTATTGGTAATCAGGAACTACAGAGGGCAAAAGATACATATTGTTTTAATATAAAAGGTTGCAAGAAGCCATGGCATTGTGAGTAAGACAGAATTTCTATCTTTTATTGGTAGGGATAGATTTTTAAAATTGGCATTGACCTGAACACTTGACCATAGAGAACACGTTGAGAAGGCTCCTGTACTTGGTCATGAAAACACAGAGTAGACACTGCAATGAGCGAGATGGGTCTGTGGGGAGCTATGCAAGTGCTTCGTCTCCACAGTATTCAAACTCTTTGTCACTAAGGCCCTGTACATGACCCCAGGTGTTTTAGAGTATATTTTAGAACCAAAGAGTATGGATAAGGGTGCCACAATTGTTTTCTAACCTGGGCCCTGCTTAGACCCGGACTACTCCCGCATTTGCTCGTGATGCTAACCTGGGTCCTGCTTAGACCCGGACTACTCCCGCATTTGCTCGTGATGCTAACCTGAGCCCTGCTTAGACCCGGACTACTCCCGCATTTGCTCGTGATGCTAACCTGGGCCCTGCTTAGACCTGGACTATTCCTGCATTTGCTCATGATACTGGGGCATATTTTTTTTTATTTTTAATTCCCCTCAAGTTTACCAAATATAGTGATTATTTCAACTCTTCCCAGAGTTGCTGAAAAACCTTCTAATGTGACAGGTTCTCTGTTCACTTTCTTTTTCCTGTCTTTAGACCTGGACCTGCTCTTGCTGTCTTAGCTTGATGCTTATGTCTTATTATACACACTTGATTTGGGCTATGGAAATGTAAAATTTATCAGAGAATTCATTTAACAAAAATATTTGCTCAGTTCTTGCTGTGTGCAAGGAATTGTGATTGACATAAAGCTCACAGAGATAAATAAGAAATGCTCTGCGTCATCTGGGAGCAGCTGAGTAGGGAGACAGATCAACAAGCAGACAGATGTGGTAGGAAGTAGGAACTATCACCAGACACACACAGAGCATGTGCCGGCCACAGAGAGGATACTGGCGATTTCTACACCAAGTAGTTAAACAAATATGTTTGAAATAATCTCTGAGGGATGAGGACAGTTCACCCTGATATGGGGAAAGGGGAAAGGGCAGTCAGACCATAGAGACATGGGAGAGCAGATGGAACAGAACTGAGCTTATCAACTATAAGTTGGTTCTGAGCACCTGAGGGAGGAAGGAGCTCAGAATGGGAAGATGCTAAAGACGGGAGGGAGGGACACTGCACAGTGAGGTGAGGAATCTGGGTTTTAGACCACGGGCAATGGGAGTCAGTGGTGGTATTAAGTTACAGGACATGTGATCACAGTTTTTAGAGACCTAGGCCTGAACCTGGTTTTAGATTATGATGTGGGGAGAAACTGAGGCAGGGTAAGTTAGTAGGATGTTGTGGCCATCGGTTCATGGTTGCAGACTTGCAGAAGGAAAGGCCAGGCTGAGAAAACAGTGGCTGGGAACCACATGGACACAATCCAATCCTGCTCATGATCATAGTCAGTGCTAAGATGTCTTGCCTACTAGAAATGGTTTTTTGTTTTGTTTTTCTGGAAGAAAATCCAGCAAAGAGTGGGGGGGGGGTTCCTCCTCTGTGAGTCCTCCTAAAATCAAAGTCTGCTGGTACTGACTGCTGAGAGATGCACATTGTCAGGGCTGGGATTTCTCTCTGGACCTCATGTAAAGGTTCAAGGCAGGAAGAGAGATGAACAAGCACAAGTAGAACTCATGCTGTTTCTCTCTATCCTAACTGTCTTCTACCCTTGACCAACCAAAGCAAGGGGGCAGAAAGCACTGTGTCTGTCAGTCATCAGAGCTCACCAGGAGGAGGTCAAAGCAGTCCCCAGCCCTGAGGATGCAGGCCCACATCAAACTTACTCTGCCTGTGTTGATGCTCTATTGCTTCTGCCTAGGCATATGGAGTTGTCTTAGGGACCTAGGCATAGCTAAATTAACTGTGGAACAAGTGTCCATAGTACAGGTGATTAGCAAATCTAGTTTGGCTATACCTTCCCCCCAAAACAGAAAAATCAAGAACAATAGGACAAAGTCATGGGCCTGTGTAGGATGGACCTCAGGGTCAGTTTAAGAATCAGAAGCTCTAAGTGACAGGCTGCCAGCCTCCTCTGGGACTTTCATTAAGACGGCAAAGTGACGGAATAACAATAGGCAAAATTTATTAATTAGTTTTCATCTGTCATGTGTCAGGAACACACTGCTTGGATCACACTCATCCCTGGCTGATGTCTGATGATAGATATCACTCTGTTTTAAATAAAAGAAATTAAGACTGGGGTGTGTTCTTTACCAAAGCCAATCCATCTAGCAAGTGCCAAGCCAGGAGCTAAGCCCCATCAGGTCAACTTTGTATCTACTGATAGTTAATCACTTTGATTTTGCTAGGGAAAGTCTCGACCCAGAAGAACCAAAGCTGTAAAGTCTGTCTTGGGAAGCAGACCAGGATCCTTCCTGGTGATTACTCTCAACTTCCTGCACTCACAACTCAATGGCTGTGCATGGGAAGCTCCCCACCTAGTCTAACGAAACAATCGTCCTTCCCTGACTCATGTAGCTGAGTATCCCAACCACATCCTGACCTCTGCTCATTGTCTAGGTGCTAAGTGCTGTGTACCAATAGCATGAAAGGTTGAGCAACTAACGCTCTCAATTTCATTGCCAGCTATCAGAGAATTAATCTGTATGCTTTTCTCCTAACGTCATAGATAGCATTAACGCCCACTCTGTCTACACCTCTACAACACTTTTATGTGCTTAAAACTCGTGGAAATACCGTAAATAATAAAAGCCAGAAGCCTGCAGTAATAGATGGTCTTCTTTAGAGAACACTTTTAACGGTGGGAAGACAGCTCCACACGCCCAGGTAGAAGAAACAGGGTACCAATACAGCCAGAGTAAGTTAATTCTCGCTTTCCTTTCATGGGTCCTGGGTACCTGGGTGGAGTGCTCAGCAGGGTCAAAGACAGGGAAGGCTGAACATCTTGGGGGCTAAGAGGCCTCTGCCTGGGAAGAGACAAGGACAAACAAAGAAGCCTGCCCTTGTTATCAGCTACCTCTCTGCATGTTGGCTGGCTCAGTGGAGTTTTCTCAGGACCCCCGGCACCACCTGGATCACCGCTGAATAGCTGTCCATAAAGAAAAGACATTTACTTCTCTCAAGACTGATTTCATTATGGCTCTTTGGAGGTGGGTATATGATTTAGTGACCTCATAAATTCCACTCCAGCCCCTGGGTTCCACAATTCTGTTTCCTCTGTTAGTGCGTGAAAAGCAACTGTAGCAAGCCTCTTCTTCTTAATACTTTTCTTCTCCACTGCCATCCGCCTCGGCTTTAGCGTGTGCCAGTTGCCATGGAAACAGTGATGTCCTTGCTGTGGACAGAACTTAATCACAGCCAAACGGGTGAAATAAAGTACATTTTTATCTTGGATTGAAATTTGTATCATGATTCATGAAATGGGAAAGGGAAAGTAGACATAGAAAAGGAGGAGGCTAAGAAGGCTGGGGGAGGGGAAGGGAGAAGGTAGAGACTGAAAATGGTACCTGGGATGTAGGCCTGAAGAAACTGTTGGTGTAGTACTGGGGGTTGATGGGCACAGCTCCCTTACTGTGAGCCAGCCAGGTCCACTCCAGACCTCTGGAGGCTCTAAAGCTTGGGAAGCAGCTAGCACTCCAGGCTACTGGCAGCCTGGGATGTGAGAGATACTTGCCCCGGGGTCTCTCCCTACCCCTCATCTAAAATCTGCAAGGGTCTGATTAAACACACCAGCAGCTTCAGCTTGATTTTTTTAAGGGTATTGTGCTCAGATCCCTTTCAACTGTTGGCAGTTAGTTGAGGGCCAGGCACTCTGGCATTTAGCAAATGTGTACTAATGTGTAATTAAGTGATAGGTTTCTAAGACATTTCCATGTCTTCAGGTTTCCTGTTGTGCTGACCTGTCATGGGGTCCTCTGAGAAACTGCCCTGTTCATCCACCTTGGTTAGAGTTGACCCAGGTTAACAGGGTTTGAAGCTTGGATGGTTTGGGCTCTACTTTTTAAAAAGACATACACTTAAAAAGTTATGTAGAAGGTTCTGAGGGGGATCTCATGGAAACAAAGACCTCATTAGTTTCCTGGTCATTTGCCGCTGCTTCTCCTATGCAAGTTAATATTTGAAACAACATTAGGACATACACAATTATCCCCGTTTACAACCAAGAAAACTCAAGTTCTATGATAATCAAATTTTATATATTTTTAAAAAAGAATAAAAACTTATTCAACCACTGAGCTTGACTGTGATTCCTTGGGATTAATCATATGGAGTACATAGGAGTGAGGTATGGCCAGAGCCGCCTTTCTGTTTTGCTTGGCTCTGTTTTTCATCCGTTGTTTTAACATGCAGAATCAATCCCACTTTTCCAAACTGTGACTTTCACTTCCCCTCCAAATCCAAGCCAGCCGACAGAATTGGATTTCAGCTGTGGCTGGAGTGCTGGAGATGGTATCTCCTATCCCTCCTGCAAATAATTGATTGGCTTCCTGTGATGCATTGCATGCTCTCAACTCCAAACAGGGATGCAAACCAAGGCTGCCGATTGGATGGCTGGTTAATAGCCACAGTCAATGTGTATCACCGATTCAGGAATGGAAATCGCGGCAGCCTGCAAAACAGCTGGGTGGTGTACTTTCTGGAGTACCCCTGGTGTCATGGATACCGTCAGGAAGACAAGAGAACTAGGCTTCTTATTTCTTTTCTTTATTAGAGAAATGTGATTCAATATTTTATTTGCTGTTAGCCATTTAGAATAGATACACGAACACAGAGCCTCACATGCAGAATATCTACATGTATATTCCAGTGGCTGATGTCCTCCGAATGGTGAAAACTCATATATATAGAAGACAGAGAATCAGAATTCTCTAGAAAAGCATATGGAGCACACTAGTGAAGACGCACGTCTTTCAGGAGACTGACTACTACCTGTGAGACACTGAATCTGCACACAAAGCTCTCCTTTTGGATTTTGTGCACAGTGTCATCTTGTCAGTTGAATGATAATGGCACATTTATGAGGAGACGGCCAGGTACCAAGCATTGGATTACGTGCACATAGACACATGCTCTAATTTAATCTATTATCTATTTGTCCTTATAGCATCACCATGAAGTTAGGACAATCATAAGCAGCTCCCTTTTTAATGGGTGCGAAATGGGGAGTACAAGAGATTGATAGGATATCTGCTGTGTGAGCATTCTCTTCAAACTCAACCTCTACACTGTGAGATATTCCACTCCTGTCATTTGATGGCTTCATAAATTTCCCTGGGGCGGGAGGGGGAATGAAATAAAGGAGAAGAGATTTATGGGTTTGGTTTTGTTTTGTTTTTCGTTTTGTTTGTTTTATCTTCTGGTATAGATCAGAGAAAAGCAAGCACCAAAAGGATAAAGAATTCAGTAAATGTTCTAGTTTGCTTCTGTGGTTTCTTGTTACTGTGATAAACTACCATGACCAAAAGCAGCTTAGGGAAGAGTTTGTTTTGGAGTATCTTTCCAAAAGGCTAGATGTTCATAATGGCAGCCACAGAGGCAGAAACAGTAGCAGGAGGCTGAGAGGTCACATCTCAACTGCGCTCTGGAAGCAGAACAAGCAAAGAGGGGCAAAGCCATAATCCCTCAAAGCCCACCACAGGGACATGCTTCCTCCACAAGGCTACATCTCCTAAAGGTTCCAGGACCTCCCCAAACAGTACTGCCAACTGGGAACCAGTGTCCAAATCCACAGGCCTGTGGGAAGAATTTCTCATTTAAATCACTACTCCAACTCAATGGATTGAGAAAGGAATTTTAAAGATAGTTTGGATGAGCTGAGGACGTAGCTCAACTGGTAACGCACCTGCCTAGGATGCAGGGAGCTCTCAGTTTGACTCTCAGCACCATGTGAGCCAAGCGTGGTAGAGCACGACTGTAATCCCTGTGCTTGGGAGACCAAGACAGGTGGAACAGAAGATTAAGGACATCCTAGGCTACATGGCAAGCTCTGTCGTCAGCTGCATAGTGAGGTCTAGAGCAGAAGAAAATTGTCCCTGTTGTTTAGTTGAAACCTAGGCTGTACACAGGAGAGATTTGGTTGGGACATGTGGGCTGGTTTTCAGTGCCAGATTGAAATTTTCTGAATTAATCTGTAGATGATAGAGAAAGTGGCCAAAATGGAGCCAGGCTTTCCAAAGAAAAGCTCATGTGTAGGCTAGACAAACACAGTTGTTCCTTGGGGGAAAGATCAGAGTAAGAGACCAGAAATCAAAAGCCAGTTCCTGACCAGTGAATTTTTATAGGCATAGATCAGGAATCTCAGTCTGCTATCATCAAGAGGCTGTGTCACTGACACCATAGAGCTGCAGCTCAGCACCCTGTAACTGCCCCCTTTAGAGGGACTGCCTTTATTTACATGACCCTGGTTTTCACAGAACAGGTCAGAGACTGCACAACAGCTCACACTAACCTCCCAGAACTGTGACTTGGGCAATCTGGTCTATCCTCTTCCATGTGGCATAAATTATCTGCCAGGAAACTGCACACAAAGGCAGTCACTCTTAAAGTAAAAGTACTTCCCCTGAATGGGTACCCTCCTCCCTGGCCTTGTCTTACCTAGAGATGGTATTCTAGTTATTGACCATTATGCCAGCTTCTTGAAGTGCATTCAATAAGCTGCTTTACCCGTTCTCACCAAAGGGGTGAATCCATTCACTACCTGCCAATTCCTGTTATTGTAGTGACTGGTTATCTAGTGCATTAGTTTTCACATGAGATATCAATGAGCTATGGTGTGAGTTGGGTGGAGGGGGGAGCCAGGAAATACTGAACATTGTGCTTTTTCTCTATGAGACAAATCATATAACATTAAATCACAATCCCTAAAGGGAAGTGTCTCCAGGAAAACTTGTTTCCTATAGAACTGTTGATGTCCAGAGGAGCCAGAGCCAGGTTGCCCAGCTCAGAGTAGCCCATCAGTAGAACCGACTAAGCACTGGGTTCCCCACATTCATGAACTAAGAACCCCAAGGAGCAAGACAGTAGTGGGAGAGCAAAGAGTTTAAGAGGAAGAGTTTTGGGGGTAACATCGACACAGCTTACATGTCTGAGAGGAGGTCGGCTTTCGTAGCACACAGATATCTCTACTCTGGAATCAAAATCACTCTATAGGTTTCTTCTATATTTCCAGTGTTGCTTCCTTTCCTCTCTCCTTCTAAGGCTTCCAAGGTGGCGCTCTTCCATATGAAGCCCTATTGAATATTGCTGCCTGTCTCAGCTGTGTGGGACAGAAATATGAAAAGGGAGGAGTTCATCAGGAATTCATCAGTCCTCACCACAGTATCTCAGCTTTAGACAGTGGAGAAGCATCGAGGTGGAGCCTGTGGTAGAATCCAGTGGGGATTTTTTTTTTGGGGGGGAGGGCTTGAACAGCTGTTCTTTCTGATTCCAAGAATATGGATTTGTTTGATTAGCAGAAGAGTCCCCTTCTGAACACACTATAGACTTAGTGATTCATTTCCATGAGAACCGAGATTCAGGTGATCCCACAAATAAGAAGAGCTCACATTCCAGGGGTTTCCATCATTCCTCAGTTTACCATTGACCGAACTCCCAGTGAGATCAATCTAAAAGGCAAACATTATCACATCAGACGAAACTCTGCTTGCCAAACTGATCTCATTCCCGTTGTCGAGTAGGGCTTATCTTTTCTATACTTTATTTCCTAGTAAGTCTGACCTACTCTGTTTTTATCCTTCCATAATAGGCAAGTGAACACTGAAGCACTTGAGAGCATGTGTGTGTTCGTTCGTGCGTGCGTGCGTGCGTGCATGAGTGGAACCAAGGGCCTTTTGCATGCTGGGTAAACCTTGCACCGCTGAGCTATCCCCAGTTCTCAGGCATTTCTTAGAGCACTCTTTTCCCTGCTTAGAGTTGGCTAATCGACTTCAAGTCCCCCACCCCCACCCCTGACTTTAGTCAACTGGCTGCAGTGCTTAGCTTCTGGGATCCAAGATCTGCGACCCCATACCTGTTGCACCTCCCACCTCAAGTCAGGCTGTTTGCTTCAGTTCTCTAAGCCCGACATTGCACCACAGTTCCCTGAATGTAAAACTTCACTTGCTTTGTTATCTGTTCCCAACAGTCACTCACATGGCAGGAGCTTGTGAATGAGTGAATCCTAAAGAAGTGTACCTATGTATCCCCAGTATTACCACAGAACTGTGATAATCGTGTGTAGAAAGAGAAATGTCTTCCGTGAGGGGGAGGCTATACTAAATAAAGATGAAAACGGATTGATGGTTTCAGTGTGGACTTCATTTGGAGTCACCAGGTTGAGAGCTTTCAATTCATTGATATTTTATGTTTATTTACACATGGAAAAAACCTGGTTTCCTGTTCTGAGAGAAAACGTTTTTCGTGGAGCTTTAATGTTCAAATAGCTTCACAGACATCAAATCACTCCCACAACACAACTCCTTAATGTAAACAAATCAGAAATGTGAGGATTAAATTATCCTTCAAACATATGTGGGTTTAAAAAAGAGAGGGCAGCCATGCTTGGCGAGAAAAACTCTGAGCTGTGCCAAACCTCTGTTTCCATGGCTGCTCAGGACCCCAACTTAACCAAAGATGCATGTAGAGTTCATGTTCACCAGGCTGCCTACAAAGAACCATGGAGTGGAGCTTGAGGGAAAGTCGTTCAAGGCAAATGCTTTCTTCTTTACAACAAGGAACCAGACAACAAACAAACAAAAAGCAGTAAATGTCACCAATTCTGTTGTTGTTGTTGTTTGGTGGGTTTTTGTTTGGTTTGTTTTTGTTGTTCTTGTTGTTGTTGTTAGTTGTGTTTGTTTGTTTGTTTGTTTGTTTGTTCAAGACAGGGTTTCTCAGTGTAACCAGCCCTGACTGCCCTGGACTAGCTTTGTAGACCAAGCTGGCCTCAAACTCACAGAGATTCACCTGCCTCTGCCTCCCAAGTGCTGGGATTCAAGACATGCACCACAGTGCTAGGCTTGTTTTGTTTCTTTTGAGACAGTCTCATGTAGCCCAGGCTAACATCAAAGTCTCTCTATGTAGTTAAGAATGACCTTGAACGCCAGTCGCTCTATCCTGCAGGGCTGGGTGACTGATGTGCACCACCACACCTGGTTTAGTCCATTTTGGGGGTGGACCTCCTTTCGAGGCAGGCAAAACCTTGGACCAAACTATACACCCAGCCCTAAGCATCCATTTCATCTTTCAAACAAATGGCTCTAAAGGACCGGACCCTCCTTACCAGTACATACTTCCTGTTGGCATTCTGTCTAAACTCCACCCCACAGTTACCTGGCAACAGCCAGGTATGCTCCTCCCCACAGTTGCCTGGCAACAGCCAGGTGGGCCTGGCCCACTATAAAAGGGGCTGCTTGCCCCCTCCTCTTTCTCTTACCTCTTTCTCTTGCCTCTCTCTTACTTCCCTTACCTCTCCCCATTCCCTTCCCCCCTCTCTCCACGTGGTCATGGCCGGCCTCCACTCCTTTACTTCTCTACTCTCTCCCTCTCTCTGCCTTTCTCTACCTCTACTACCCTCTTAACTCCCCTTCCCATGCCCTAAATAAACTCTATTCTATACTATACCTTCATGTGTGGCTGGTTCTTCAGGGGAAAGGGATGCCTGGGCTCGGGCCTACTGAGGTACACCCTTCCCCCACACCTACCTCCCCATAACCCCATATAACATATATCTCTCTATATATTTTTATAAACACAACACTTCCTATCAGCATGGAGAAGGATGAGTGGATTTTGTTGTTGTTGTTTTATTTTTAAATACATGGTAGCTTCAGAGTCTGAAATCATGCCCAGCGGGGAGAGAGCTGCTATGCTGCTTCCCCCAAGTGCAAAAGGAGGCACATGCTGAGGTGACAGGCTGGCCCCATTGTGAGGCTGCTGTTGCTGGTTTCCCTGCAGTGAACAGTTGCGAAGCAAACAGTAGGGGAATTACCTATGACTCTCCTTGCAGCTCTCCCAGTCTGAGGGTCTAGATTGTGCCTGCTTCTGTGTACAATAGACCCACTAACAAAGAGAAATCTGAAAGCACAGCACTTCTGCTGGTCTGTACGTTCTCAGGCCCGCTCCTTAGCTGACTTTCAGAAGGTAAAAGCTGTCATTAAGGAAAAGGAAAGGGCTGCTTTCAAGCACGAATCTTCCTTCACAGGCTTCATTAAAGGAAAATAAACTTCTTTGCTAGTTAGTGAAAGGCGGTGGGGGAGGGGGAGGGAGGAATTTCAAACTTTCCCTCCTGTGCTGAAGATAAGGAGAGATGCCATTTGGAAGCAGCAGGAGACATCAAATCTGTTCTAAAGATACATAAAACGAAACCCGAGGTGTCCGTGGCTTTAGCCGGGAGATTCAAAATGAATCAGCAGAAGTGAAAACAGAATTAATTTCTTTTTAATTCCAGTGCTCTGGCCCCTGGGTTTTGCAATACTGTCAAGTTCGGGGTCAGGTGTAAGCAGTTTCCTATTTATGCACAACACAGTCCAGAGAAGATGGTACCAAAATTGAAAGTTCAGATTCAAGGAAGGTTCTCCACCCAAAGATCTGAAATAACACAATAGAAATCTCTGTAATCCGCTGACACACATCACAAGTTTAAACATATATTAGAAATAGTATGTGCTTCTTCCTAAATTTTGAAGTATTTGAGACTTATCAATAATAATAACATAAAACCTATATTCCCAGCACACTGCAAGCTGAAGTAGGAGGATCTCTGACTGTGAGGCTAGCCTGGGCTGTAAAATGAGTTCCAGTTCAGTCTGGGTTACTGAGTCAAGGCTGTCTCAAAAGCTCAAAACCCCAAACAGAAACCCACATAAGGCTCTCTGCAATGCTCACTTATCTGGCTTAAGAATGTTTATATCTGAAATTTAGTAGGAGCCCCCTACATACCTCTTTTCTGGTATGTTCTTGTTTGGTTTGGTTTGGTTTGGTTTATAGCACTGAGGATCAGTATACACCACAAGCCTTGCACGTGAGAGACATGCACCGTGTATCTCTGAGCCATATCCCCAGTCCTGAGAACTCTTTCCTGAGACACACCAGGAGCCACTCTCCAAAATCTCACTCTCATGCTTTTGCTAGATTCAATCACTCAGAAGGCCATGTGATAAAGCAGCCTGCCTCCATCTTAGGCTTGAAAGCCATCTTATAGTAAAGACAACTTAGGTTTATTTCTATTTATGATTAAATCTGTTTCTCAAGGATTGGGCTATCCCCCACCTGTAACCTTAACTACAAATGGTTCTGTACTGTCTGTTCCAGAAAACAGCAACCAGGCCTTTGTTTCAAAAGGTTATTATGACCACCTTGTTACGGCTACTTTGCAAATGTCTTTGTTTTACAAGCAATTGTTATAACCAACTTGTTATGTTTATGTTCTACTTCTGTAACCCTACCTATTTGCCTGCCAAATCCCCCATTTGGAAACCCCTAATCTTGACATACAAACCCCTTATCTCACCCATGTCCAATGTGCATCTCTTGAATACCACCTTTAGGGGAGATAGAACACACACACACACACACACACACACACACACACACACACAACCTCTTGCTTTATTTAATTTGGCCATGATGATTTGAGGTCTCTCTCCTAGAATCTGTGGAACTAAGACTTTACAAATAAATACTTTAAAAAGATTCATTCTGTGCCAATTCCTATAACAGCACAATGAGTTAGATACTGCATTTATCCCCATTAGCAAATGATAAAGAAAACTATGCACATCAAAGGTAAGTTGTCTAAATCTGAAGTTAGCGAATCATGATAACGCTAGAATACAAAGCATGCAGGAGTCTGGACCTCTGGTTTCTATTACTGAGTACAGTGTTATGTTGTCTTATGCTGTCACCTAGCTGCTCACCTTGTTAGCTAACTGTCATCTGTCTATCCATCCTGAAACAAAACAGGCTATAACAGACCAGGATGAAGTCATCTTCATACAGTATGCATCCCTGTGCAACTTGCTTTTCTCTCAATGTTATTTTATGAAATCCATGCACATTGCTGCGATTAGCTCTGGATCATTCATTTTCATTGCCGACTATTACATCATAGCACAAGAAGGTAGGATTATGTAGTTTAATACCAAAGAACATGGGTTTCCAGACTATTTTCCTACTACGTGCATTGCTGTAATGAACGTTCCATGTACGAGGTTTTCCCTCAGGGGCTTTGGGCTAAGTGTAGAACTGCTGGATCAAATAGTATTCTTATCTTCAAGCCTACCACACATTATTCTTCCAAAGAGTGCTAATTCACACTCCTCCTGCAAATGGGTGTCCATTTCCCCCAAGTTATTGTGCTAACTGGGTATGTTAGCTAATCTGTTTTATCGACGGGGAGGAGGTTTCTCTCTCAGTAGGTCTGCGAAGGCATTTTCAGGGAAAATTAACTAAGGTGGAAAGCCCCTTCCCCAAACTGAGTAGCACTCCACACAGCAGCGAGGTAGGAGGAGCCCTCACTTCTTGCTGGCGGAGTGGGAGGAGCCTTCACTTGCTGGCGGAGTGGGAGGAGCCTTCACTTGCTGGCCAGTGCTGTTATTGCTGTCACTACTGCCATCTCCACTGCCATTGGAACCTTGGAACCGGGCAGTTTTGGACTTCCGAGTGGTCCAGAGAACTTCCATCTCACTAGGAATCCCCCAGGCTTTCACATAACCGTAGCTGAGCCATCCAGCTTTGTGGACTGAGCTGCTGGTTTCTCACCCCTGCAACATGAGACAGCCACCACCATTGGACTGCCTGTCCCTCATATTTAAATCATTCTAACAAGTCCTTTTCATGCTGTGAATTCCTTCTAGACACAAAAACGTCTGTAAGCTAAGTGTATCAGAAATATTTGATTCTCTTGTGTGCAGCTTACCGTTCCTCCTTTGAATATCAATTTTTGAGGCATAGGATTTCTGAATTTTCCCATTTGTTTTAATAATGATGATTCTGAGAGGACTGTCTAAGAAACAAACCTGTGCCCATTTCAGAGCTCTATGCTACAGCTGCCTGTGCTTTCCTTAGAGGTTTTAGCTTTGATGTTCAGGTTATCTGATCAGCTCAGATGAGCCATTTAAGCTTTTTTTGTTTTTATTATTACTGTGTGTGCATGTTTGTGCATGTGCATGTGTGCGTGTGTACATGTGTGTGTGTGTGTGTGTGTGTGTGTGTGTGTGTGTGTGTGTGTGTGTGTGTGTGTGTGTGTGTGTGTGATACATTGGTATCACTTGTACTCATGCTGATGACAGAGGACAAATTAGTGGAGTCAGGCCTCTTTCTCCACCTTTGTTCTGGGGATCAACTCAAGTTGGTAGGCTTATGTGGCAAACATTCTATCTGGTGAGCCATCTCACTGACCCCTCAAAGTAATTTTTATGTGGTGTGAAATATCAGTGAAAATATTTTTTTCCTCCATTTGCGAAACGACCTCTCTCCCAGAGGTGTTAAAGTGCCATGATTAAAATCAAGTCACATAACCGTGGTTTTGCCTCTGCTCTCTATTTGGTTCAATTACTCTATTTATTTATCTTTCAAAGAATGCCATACTGCATAAATTACTGAGGCTTACATTAAGCTTTAAAATACGATAGCTTAAGTCTTCCACCACTGTTCTTATTGTCCAGGGTTGTTTTTGACTATTCTATGTCTCTTGTATTTCCATATGAGTTTGTTTGTAATCTCTGAAAATCCTGCTGAGAGCTAAATGGCATTATATTGACTTTACAGATCATCTTAGATGAAATAGATTTAACCACAAACCAATTTGGTAAAAAAACAAAACAAAACAAAACAGATACTACAATGATATTGAGTTTTCAATACATGAACAAGATATATTTGGCCATCTATTCAGTATTTCTACTTAGCTCAGTGTTGGTTTTTTGTTTTCATTATAAAGGTCTTACATTTTTAAACAAAGTCTTCTCCTTAGGTCTTTTGTATTTCTGATGATATTGCAAATAGTGTTTTAAATTTTTTTCATCTTCAATTATAATTGTTTTATGTGAGGTGATCACATATCTTGAATGTAGTGACAGTGTCTATATACCCCATAATATCTTGTTTTCTTATTTATATTCTTGTGCAATCCCTTCCTCTCTTTTTCTGAGCTAGACCTACTTGGTAATGTTCTTCTAACAAACAAAATCAAACAGGTGAGAGACACTCCTGGGCTGGAGTTGGAAAGCTGGTATCCATTTTGTTGAACCTAGCTTGCTTTTCCTTGTTCACTGTGATGGAAATCGCCTGCCATGAGGGAGGCAGAAGATGACTCAACAAGAAAGGCTAACAGGAGGGAGGCTCGGAACACAGCCAGGGAAGAACTGGGAGCATCTTGAGGATGCTGCTGGCAAGTGATGCTTTGACCATCTTCAGAGGAGCGGCAGCCCAGCTGAGCCTTGTCATGGCTTCCCCAGACTGCCTGAGTTCCAGTGCTCAACTGTGCCTACCATTTTCCTTTCCTTTCCTCCTCCTGCCTCCATTTCTCCTTCCTCTCTTCCCTTTCTTCTTATTTCCTACTTCTCTCTTTGTCTGCCTTCTTTCCTTCCTTTTTTCCTTCCTTCCTCCTTCCCTCCCTTCCTCCTTTCCTCCCTCTTTTAACTTTTTTTTTTTTTTTGCCTTTTTGTTTGTGAGGTGCTAGAGACTAAAAGCAAAACTGTGCACACTGAGAAAGCAGGAACCACGAGTTAGATGCCCAGATGCCCCTCAGTTTGAGACAGACTCTACGCCATGCAGACTGCCTTAAATGTATAATCCTCCTGCTTCAGCCTCCCTGGTATTGAAAATGCAATCTTGTACCACCGTTCAAGGCTGATCTACAGCAGCCAGTATGTAACAAGTGTTTTCGATTTTACATTGTTAATTTTTAAGGCAATGCTGAGCCCGAATAACAAACAAACACACCATGGCCTTTCTAAATTCACTTCCTAGCTACGATAACTTTTCTGGACACTAGAATTTTCCATATTTATAGTGATGCTCTCTACAAATAAAATCTGGTCTCACTGTTTACTTTCCTGTGATCTGTTTGTTTGCTCTCCTTCTCGAGAGAAATATAGCCAGTCTTTCATCAGTGAGAACAGCGTCAGCAGGAATTCTCCGCTAATGTCTTCTGTTCACAGAGTGATAGAATTCATTTCTCATCTTGGATTTCTGAGGGAGTTTTAAAAATCAGCTGGAAGTTGAAGAACTTTCAAATGTCTTTTCTGCATTATAAACAAACCACAATTATATTAATTTATGTCAATTGACTGTAAAATGTTAATCCCTAGGATCAACTCTTGGTCACGAAGTATCATCCTTTTCTCATATTGAAAAATCAAATTTCTAATATTTTCATAGGGATATTTACATTACTGTTCATATGGATTATTTTGTTACTGTGTTTTCTTATGATTCTTTTTCATGGTTAGCTATCAGGATTATGCAGCCTTCATAAATTAAGTTACAGCATAAAATTATGTGACTTATAGATTACAACTGCAATATGTAATAATAAATTGCATCTTATAAAATATAAAAAAAATCACTATTTCATTATTATTTGATAAAATTAAACAGGAAAGTTATCTGGGCCTACTTTGGACTTGTTTTTTAAAGATCTTTATTCTATTATTTTGTGTGTGCGTGTGCGTGCGTGTGTGTTTGCATGTACATGTATGTGTGCGTGTGCGTGTGTGTATGTGTGCGTGTACGTGTGCGTGTGTGCGTGCGTGTACATGTGTGTGTGCGTGTGCGTGCGTGTACATGATGTGTGCGTGTGCGTGCGTGTATGTGTGCGTGTACGTGTGCATGTGTGCGTGCGTGTACATGTGTGTGTGCGTGTACATGTGTGTGTGCGTGCGCGTGCGTGCGCGTGTGCGTGTGCATGTGTGTGTGTGTGTGTGTGTGTGTGTGTGTGTGTGTGTCTATGCATGTGAACATGTATGCATGTCTGTGGAGGGCAGGAGAAGGTATCAGATCTCCTTCAGTTGAAGTTACAGGCTGTTCTGTATGAGTCATCTGACTGGGTGTTGGGAATCAATCCTGGAACTTACTCTATAGCTGCTGAACCATCTAATCAGCTCTCTGGGTTCAGCTTTAATTTATTAATTTAATTTGAATTTATGACTAAGTTTTCAATTAAAAATTAATTTCAAATGATAATGGGCACTCGTGCTTTCTATTTCTTTCTGTGTATATTTCAATACATTTTGTTTTTCAAGAAATTTTGCATTTTTATACAAAGTGTCAAATGTGTTGGTATAGACTCATTCATAATATACCTTTATTGCCATTTTAATGTTGTAAGGAAAGACTTGTAATAGGTTTTCCTCTTTTAGTCCCTGTAATAGCAATCTTGTATGGATTTTGACAGATTAGTTAGGAAATTTTCAACTTTAATGTTCTTCCAAAGAACCAATTATTTGTTTTATAGGTTCCCTCTTTTAATTATCAACTTTTTATGTCACTTGTGCTATGAACTTCAGAAATTTGGTTTTGTTGTTTTGGGGGTCAATTCCCTATTCTTTTTGCTTTTATTGATAATTTAGATAATCATTTAAAAAGATGTCTTAAATTACAGAATGAATCATATATCTGCCTCTGTGCAGCTGTCAATGTTCGCATTATGCCTTTACTGTTATTCAGTTATAAATAATTTTCTAATTTTCTTCCACATTCTTTTCTTCCTGTTTATCTCTTTTCCTCTTTTCTCTTTGTTCACTTTCAAAGCATTTTTTGTTTTTATTTCTGAACTTTGGGTTAGAGTCCCCGGCTTGTCTTCAAGGGCCATGATCTTCAGCAACATCTAATCTGATAATTCTAGCCAACTGGTGTTTGGTGTGGTATAATGTACTATTCAGTTCTGTAATTCTTGTTTTGCATTTTATTACATTTTATTTGCTCATTAATGTGTGTGTGTGTGTGTGTGTGTGTGTGTGTGTGTTTAAGTCTTTAAACATCTTTACAAAGTCCTGTCTACTATTTCTGTCATCCCTGTGGCTTCTGGGTCTGCTTCTATTAATTGACTTTGCTATTGGTTAAGTGTCTTATTGTCTGTATTTCTCATGATTTTAACTTGACTAGGTATGTCATTCCTGTGGTTGACTGAGGATCCTTTTGCTCTATTGAATAGAAACTTCAAGCAGAGAAAAATAGCTCCTTTCATGTTGGCAATCCTGAGTTCTTGTGCCACAGACATATGGATTGGATCAGATTTAGAGGGGTTTACTTCTAAGCCTTGAGATCTAGAGCCTCCCAGCCTTAAAAGACAAAAGCTTATGGTTTGCAGCCCTGAGAACTGGAATTTTTGGGTCCAAACTTTCAAAGCCAGTGACTTACATGGCTCTAGATGCTCAGGCATTTGGCTTATTGCCCGGGCTTTGACTACCACCAGCCACTCAGTATTCCATCTCCCTATGTTCAGGTCTTATGGCCCCACCCCCACCTCTGAGCTCCCAGTAACCGGTGCTTGACGCTCTTCCCTTGTCTTGCTATAGCTTCTTGCCTTTTGTACCCTCAGATCCCTACCCTACCTTTTCTGTTCCCGACTACTTTGCTGCTGTGTGTGCAGAGCAAAGCCCCAGCAGCTGCTCTCCTGTTCTTTGTGCAACTAGGACAGCCCGGTATACTTATGATAAAGACCACACACACAACCATTGGGAAGAAGCCTTTACTGTGTTCTAAAGCACAGCACAGTCTCGAGGGCTGACCCAACAAAACTGAGAGGTAGCCTGTTTACAGAGCAAGAAAAAGTGGTGTGACACACTACTGCACAGATCGGATTCTACCAACCACAGTGCATGTGCAGAGCTTCCAGCTCAGCCAATCACAAACCTTGCACACAAAGCAAGCTCAGGCCTTATATAAGCAAACATCAATCCCAGGCTTTCCCCAGTCTCTGAAGGAGGTATTCCCCATACTCCATCCTCAAAGAGAATTGCAAAGAGAGCAGGGTCACAGACAGTTCACCATGCTTGTTTTATTCAGTGGAAGTTGCTTGGCGTAGTAGTGACTGGAGCAAGACCTCCTAAAAGAGACTTCTTTCTCAGTTTTTGAGACAGGGTCTCATTATGCAGCTCCGGCTTTCCTGAAACTCACTATGTTGACCAGGCTGGCCTCACACTCACAGAGATCTGCCCACCACAGGTCTAAGAAGCTTCTGTGCTTGCATTGGTTCTTGTAGCTGGAATGGAATTCCTTTAAAGAGATAGTACAGTGCTCAAAAGAAAGTACCACTGGCTGACAGCACCTGCCTAGGGCAGCAAGACACAAGGGAAGGATTTGGCAGCTGTCATTCAACTATGAAGTGGCTCTTTCCTAAGAGTTTACCTTATTTAAAGAAACGAAGTAAAAACAGATACTTAGCTAAAGTCATTTGCAATGCAAACCTTTCATGACAGTGACATTCTCTTCTACTTCATTTTATGTAAATGGGTGCTTTGACTGCATGCATGTCTGTGCATCACAGATTTCCTGGAACTGGAGTGACAGAATTCTGAACCACCACATGGATTCTAAGAATGACCCTCTAGGTAAGCAGCCAGTGCTCTTAACTACTGTGCTGCCACTTCGGTCCTATGTTAACATTCTTAATAGTACATAACAATGTTTAACCCTTACCCAAATCTGTCTCATACTGGACATTGAAACATTGCACTGTTGACTATAGAGTATCAGGTTTCTTTCTTTCTTTGTATGCATCTACCTATTGTTTTGAAAGATTTTCTACAAGCTCTGATAGGATGATTGATGTATCTAGACTGAGTTGAGCACATCTCTGAGGTCTTTACCAAAAGCTCAGGGTCCAGTGAAGTCCCATCATTCTGATTGCTTAGTTCTCCTGACTCATGAGCCCCACTAACTATTCAGATCAACCAGCTGCCCGTCTGTACTTTCTTCCCTGCTGGTTCTTCATTTGTGTCCAGGCATATGGAATCTAACTATGCATATGCATACCTTAGCCTTTTGTCAAAGGATCAGTGAACCCCCAAGGTTGATATTCATGTCCCCTTTTCCCTGTAGCTTCTTCTCTGACAGTCTGCTCTGCACATTCCTCCTCAGGAGCCATAGCCATGTCTGTCTCCTTCATTCCACAGGGCTGTGGTGCTCTTTCTGGGCCCGCTACCCTCTCTGTGCTGTCTGGACAGATGACTGTACAACTAGCTCCACTTCATTGCCTTCTTTCAGGATGTCATAGTGAGGCAGGCCAGATAAAGACAGCCCAAATACCCAAAACAACTCCCCTGGGAAGTCCTGTCTGCCCCTTCCCTTGGTGTCTCCCTTCTGATCTTCCTGTGGGTAACTTGAGGTCAGGAACTTCCTGGTGGAAAGAGAGGCAGGCTTAAACCAGTATTGGGAGTGAGAGTAAATGGGTGCTTGAAATGACCTGTTAGGAGGAAAACCTTATGTGTCAACTCATGAGTATGCATGACAGGGTGCACACATGCTCACAAATATGGGATATACAGGCTGCACATGCACAGATTCATACTTGCCCAAAATTATGTAATAGCCCATCTGTTAGTTAAAGTAAAGATTCACCTAATTCTCTCTCCTGACTCCTCCTGCCTCCTAAACTCAAAACCCATTCTCCAAAAGAACTTGGTTCTACTGAGTCACATGATTGCTAGGCAGCTGACACTCTGGAGTGTCTTAGGGTTTCCATTGCTGTGAAGAAACACCATCACTATGACAAGTCTTATAAAGAAAACACCTAATTGCTGGCTTACCTTTAGAGATTTAGTCCATTATCATCATGTCAAGAAGCAGAGCAGCGTGCAGGCAGACATGGTGCTGGAGAAAGAACTGACAGTTTCCTTATTGGATGTTTAGTCCATTATCATCATGGCCGAAACATGACAGTGTGCAGATAGACAGAACACCAGATGGAGCTGAGAGTTCTACCTCTTGATCCGTAGGCAGCAGAAGGAGACTGTGTGTCACACTGGGTGTAGCTTGAGCACAGGAGACTTCAAACCAACCCCACAGTCACAGACTTCCTCCAACAAAGCCATACTTCCCAATAGTGCCACTCCTATAGGCCAAGCATTCAAACACATGAGCCTATGAGGGCCATACCCATTCAAACATGGAGTACATACTTTGCTTGTACTCTCGCTTTTAATAAATCTATATTTTCACTATATATCTTGTTTAATTCATTGTTCTCCATACAAAGCACCTGGACATTGCCTCAGGGACACCCCAGGACCTGTCCAGTAACAACAGTCATGCCTTACTTTTGTCTAACATTTGAGAATAGTCATTAATGTATTTTGTCTAGTTTTATAGTTATTTGTAATGAAAGAGCTAATTATTTCATTATGGCCCAAGAATTTTTTGTTTTAACCATAAATGTATTTTAAATGTTATTGAGTGCACTTTTTTTTTTTTACTTATTAAGATTATCTTGTAGCTTTTCTTCAGTTTGTAATGATGGTGAATTACTTTAATAACTTTTCTAATGACAAAATGTCCTCATATGCCTTTGAAAATCCAACTTGAAAATGAGGTTTTGGTAGGGTTTTCTGTTTGTTTTGTTTTGTAATTTTAATTGAAGTACTGCTAACTCACTTATTGAACTCTCTCTCTCATAATCACCAAATTTTAATATCTAAGTCAATTTTGGGGGCTAAGAAATATCATCAAGAATTTCTCTCCAGAACAAAGCAATGATGTTCATTCTGCCAAAAGTCCAAACTAAAGGTCCTACTAAAACCAACCCCCTTCCCCAAAATAAAAAAAACAATTCACATTGTAAGGGTGAGTGCATCCTTCAGCTTATATGGAACTGTATAATTGCCCTACAACTGGCTTTTACAAAATAAGCACCCAAGCTAACCTTTGACTTTTTAAAAAATAAAAATAATAATTAAAAGAAAAAATTTGAAGCAGTTTAACCCACTGCCTGTCTCGTTACCGTGGCATGTATGACATATGGACCAGGAAGGTGACTTGAGGGGTGTTCATCTTCAAGGCTTAGCTTTCTTCCTCAAATCAGAATATACCCACAAGTCCACTTATGAAGGAACACAGATGATCTCCTTTGAGAGTCCTACAGGACAAGGCAGGTGCCCCTGCTGTTCTTCATAGAGCAATGGGGCTTGCCTCAAATGGACATAGCTCCCCGGTGTGAAATATTTCCTGTCCCCCTTCAGTGCTTTCATTAAGAAGAGTCAGTCTGAGAAGCTCCCGTGTGGAATCCTTTGGAGATGTGAAGGTTGGTAACACTGTCACATCGTTAATCACACAATCAAAGTCTGTCTTCCCTGGCGAATCTCCTCAGCACCGGGATAGTTCTGTGAGAATGTAATTGAAGCCTCCTTCAAGTTTGCCTAACACACCACTGAACGTTCTTCACATGGATTTCTTACATCCATCAATCACCATTTGATTAGGCTCTACCACGTGACCATCCTGGGTTTCAGTATGACTATTTCACATAATATGCACTGTCACCATCTCTAAGAACCAGTCAGTATACTTTGGCAGTGTGGTTTTCTATGTCACTATCCGTGATGGCTTGGATATGCTCTGAGTCACTCTCTGCAGACTTAGCATCTCCTCTAAGAATGAAAATAATGTTAGAGTATCAGTAAAGGCCATTGTAGTGGCGATTTCTGATTGTCAATTCAACTATATCTGGAGCGAATTATAATCCAGAATTAGAAGGCTCACCTGTGAATCTGGATCTCGAGACTGGAAGACACAAGTTTCAGGTGTGGTGGTACGCCTGCTGCTGGAGATCTACATAAGGACATTGGAAGGAGGAAAATTCAATCTTCTTCGCCTGTGAGCCTTGTGGGACTAAGTGGCTGCTAGATCCTCGGGTTTTCATTCACAGCTACTGCTGATCATTGTTGGGGAGTTTGACTACAGACTGTAAGTCATTAACAAATTCCCTTACTATATAGAGACTACATATAAGTTCTGTGACTCTAGAGAACCCTGACTAATACAGCCATTAAGATAAAACTCCTGTTGAACTCAAGAGAGGGGGATGCTAGGACCCAGGAGCTATGGAGAGGGAAATGGGAAAAATGGGCAGGGGCATCTACCCAGGGAGGGAGGAGGAAGAAAGTACAGAGGTAGGGAAGATGGACAAATGACACCTCCTTTCAAGTTGTTGGTTAAGGGAGTTCAAGGGACTCCTAAACCAAGTTAGGCTACTGCCATTGCTCTTGGTTGCCTCTTAGAAATGAAGACAAGACTCTGTCACTGAAGACCCCATGTACGTCGTACAGAGGACCTGGAAGAATTGAGACAGATCTGACCTGGAAGGGTCCTTCTCGAGGACCAGCCCCCATAGTATCCAAGGTGTTATGTAAGCTGCCAAGACAGAAAAGCAGTAGTCATACCCAAGTAACACCTACAAGCCACACCACTGACCAGCACAGCAAGATATCCCCAAAGTGTGATAGTGGTACCTATACCCTGGGGGTAACCAGAGGCATCCAATTGGACTTTAGTCCACTCAATATGAGGGAACTCATGCCTGACAGTATAAACCCAACCCACTACCCACTAAAACTAGCCCACTACTCACTGTAAAACTAGTCCATTACTACTGAGGCCACAGACTCTAGAAGAGAACCTCCTATTGTCAACGTCCCTAAGCCAGTATGATTTCTAAGTACATTCTAAACACTTAATATTATACCCACACATAAATAAGTTCTCTTCACCAAAGAAGTTTATTTCTGAATCACATGGAGTTTATTACAGAGATTATACAACTGGTCAAAATGAAGGTAACAATCTATTCTTTATTGTGGAGTGCCCAAGCCAACTGGTACATCTACAACACAACCCCTAATCTAAGGCTCAAGGACCAGTGTGGAAGAGGGGGCTGGATTCTGTGACAGCCAGAGGATCAGGAATTCTGCTGTGAGACAGCATCTTCTATATATAGCTGCACCCATGAAACCCAAACAGTATGTTAGCCTAACAAAACATGAAAGGAGGCCGGAGACACTGCTCAGTCATTAAGAGCACTGCTGCTCTTCTAGAAGACCCAGCTCTGATTTCCAGCACCTACATGGTAGCTCACAACTGTCTGCACTTCCAGGGTATATGATACCTTCTTCTGGCCTCCACAGGTGCTGCACACAGGTGGCACACAGATATATGCACAGGCAAAAGGGCTATACACAGAAACATTAAAAATAAATAAATCCAGACCTAAAAATGACATGCAAATATAGATGGGGAAATCTCACAAGACTCTACTCCTGGATAAAAAGCTATAGGCAATTAATAGCTACTAAGACTGGGATAATTATGATTCTCCAGGAACAAGCATTGTGATAGGTTATTCAATCATAAGTAAACAACCCTGAACACATACACATGAGCAATATTAAACTCAGAAAGTTATGTTATAAATAAATATTATACATATTTATAAATATAAACAATAATTGCACACACATATATGTATATAACAATAATTTAAAAATAAGAGGCCATGAATTTGAGAAGAGGTAGGAAGAAGTTGCTGATGGGTGCCTGGTTGGGAAGACATTTATGAAGTGGTGTACGGTGAGGATTCAACATTCAAATATACCTCAACTCGACTCGGAAATACTAACACAGAAGAATTCACAGTCCCCTTCTGACGCTCTTAATTTTATGGTTTGTTTGTTTGTTTGTTTGTTTGTTTTTGTTTTTTTTAAGACAGAGTTTCTCTGCATAGCCTTGGCTGTCCTGGAACTCACTCTGTAGACCAGGTTGGCCTCAAAGTCACAGAGATCCACCTACCTCTGCCTCCCAAGTGCTAGGATTAAAGGTGTGTGCCATCACTGCTTAGGTGGTTCTTAGTTTCATTAATAAGAGAATTTAAGAATGCACTTTAATGGTTATTGGAACAAGATGATTGGTTTGACTATCATACTGTTCGGATTTCATGGGTGCTGCTATATATAGAAGATGCTGTCTCACAGCAGACATCCTGATCTCCTGGTTGTCACAGAATTCAATCCCCTCTTCCACACTGGTCCCTGAGCCTTAGATTAGGGGCTGTGTTGTAGATAAAGCAATTGCTAGATACATCTGCCAATAGGAAGAGCTCGAGAGAGGAGAGAATTGATGTAAATATGGTATTCAGGTATAAATTCTCAAAAAAATTTAAAAAGACAGATAAAACTAAAAGAGTCTTTAGCTCTATTATCACCTGGCCAAATGATCACCCAGATGGTGGCTCTAGTCATTCTAAAGGCAGGCAGAATGGTTCGTCCTCCAAGGAGACACTGCTTTTCTGCTCCAGCATTGCCACCCCTAATAGAGTCGACACCAGCTACAGGGCTTGGGCTCGATCTGCCTGCCTTCTGAGGTCCAGGTTAGGAAGACCCAGCTTCCCCTCTTTTCTATCTTTCTTGCGGATGCTGCCAGAACCCAAGTATGCTTTTGTGTCCTGCCCTTCCCCACTTTTCTCTCTAGCCTCCCTCCCCACCATGTGGTGCCCCCCTTCCCCTCTCGTCTCTATTCTCCTCGTGGTTGCTAAGATGTACAGCTTGCCTGCCCTAGGTCCCCCCTTTTAATCTCTAATAAAATTATCCTTGAGCTTCCATTAGAGATCCATTCTTAAATGCTTTTAGTAATGAAACTAAGAACCAGCTAAGCGGTGATGGTACACACTTTTAATGGTGCACTTGGGAGGCAGAGACAGGTGAATCTCTGTGACTTCGAGGCCAGCCTGGTCTACAAAGTGAATTCCAGGACAGCCAAGGCTGTCCAGAAACCCTGTCCAGAAACACCAAAATTAAATAAACAAATAAAACTAAGAACATCAGAAGGGGAGTGTGATTTCTCCTGTATTAGTATTTCCAAGTCGAGTTGAGGAAGATTTGAATGTTGATAAGGGGACTCTTCACTGTATACTACTTCATAAATGTCTTACTCAACCAGGTACCTGTCTGCAGTGGGCCAGTATATGGTCCTCTTCAAACTATGGGAGGTAAACACTGTGCATGCCCAGTGCTGCTCTGACTTTTTTTTTTTTTTTTCCAGTTTCATTCAAAAGGCTTTCAGCTTCTTGTTTGTTTGCTGCCTTGTAGGTCCAACAACATTAGCACAGTCAAATAAATTCTCCAATGGACAAAGCTGCCATTTTTATTTGGGTAGGTTTGTGACCATATCGGGTCATGCTTCTAACTCCCTACTCCAAGGAAATAGGCCAAAGGACTTAAGATGATGTTTCCCCCAAGAATATACTCCATGGTGATGTGCCGCACTGCTGCCTTAGTGAAGCAAAGCCCTGGGGCTGGCTGGGGGAGCCGATGGATGGAGATTGGAGACTGTGTAGGGCCACATAAGGGCAGCAGTGCCAGCCTTGGGCCAGTAGTGGGGGGGGGGAGAGGGGTGGAATGCAGAGAGCAGCCCTGGCCTGAGGCTGTGGCCTGAGGGCCGACAGGAGCTCAACAGTTCCATTTTTTTAAATACTTGCTAGAATTGTCCTGTCAAGGCTGTTATGAAACATAATACAGCGAGGGGGTACCTGGCGGGCCCAGGCCATGGTGTCCTTCTGAGAAATTACATAATGAAACAGAACTGGTATAAGGGGGGTTATTTAGGAGGAAGGGAGGAGAATGAGGACCTGGAGAAGGGGGAGAGGCAAATAAGTAGACATGTAGACAGGCGGACAGACAGGATCAGAGCCATGGAGGCAGAGAACGGGGGGACAGCACAGTACAGAGGACAGAAAGGGGGGAGAGAGACTGGCTGGGAACGTGTGGGAACAGAAAGAGAGCTGGAGCGGTGGACAATCCTTTTATACGTAGCCCACACTCCTGCCCCTGGCCGCTGTGGCAGCAGATGAGGCGCAGGTGATGATGTAACCTTTGCTGGGTCCCTGGGAGAAGCCTAGTGCAATCACCTGGCTTTTTGTTCAAGCTGTTTTGCACATATTCTCAAGCATGAGATCAGTATATTTCTTTCCCACTGTCTGACTTTGCTGTCAAAGTTATGTTAATCTTTTAAAGATTAAAATATTTGTATTAATGCTGAGAATTTCATACAATGTGTTTTGAACACATTGACTCCCTCAACTCCATCCCTTACTGCACTCCCAATCCCCTCCTTTTCCACAGAAATTTAAGATTACTTCTTGTGTTGTTTTGTATTTTTTTTCCCCATCAAGTCTGGATTATGTTGTTCAGCTGGTCTTGGGATTGGAGCTTGTCCTAGTGTGAGGTCAGCCAAAAGGTCATATTATTTAATATATTTTTCTAAATACCTGATTCTCCTTCTGAAGCAATCAAATTCTAATAGCTTCTCAGCTGGCGGTGAGAGAGTGTCCTCCTTACCGCTCTGTGCTCCGATTTGTATGGCTGGAGCTCACACAAGTCTTCTGCATACTGTCACAACTGCCATGATTGCTGGCAGGAAGGGGGTCATGGGCAAGGCATGAATATGACCTCTGAAGGACGGAAACATCCAAGCACACACACACACCAAGGGGTTTTCTCTTATGCTAGCTCTCCTGCTGTGTTTGGAAAACACCGTTCCTTGAGGTTTATCCACCAGCGTTGGGTCCTACAGTCTTTCCTCTATTCCACAAAGATCCCTTGGGGTGAGAGGTGCTTGTTATCTATATGAAGATTTTTGCCTGCATGTATGCATGTGTACTGCATGCATGCATGGTGCCCACGGAGGTCAAAAGAGGATATCATATTCCCTAGAACTGGAGTTACAAATGGTTGTATATCATCATGTGGGTGCTGGGAAACAAACCCAGGTCCTCTGCAAGAGCCCCAAGTGCTTCTAACTGCTGAGCTATCTCTCCACCCTGTGTGTTAATATCTTAAAAGATGTAAAGATGGATTGATTACCTGCTGTTTCTCTATGGTAATTTACTGCAAACTTAGTGACATTGATTCATTATCTTGAAGTTCTGGAGGCCAGAAGTCCCAAGTAAGTCCCACTGGCTGGGATTAAAATGTCACCAGGGCCATGCTCAACTCCAGTGATTCTTGGAAAAATCCCTTGGTGTGTGTGTGCTTGGATGTTTCTGTCCTTCAGAGGTCATCTTCATGCCTTGCCCATGACCCCCTCCTGCCAGCAATCACAGCCCTCTCCTGCCTTCCTTTTTCATCAATGAGAACACACACATTACCTGGGACCCTTTGTATACAGGATCACCTGCTCTCTTACCTGCACTGTTTGCCAAAGCAAGTCTTCACAGACTCCAGAGGTTAGGGCTTGGGTCTCTTCAGGAGCCTGTGCCATCACTGCAGGGGAGTGCATTCTCTAATTCTATTCTCAGGGGAAATTTTTACATGTGATTGGAATCAACTTTTTATTGAATAGCTGATGAAAATTGTCTATAAAATTGTCTGGGGTGTTTTTGCAGGGAGATTTTTATTTTAAACATGGCCAAACTTTGAGTCTGTATGCCTGCTTCAATAACCACAGCAATATTATTAGAGTATAAAATTATTACCTTGAAGATTAAGAATATAATTATATTCTGTTAAATTTTGCCCATATTTATAACCCTCTGTGGACATATGTTATATGCCTGTATCCATCAAAAAATTCCCCTTTAAATATTTGTAAATACTCCCACTTAATTATATCACCAACTATAAATACAACTGGGTGCTCTTTTTGATTCACAATTCCTTGTGCTATTTTATTTAATTTAGTAAAGTGTGGGCATGGTTCAAATTTTGGGCCAGTTACTGTGACATCAAAGTTGATTCAGCGAAGTCCAGCTTCCAGCCCTGCCTGCCTTCCTCATCTTCTTCCTCCTCGTGGACAACGTCATTTTCATCTCTTTTGGGTTAATTATTCCAGTTTTCTTTTTTTCCTATGAGGAATTGTGGGTATGCATGCATGTGTAGATATTAGTTCTTTGTTTTACTTATATACATGCCAGTGACTTTATTAATTTTTTCAGTTGCTGCTGATATGGTGAGTGAGAAGTGGCATTTCAAGGTACTTTTATTTTTGTATTTTGAGGCAAGTTAAGGACCTTTTCCTATGTTTAAAGGACACATTTTTTTTAATGAATTATCTATTTAAAATTATACAAATGTATATTACTTATATTGTATACAGATCTATTGGCAGCTATCAACCACTTTTGTGATACAAAGTATTAATATTTTCTCCAATATATCATTTCCTTTACTCTGACTTGACATGGATTTGTGTGTGTGTTGTGTTTTCTAATTGTTTTCATCTTGAAAACTATTTTTTACTTTGTATACCTGTGTAATAGAGTTTTCTGATATTTTTACTTTGTTCAGTTTGGTTTTTAAATACTACTTAGGAAGCATTTTTTCTATTCAAAATTCATTAAAACATCTATTATTTTAAAAATTATTACCATATTGCATTTTTCATTTAGAATCCTGTCTTTTCTTTGCTGACTTTCTTCTCTGGTTGTTGGGATAAAATATCCTGGAAAAGCATCTTAAGGGAGAAGCACGTGTTTAGTTCACAGTTCTGGTTACAGTCTGTCATGACAGGGAAGTCAAGGCAGCAGGAGCCGCAGAAAACTGGACAATTAACTCCACAACAAGAACAAGCAGCTTGCAATGCTTCAGGGTATTCAATTACACTGTGAGCCCCAAGACTGTGTTGTTTACTGAAAAAAGCCAATTCTAGGTGGGTGTGGCTGTTTTAGCACACATCTTTAATCCTGAACAATGAAGGTAAAGTTAGTTTGTAAAAGGAAGCAGCCATGTTTGAAAGTGATGTCTAGATGAGTGATAGACAAAGTGATGAATCAGAGAAAAAACTGACAGAATGAGTCAGGATAGGATACACTTAATTCTCATGGGAACATCACAGGAAAGACAGGACTTAAGAGATCAGTGCAGAGGGAGAGAGGGGAAAGAAGCAGTTTTTTTTTTTTCAAGTATGGAACATGTATTCGTGATATGCACATTTGTCTCTGCATATTCCTTTACATGAGCAAACAAAAATATCCAAGACTACAGAAGAATCACCACTTCATCACATATTCTAAGCCACAGAGACATTCTTGTGACAAAAGAGACTCACGATTTCCTATGACAATGACTCCCCCTCTCAGAGTCTTGGTCTTGCCATTGGTGAAGATGTACGAACAGAATTTTTTTGATTCAACCTAGAAATTCCATTCCAGTTGGTTTTCTGGAACATTTTCTTTTTTTTTTTTCTTTTTTTTTTTTTTTTTCTTGATATTTTATTTACATTTCCGATGATTCCCCTTTTCTTTAGAAACCCCGTGTCCCCTCCCCCTCCCCGCCTCTGTGAGGGAATTCCTCCTCCCACCTACCCGCCCACCCATTCCCATATTCCCACCTTGACATTCCCTTTTACTGGTGCCCCTAGCACCCTCAGGC
>CM052709.1:49900832-49925832 GCA_028551405.1 Uromys caudimaculatus
GCTTCTGGCTATTATAAATATGGCTGCTATGAACATAGTGGAGCATGTATCTTTGTTACATGTTGGGGCATCTTCTGGGTATATACCCAGGAGAGGTATAGCTGGGTCCTCAGGTAGTATTATGTCCATTTTTCTGAGGGGAAAGAAGCAGTTTTACTGGGAGTTTTGCAGAGAGAGAACGAGCTAGAGAAAAAGAGCCAAAAAATTAGATTGACAAAGTTAGTATGAGGTCAAGCAGAACAATTCAGTCAGAAGCTGAAAGAAGCCAGTTTGAATCAGTCATTGTGGAGAGGAGTTTTGAACCAGAACATCTGAGTTGACCGACCAGCTAGAAGAAGCTAGAAAAGGGTGAGCTAATTCAGCAGTTAAGTATCAGAGGCTGAAAACATTCTAGGCCTAGATTAGATTGTATAGAGGCTAGAAACTTCCAAGACTAGGCCTAGGTTAGCAAACGGAAACAGTAAGCCTCTGAGAGGATAATTATATCTGGTGAATAAAATTTACCTTTATAGTCCTTAAGGGGAATGCCAGATCCAGCAGCAAAGGTAGAATAATAGATCTCACCATTAAAGTCAGGAGGCTACCACAGGCCATGAATCCCCATGGCACTGGTTCTCAACCTGAGAGACCCCTTGGGGGTCTAATGACCCTTGTATAAGGTGCATATCAGATCTCCTGATTATAAGGTAGTTATAATAATCACAACAGTAGCAAAATTATAGTTTTGAAGTAGCAACAAAAGTAATTTTATAGTTGAGGGTCAACACAACATGAGGAACTGTATTAAAGGGTCACAGCATTGGGAAGGTTGCTCCATAAGGAATCATTGATGCCTGCTTTACTACCTTGAAGTCATCATATTTAACAGATTTCTCCAGGCAATGGCAATATTAGGGGTGGGCAGGTACAGGCTTCCTGTTTGGCGCTGGGATGACCCTTCCCAAGGCAGTGAGGATGCAGAGGTCATACCCTACGCGTCCTCATAACCATAAGGAGGGACTCTCCACCAGGAGAGATGACACAAACTATGGTCATAATTCCCTTTGCAATACTGAAGTTGTCATAGATGATCTCAGCCGGAATGTAAAGCAGTTGGCGGTACAGGAGTCCTTGCTAGTGGGCTTGTGTGACCTGTGCATCTTGTCTTCCATGTGCGTCACCAACATGAGGACATCAGCAAAAGTGGCAGACATGATCTTTTTGGCTCCACCCTTCAAGCAGGCCCTGCCTTTCTCTGTGATAGTGAAGTGAAAACACTCTGTACCAACATGGGATCTGTTTCCGTAAAGATAGGGATGACCTTGTCACTGATGACAAGGCTGCCATGTTCAGTCTTTACTGTGCTAGGGAACTTGATGAGGATGGAATACCTCATAGTTGTGGTTGGGGTTCATGAAGGGACACTGGTGGACTCAATATCCCCTTTGTTGCTGCTGACCAGCAAATCTGTCACTTTGATCTTTGCCATCATTACTCAAGGATGGCACCAGCACTGTACAAGACATTATAGCTGTCAGTGGAGCAGAGAGGAAGAGTAAGGAGGTTTTGTCTGAACCTCACAATTTTTTTCATCTAACTTAGAAATTTGTTTTTATCTATACTGATAGCTGTTTTATTTATTTTATTTCATTTTTTCCCTGTGTAAAATGACATCTTTGGCTTCACTATACCTTTGAATTGGTTATTCTTTGTGTGTATGCTATGAATTTATATGTTGGTTTTTATAACTTGTAACCTTATCAGATTCCCTTATTGTTCATAATAGTTTTTTTCCTTGATTCTTTTGAGTTTTCTAGAGAGATAATTATATTGTCAACAATACAGCTTGACCCCAACCTTCCCAATTTATGCTATTAATTGCTTTATTTGTCTAATTATTCTGTTTTAGCCTGCTCCTTAACTTTAGTCTTTTCATTTACCTATAAAATCTGAGTCAAATAATTTGCACAGTGAATTTCCAAATGAGGTTAAATATTTGATTAAAAGTGTTCACCTTTATTTCAGTTACACAAGATAGAGTAGGTACCTGCTCTCGTTAGCAGTATCAACACTTGTATTCCTGTATTTCTTCTTTGATAAAACACTAAGTGCAAAAGCAAAAAGCTATTTTCACAATAGCACAACCACCACTAAAGAGACAAAGAGGACAATGCAGTGAAAAATGCTAGTATCAGACCACAGATAGTGCCCTCCTAAGGTGCTCCCTCTCCTGACCTTGTACGCAAATGTAGCCTCTCAGGTGGGAAAGGAACACAATGTTATTAAGAAACAATGGGCAGTGGTGGCGCAAGCCTTTAATCCCAGCACTTGGGAGGCAGAGGCAGATGGATTTCTGAGTTCGAGGCCAGCCTGGTCTACAGAGTGAGTTCCAGGACAGCCAGGGCTATACAGAGAAACCCTGTCTTGAAAAACCAAAAAAAAAAAAAAAAAAAAAAAAAAACCAAACAAACAAAAAAAAAAAAAAAAAAGAAAGAAAAAAAAGAAACAATGTAGCTAGTACCAAAATTAGAATTTTCAAAGTTTGAGGACAAACTGTATCTTTTACAGCCAAGAAGTTTCTAGAACATATTCTCCAGCAATTCTGTTATCTAACTATATAAATAGTAACAACTTTCTTTACAAAATTCTGTGAGAGAAATCTATTTATTTCTTTTTAATTAATGTTTTCATTGATGTACAAAATAAATAGCTTCTTAAGTATTTTTATACGCATATATCATTGTTCTTTGCTCATACCTACCGCCTCCCTATCAGTCTTTAAATATTAGCATTTTAAAGGAAGTTTTCAAATCCTAAATATGAATTGCTTTACAGCACATGTGATTATACATTGTTGAACTTGTGAGACCTATGGCACCATGAATGAATCCAAATGAAACCATGAACTCGGTGACAAGGATGTGTCAGCTAAGTTCACCCATCCTAACAAATGCGACACTGCTTTGTGGGGTGTTGACAGTGGGGAGGTTGGAGCAATGGGAATAGGGCATATGTGAGACCCCTGTACCATCTGCTGTTTTTCTGTGAAGTAAAAATGGCTTAAAAACTAAAGTCTAATAAGTTAATATACACATGTGCACGAGCACACATGAATAATCTACCATTTTCATTTAATAAAACCATGTCAAATACTATTCTAGATTATTGTTGTTTTACACATAAACCTTTTACATTGCAATCGAGGTCCATTTAACCATAGCAATTTTCTGATTTTTTTTAAAGCCATAGAAATAAAACAATGGCTCTGGAGAAATACACATCTTAGAAAACTTTTTGATAAATACTCACCTTTGTGCAGAGGTGGGACATGAAAAGTCAGGGTAAATGGTTCTCACTGGGGAAGGCTCCTGGTAGCAGAGGAGAAAGTGGGAAAAGCATAGCAGCCTGGTGCTTCCCCATCTGCACCCTGTTCCCATCACTCTAAAAGGAGGGTCCTCAGAGACGCTGTGGAAGTGTCTGTCACACCCTGTCTCGCACTGCGACCCAGGCCTGTGAGACCTGTGAGTCTCTAGGAGAGAACATATATATGAGGGCAAGTATAATTCAGCTATTTTTGCAGTGGGAAATCCAATTTGTGAATCTCATATTTTGAGAATGGGAGTCAAATTAACAGGTTCTTGGTTGTCTGTGAGCCAGCATGAAGGGAAGGGAGGTGCTGGACCCCAGTTGAGTTTGCCCTGGATCCCTTGGCTTTGCCTACCTCACCCCAGTCACTCAGTGACACCATACCTTCTAATCAACTCTGGAGGAAGACATAAATAAGTGTGTTCAGCACTTACCAAAATGTCACAAATAATTTATTAAATATGTCTTCATGCCCACTTCTGTAACCAGAATGCCCCAACACTATAGATGAACTCAGTCAGATATGATGTTATTTTCCACAGTAAACCGTTGTAGTCCCCTATATGTTAAAATTATTCCTGGGAACATTCTGCGGGCAGAAACGACAGCAGCAGCCTTGCCACGCCCTTCCAGATCTCCGCCACCATGCCACTTGCGACTCTGTTAGAACAGCTTCCCCAGCGCCTTCTTGAAATAACTTCTACTCCAGTGTCTCCTGTCAGTTAGTGTTGCCGTCATCCTCTCTGCCCTTGATGGCCTCAGTCCCATGTCCTCTCTAAGTTGCTTTCTCTAGGAGCCTGTCTCTGGACTGGACCTACTTATCTTCTGGGATTCCCAGCTAGAGACATTTCCCACAGTTGTTTCTCCACGGACAGTGGGGAGGTTGATGTGTCTGCCCTCTAAGTTATCTTGTGACAACTGAGTGGGCACAGTAGGGAGAAATCTTGACTAGAGACACACAGTGTGTCTGGTTCCATTCTCCTACACTCATGGGGCATTTGGCCTGATTGATTCGCCCTCTGTACCTTACTTTCTAAAAAAAGAACAAATTACACTAAATAATTCTCCTGTCATTGAACTAAGAAACTTACCCAGTGTTAGCCCTGTGTCATTTATTTTATTCATAATAAGAATAAAAATAACAGCACACCAAATTTAGTCTCAAACCTAGTGCTATCTGGAGTTGCGGAGATTCTGATGCATGGCGCTTCTTAGCCCCAGAGTGGCCCAGCAAAACCTCAGTTACTTCGAACACCCGACCCAGCTTTCTGGGCTTTGACGGGCATAGTGTGATGGGGGGATGGGAAGGAGAGACAACTCAGCTTTCCCAGCTACACAACGGGCTCTAATTTGACCCTCATGACAAATCTGCAAGCTTGTGTTATCCTCTTACCTCTGGGGGAATAAGCCTAATGGTATGAAATGGGACATAAGGCTAGCTCATTAGTAAATGTGAAATGACTTGAGAGACTCTCACTGAACTCTCCGCCTCGGACTGATGATATGAGAATGATCACCTTAGCTTCTGTCTGTCACTGCATCAAAATAAACCTTGGAGGAACCCTGGGCTCCAGCCTGGGGCTGTCTTAATGGAAGAATGCATTAAGATGCCCTAACACTTGGCTAAACAAAAGCTTGCAGGAAGTACAGTCTTACTAGACAAAACCTAACCTGTGTGTAGATTTGGTATAAGGACCAGCGAATTACGTCTTTGTCCAGTGTAGATTTATTCTCAGTCATAGATTGTCATCACAGCCAAGACATGTCACCTTCTTTACAAGCATGCTATCTCTTACTCATGATCAATTGAAAACACTAGTATACCGTTTTTCTTTAAGACGTTTACAAAACACCTTCCTTCCAAGTTTCACTGGTTCCCTTCATACACATCCCTGTCTCTGTCTCCCTCCTAAATCTCTCCTCTGTTTTTCAGTTGATCAGCAAGGATGACTCGAGCATACCAGATGGGACAGCTAGAAGCCAGGTAGGAACATAGGGTCTCACCAACCTCCATGAATATGAGGTGAGATCAGTAGACAGAAGCATGAAACTCACACAGCCAGTGCCTAGGTGCCTTCCTCACACTGTCTTGGGACAAGAGGAGTTTTCTGAGACTGCTGACCATTCTCAGCCTGATGCCACATCTATCCTGGGCCACAGTCCAGGCTGACCAGCCCCCATCTCAGGACAGAAGTCAGCATGACTCTTTTTAGCTGCACATTATCCATGGCAAACCTAAGGCTGGATAAATAGAGGGCACTGTGAGGAAGGATCCAAGCCTTTCATTATCCTTCAAATTCTAGTTGTGAACACACAGGCCGTTTTCAATTTCTGCCTTCAACTTTGCAAGAATTCTTATTGTGAGTTTTTAATCCCAGGCCCCTTCTGAGTGTGACCTTGAGAGAACCTCTGTTTCTTGTTATCAAAAGAGCCTGGCTGGGCGAGTGCTGATAAACCATGCTGAGCCCCTCTAGCCACAGGCATCAGCTCTTTTGGATAGATCCACAAACAGCTGCAGGAGAGCCGCAGACTCTTAGCTGACTGCCCGGCACAAAGGAAAGTTGTTGAATTAAGTTACTGAAAGGAGACAGGCAGAGGAATACCTCAGAAACACCCGGGAGTGTGTTCCCATGGGGTAGGGCAACTGCAGGCTTCCACAAACAGCAGACTCATCATCAGAGAAGAAGACAGGATGATGGGAGGCCTGGAGGTCGTAAGACAGAGTCACCTACGAGCCTTTGCACACATACAAGTAGACCTTTCCAGACCTCCCCAAGCCACCGGTTTCAGAGCATCAAAATTATGGCACACACATCCCCACTGTGTGCCCTAGGCCGCTCTGGGGCTAAGAAGCTCCACGCATCAGCCTAGATGCCAATGGCTGCTGATCAGCCACTTGCCCACAGAGCCCACGGGCAGCTGCAGAACCCTTCTTCACACAGCTCCTCCAAACAAGGCTGTTGGCACTGGGGTGGGACCAAGTTGCCAACAACATCCCCACAGTCTTCTCATAGCAGAGGAGGGGAGAGACTCAGGGAAGTTTGCTGAATTGTCCACTCCATATAGTTATTTTGTCAAAGAGCTCTAAGTAGAGTTTGGGTCTTTTGAGTCTTTACCCACTACTTATTTCTAGTTTAAAGTTCTGACCTCGAAATGCCTAGTTTTCAATAATACGGTCTGGGAAGCTGGCTTCTCCGGCTTGCATGGGTCAGATGATGCTAGAAGAAGGTTGTCTAGCATCTAGCCAGGTTAGAGGAAGCAGAATCCACAGTGCCTCGTCATTACGAGTGGGCTCAAAGTAAGGGCTGCAGGGGAGCGAGGAACTGATGCACAATGCTTACTTCCCCTCCACTTCCTGTCTGTGACACACCATGGTTTCTCTACAGGAGTATAGCAATGGTGCCCATGGCCAAACAAATACCAGCATTCGGGAGGTCGAGGCAGGAGGAACATGAATTTGATGTCAATCTGTATTTAAAGTAAAATAAATAAAATAGGAAAACTTGAATTTAAAAGAAAATAAAAAGAAGCGAAGGAAGGGGAGGAAGAGATTGAGGGAGGAGGCACTGGAGGGAGGGAAAGAGAGGAGGGAGAAAAGGAGGGAAGGAGGAAGAGCTCTAAGTAGAGTGTGGGTCTTTTGAGTCTTTACCCACTACTTTTTTCTAGTTAAAACCTCTGACCCTCAAAATGCCTAATTTTTAACAAGGAAGAAAGGAAAAGAGAATTCACATATGATGGCACACGTCTTTAATCCCAGCTCTTGGGAGGCAGAAGCAGGCAGATTTCTGTGAGGTTGAGGCCAGCCTGGTCTACAGAGTGAATTTCAGATCAGACAGGGTTATGTAGTGCTTTAAAAGGAGAATGAGAGAGAGGCAGGGGAGGGAGGGAGGAAGGGAAGGAGGGAGAGAGAGAGAGAGAGAGAGAGAGAGAGAGAGAGAGAGAGAGAGAGAGAGAGAGAGATGGTTAGAAGAGGTAAATTATTGGAACAAAGCTGTTCTGGAGGTTTTATGATTGATCCCTTCTGTCCTGACACTTGACTTTGTAACAAAAACGGCCACACTTATTTCTCTCTACTTGGTTGTTTCATTTCTCATAAGGCAAAAAGTTTTAATAAATCTTTTGTCTGTTTTGAGCTCTCATAGAATCATTTTTACCATGCTAATATCCTATATTGCTGAAAGAAGGTAATTACTAGATGAAATTAAGACATTTTGCAACTCTATCTTATAACGTCTTTAATTTCCAGATACATACAGATTCTATCTACCTCAAAAAAAAAAAATACTAATTCCCTTTGTTTCTCTCACAAAAATAGGCAATAAAAATCTTTCTCCTGCAATTATTTTAGACAAGTTTTCCAATTTGTTATCTTAGACCTCTCAGGGCAGTAATGACATATTATCTCAAGTTTTGAGTTTTACTTTTATCCCTGGACTGCTAATGATCCTTTAGATTAAAAATGATGCTTTGTTTTTAAAAAAGCATTGGTACCCATTGTTATAGCTCTCTAGTTTCCTCATAATCCGAGGAAGAAAATCGTTAATGGTAATGAATGAATGAGCTTATTGGAAAAAATTATGCCATACATAACTTACCTTCATCAATACTGAAACAAGGATTGTGTCATATGGGACATAAATAGACAAAGCTAATGGCACAGAACAGAAAAGCATAAAGAGTCATGACTGGGAGTGGCTTATAAAGCTGTAGCAACATTTATTAGAAACTCGTATTCATAAAAAGTCAAATATTATTGAGCACTTATGCTGTAAACAGCACTATGTCAGGGAGCACAAAGTCACTGGACCTCCAAGAGCCCACAGTCTTGCTTGGGAAACAGAAGTAAGAATCAATACGGAAGAATGAGTGACGCTGTGAGGAGAGGCTTCCGTTAGCAATGCAAGACTAGGCGCCAGGAGAATCCTACGGGAAGAAAGTCTATGGGCCCCTAAGGAAAAGACAAGATGAGATCTGGGCATAATTTCCAGGTAGGAAAGATTTTAAATGAGCATAACAGACCCCTGAGCCAAAGCTGAATTTGATCCACTGACATTCCCCATAATCCCATCTCATCTTTCCACACCGCCCTGAGTATCACCTTGCCTGGCCTCACTAAGTCCTCCTTTCTGTTTCCTCTCTGTGGTGGTTTAAATATGCTTGGTCCAGGGAGTGGCACTATTAGGAGGTGTGGCCTTGTTAGAGTAGGTGTGGCCTTGTTGGAGGAATTACATCATTGTGAGTGTGGGCTTTAAGACCCTCATTCTAGCTCCCTGGAAGCCTTCAGAAGAAGATGTAGAACTCTCAGCTCCTCCTGCATCATGCCTGCCTAGACGCTACCATGCTCCTACCTTGATGATAATGAACTGAATTTCTGAACCTGTAAGCCAGCCCCAATTAAATGTTGTTCTTACAAGAACTGCCTTGGTCATGGTGTCTCTTCACAGCGGTAAAACCCTAACTCAGACACTCTTTATAACACCACTAACTTTCATGGGCTCAATGACTGAATCACTGAGACAGACTCTCAAAGGTGCTTCTCCAGCAAATCTCACCACATGGACTGTGAATCCCACCACACCTCCTGCTAGAACTGACCTTCTTTACATGCTGGGCTGACTAAATCTTTTCTGTCTCTGAGGACCAGTTCACCATGTTCTCCTGAGCACTGGGAACCCCTCCCTGGAGGTCTTGTAGCATCTTCTTACTCCACCTACCACTGGCTGCAACCCTGTGCCAGGGCAGTTTGCTGCATACTTCCTCATTCAGGTGTCAGTGCAATTGACACCTGAATTCTACCACCATCTAGAGAAGCAGATGAGTTTCTTTCTTTTCTCAGATTAAAATACTTGAAATTAGAGTCAAGGCATACTGTTGAAAGAATAAAAAGACAAGCCACAGAATGAAAGTGTTTCAAATGAAGAAGGATTGTGTAGGTACAGTATACAAACCATTCTTATAACTCAAAAATAAAAGACAGCCAATTGAAGGAGGACTTTGAATAGGTAAGTCTTTCTATAAAGAAAACAAATAGTCCACACACAAATGAAAAATATTTTCTGTCATTGGTTATCTGTAAGATATACATCAAAACCACAATGAAGGGCTGGAAAGGTGGCTCATTAGTTAAGAGTACTGGATGCTCTTGCAGAGGACTCAGGTTTGGTTTCTAGCACCTTCATGGTGGCTTATAACCATCTGTGACTTCAGTTCTAGGGTTTCCAATGTTCTCTTCTGGCCTCTCAGGCATGGCATGGTGCACAGACATGTATGGTACATGGACACACATGTATGTAAGCGAAATACTCAATACACACAAAGTAAAAATAAACAACTCTCAAAAACGAACAAAAATAGAAACCCCAGTTCATTCTCTTGGATAGCAATAATAATAATAATAATAATAATAATAGCAATAATAATAATAATAATAAAAACTATAGTGTTATTTCCCAAAGCAAAAAAATACTTCCCATGGGAAAATTAGTACCTGCATGTTGCTGGTGAGAATGTTAAATGATGCAGTTGCTATGGACATCAATTTGTTCCTCGGAAGTGATTCGCAGAATCACCATTTGATCCAGCAATTCCATCCTTGATGACTACTCAAGAGAGCTAAAGAGAGGCTGCCTCATTTCTCCTGTCCCTCAAAGGTGGGTTCCAGTCATAATGTTTGTGTGGACCTGAGCCTTTGATTTTCATAGTTACATTTAATTCCCTCTTTTTAATTTTAAATTACAGTTTAATGTACTACATGTGTGCACAAACTTTTTGACCTAAGCAAAAGCAGACCTAATGGGAGAAATTCTTCCCATTTCTCATAATAACGTGCACATGCTGGCCATAACAGCTTGCATGCCACATCTAAATTGTGGAGTCAGAAGAAAACATCTAGTAATCTGTTTCCACCTACCACCATTTGGCACCCAGGGATTGAGCCCAGGTTCTCAAGACTGGCACCTCACTGACCCTCAATTACCTCTTCTTTTAAAAAAAATTTATTTTATTTTTAATTATGTGTATTTGAATGTGCTATGTGCCCCTGTGAGTGCAGGTGCCTGCAGAGTCCAGAAGAGGGCACTGATGCCCTGGAGCTGAAGTATGAGTTGCTGTGAAAATGGATGTGGAGGACCAAACTCAAATCACTACAAGAGCAGGAGGTGCTCTTAAAGGCTAAGCCATCTCTCCTGCCTCACCAGCTCTCTTCCTCCTTCTCCTCTTCTTCCTCCTCCTTTTTAACACTCTATCTTTTTTTGTTTTGTTTTGTTTTGTTTTGTTTTTTGTTTTTTTTGTGTGTTTCCGAGACAAGGTTTCTCTGTGTAGCCTTGGCTGTCCTGGAACTCACTCTGTAGACCAGGCTGGCCTCGAACTCAGAAATCCACTTGCCTCTGCCTCCCGAATGCTGGAATTAAAGGCATGCGCCACCACCACCCGGCCAACACTCTATCTTTTTAACTCAACAATGTGAATGAGTTTCTGTGACTGTGTGCAAAGATCTGTCAAATTCTCCCTTTGCTCCCCGAGGGCATAGCATATAGAAAAAGCCGTCTCTACTCTGTGGCCACAGACACCATGTCTAACTGGCGCACAGAATGTGTGTGTTAAAAAGAAGGATAGAAAAA
Organism: Uromys caudimaculatus; assembly: GCA_028551405.1. Taxonomy (NCBI): domain Eukaryota; kingdom Metazoa; phylum Chordata; class Mammalia; order Rodentia; family Muridae; genus Uromys; species Uromys caudimaculatus. The sequence goes on from CM052709.1 coordinate 49,911,797, forward strand.
TAGACTGGAAACCAGCACAAGCAAAAAGCTTTTTGACCTAAGTAAAAACAGACCTAATGGAAGAAATTCTTCCCATTTCTCATAATAATTTAAATCAGGTTGCCTAGTAACCATCGTCTTTAAAATGGTTCTTTATATAAAAAATAGTGTTTTTATAAGAAGCTGTGGATTTCCAAGCCAGGTTTTATAACCTCATGAAGACCCATATGTCTTTTTCCAGGCAAAATTCCAACTGGCTTACAGAGGAGCATGCATCCTGGAAGGCAATCTGAGAGAGTGGAGGGCCCAACCGATGCAGGGGAGGACTTCAGTGGACTGGTATTCTCCAAAGGCATCTTAAAAGGAAAACAGAAAGTCCTGACCTTTTTGTCTACATTCTGCACTTTCTTTCCTGGAAAGAAACCCTTGGTGGTGTTGACAGAGCTACCATGCAGTGACTGTACAAGGTGGTAATGTGCATACGGACAGATGTCCAAAAAAGGAAGATGGGAGCCCAGTCATTCAGATTTAATACAAGGACTCAAAACCTACAAACAGAATGCAACATAGGAGGTGCAGTTGTTTTAAGATTTTTCTTGAATGTAATTTGGTTATCTATTCACCATTATATATACATTGTATTACATTAGTATTACTCAATAGTCTTATTAATACATTGTATTGTACTTAATCAGCTTTTGCTAACCACCTCCAGGAACAGAAGTACATTGAATTAAAGAATGAAGCATTATAAGAATGTTTGTTCTCTAAAAGCATTATTCATATCAATTTTTGGTACCCTGTGGGCAAAAAGAATATGTCATTATGGTTGTTTGTAGGTTGTGGCTTCCTCCTCTAGGTGCTGTGGGACAAAGGGTAGAGCTTGGAACAGAAGACACTCCATCTCAGACTGTCTAAACGAGGGAGCTCAAAAGTCAAGTAGGAAGTGCTCAATTGGAGTGATTAGCAGAGAAGTCCATCTAATGTCACAGTGCCAGCAGGTAACCAACGTGACATCTTGATTATCACACCATTCAGATGTGCTCATGGCCTCGTGCCCTTCTGCACCTAAAGAGCCCCCCGTGTTTTCCAGGCACGCTTCTCCCTAAGAGTCTAGTTCAGTCACTTTCCCGGGGTTAAGATGATGGGATAATATCTCTTTAGAAACAAATACAAACTCAGTAAGCACTTCAAGGAACACACTGGAGGAGCTCAGGAGTGTTTGCCCATGTCAGTTAATACCTGATTTTTTTTTTTTTTAATTTTTGTGACTTCTCTCTAATTGTGTGACAAGGATGGACATGTCACAAGAGCAGACAGACATTATTCTAACAGATACAGGACAGACGTCCCTGGTCCCCGTGTTAAGCTGAAGTGCCTGCATTTTTCCTCCTGGGTCATCATGACTGTGTGGGCACACACATGAGAACAATGTGGTCATTTACAAGGTATTCACCCAGGAAGACCAAGTCATCTCCCAGTCCCTATATACCTGCTTTTCACCCTTACAACTTCTCTCCCAAAATAACACAAAAAACCCCACAAACAAAAACAAAGCATAGAAAACATCTCATCGTGGAAGCTGTAGTATGTCACAGTGTATTCTATAGTATAGCCTTCTGTACACATAGCTTCTCTTGCAAATGTTCGCTGCAGTGAGTCATTGGTCTGTTTCGAGATCTCCGGGTCTGTGACATCATCAACATTGTATCCTCATGGGAATCCTCCCAGTTAACCTGTTGTTGCCCACTGTCATGGAGATCCTGCAGCTTTGGATCATCAGGACTGACCCTTTCATGCCCCCTATTCACAGACAATATAGATTTTGGGGTGGGCCAACTCAAGGTTCTGGATCTAGGCCTAGGTGGTAACTGTACTGGTCAGTGTGCCAACTCTCCCTTATCCACACCACCATGGCAAGCTCTCCAGCACTGCTCTGGTTAGGTCATCCAATGCTGCCATCAGCAGGAAGCAGGGTCAGCTCTCCAACTCCCATGCACGCAGGGCCAACTTACTTGCACCTACACCTCTGGAGCCAGCTCCACTATGCTACCCAGTCAAGGCGCAGGGCCCACTCTCCCAAGTGCTGCAGCCTGCAAAGGGCTGGGCCAGCTCGCTCACTCTCACACTGGGGCTGGCTCACCGGTGCCTTCACCATCAGGGCCAGCTTCACTGTGTTGCCCAGGCAAGGTGCAGGGCTGGCTCTCCCAAGTACTACAGCCACTGATGGGGGCAAGGCTAGCTCTCCTGCTCTCATGCCCTTGGGGCCAGCTCTCCAGACTACCACAGGTGGCAATCAGAGGAGGGGGAGTGCATCACTCCTGCACCCATGCCACCTTGTGGCAGAGAGTGACAGGGCCAACTCTCCCCCACCCCCTTGACCATGGCCAGAACTACTATGCTGCCCAGGTGCAAGGCCTGCTCTCCTGAGTGATACAACTGCCAAGGGGCAGGGCTAGCTCCTCCAAGCTCATGACCCTGTGGGCAGCTTTCCTGACTGCCAGAGATGGTGGTGATGGTGGCAGCGGTGGTACGTCGTCACCTATGAGTCAATGCCACTCCAAGGCAGATGAGTGGTAGGGTCACTCTCCCACACTCACGCCCTCTGGGTCAGTTCACCCACACCACACCATCAGGGCCAGCTCCATTGTGCCGCCTGTGCACAGGGCCTACTTTCTGAGTGCTGCTGCTGCTGCTGCTGCTGCTGCTGCTGCTACAAGATGGGGCCAGCCCTCCAGAGTGCCACAGTCAGTGAGGTGTGAGGCCAGCTTGCACAGTATCTGGACATCCACATGGTCCCCAGCATCTGCCTCCACCAGAGATGTCCCCATGTTCCCTAGTGGTAATTTGAGTCAGGTACATGAAACCAACCCTAGCTGCTGCATAGCCACAGACCCAGATATGGCCCTCAGCAGCAGCTTGGACGGGTATCCCACCATGGTCCCAGGTGACAGGGCTAGACACTCACAGCAGGTTACTCCTCTCCACCCTTGAGTCTGCAGCTCCATCTCTCTCCATAATGCTCAGGCTGTTCCATGTCTCTTTCTCTCCCATTTAACCATCACACACTCACACGTTGTGGTGGCTCCTGCTGCAGGCTGGCCACCCAGCTGGCTGCCAAGCCCCTGGGTGGCATCCTCCTTCTATGCTGTGTAGTGATAAGTGGTGTCTCTGACCTGCCTGTTCCTTGTACAGGAGACAGATCTGTGCGTGGCCTGGCGGTCTGCAGGTCTCAGTCTGTATTCCTCTTCTCACACTGTGCTGCCTGTATTTTATTTTATTTTATTTTATTTTATTTTATTTTATTTTATTTTATTTTATTTTATTTTATTTTATTTTTATGAGTCTCAGGCGTAAGACAGCTTTGGCCACCAAGCCAGGCACCAAGCTAGGATGAACAAAGGACTGCCATCTGCTCTGCCTCTGACTGGTATAAGAACAATACTATCTACAAAGTGTCTCTTTGACCATTGCTGAGGGGTGTTGTTTGTTTGTTTTAAAAATATTTTTCCCTTTTGCTCATTTTAATGCAAAATTCCCTATAAGGAATTGGCTCACAGCAAGTAACACTATTAGGAGGTGTGGCTTTGTTGGGATGGGTGTGGCCTTGTTGGAGGAAGTGTGTCACTGGGGGTGGGCTTTGTGGTTTCAGAAGCCTAGTGCAGACCCTGTGCCAATCTCTTTTCCTGCTGCCTGTGAATCCAGATGTAGAACTCTCAGCTCCTTCTCCAGCACCAAGTCTGCCTGCATGCCACCGTGTTTCCCATTATGATGATAATGGACTGAATCTCTGAAACTGTAAGCCAGCTGCAATGAAATGTTTTCCTATGTAAAAGTTGCTGTAGTCATAGTGCCTTTTCACAGCAATAGAAACACTAAGACATCCCTGACAATAAACCACTTATAAGGAGCTGGAAGAGATGTTTAGGAGTTAGGGACAGATGGCAATCCCAAGTCCACCTAGCAGTAGGATTATGGGCACACCAACCTCTCTGGATCACTAGCTGTAAAAGTCAGATGATTTTTAAGTCTCCTTAGCCCAACATTCAGTATGAATGGAGAGATGACATCTCTACTAGGGACCATATTGTGATAAAGAACATCCCCAGCTAGGGTTAGTTTCTTCAGCTCCACAGTGTATACATAGCATGTTTTCATTTCCACTGAAACTTGACTTCAGCTACACTTAGAATCTAGACATGTGAGTACATTGTGGGTCGCTTGGGTTGTGACAATCAATAGCTTTCACAGTCACCACTATGAACCAGGACCTGTGCTAAGAGCTGGAAGTATGTGGCACACGAGACATCACCCACAGACAGTTCCCAGCTTAGTATGAAGAAGCCAGTGAAGGCAGCAGTGAGAACAGGCTATAATGTGCCAAGCAGGAAGTGCTCTGGGTAGTGCAGGAAGGCCTTAGAGGGCAGCAGCTCAGGTTCTGAAAGACAGCATCTGTTCCCCAATAGGAGGCAAGGATAGGGCAACTATGTGTGCCCAGGCCTGGGGGCAAAATGAAGCTCACAGGTTGGGAACGGTGGGTGGACTGAAGATTTCTGCTCTGTCTCTTTGTTCTTTTTGACTATAATTTCTTTTGTTTTTCTATTTTTATTGTGAAATATGACATTGATTGCAAAAATGAGTATCATATAGCCTCAGTATAATATATAATTCTAAAGAAACTTATGAAAGTGAGTACTATATATCCTCAGTATAATATATAATTCTAAAGAAACTCACCTGTTAAACAATCTAACTAGTAAGGATGGGGCCACACCCCTAGGACTCCCAGGCTGTCATTTCCTGATCACAAACCCTCTTCCCCATAACTGACTCTTGATCTTCTTGATAATTGATTTTAACAGTATATTTACTACTTACAAATTAGGGGATTAGTTTCCCCGACCTTTTAAGTATGTGTTTGCATGTGTGTGTGTGTGTGTGTGTGTGTGTGTGTGTGTGTGTGTTTGTATTCTCCCCTCAGTATTGTTTTTTGATCTGCAATTACATTTGTTGCACATATTTGTAATTGGTTTATTTTACTGCTATTCTGCATTACTGTATCAAAAGAATAGCTGAGTTTTCTCCCAGGTCTGAATAAAAAATAGGCCATATTTTCTGGGTGAAAGAAAAAGAGAAAAAAGAGATTAGTATGGTAGCTGGTAGTTTGCTTTGTGATACTCTAACAAAATACCCAGGGCTGGGTATCTTATAAGGAAAAAAAGGTTCAAAAACAATAAGAACATGCTGTCTGCATCTGCTGGGCACTTGTGATGACACTGAACAGACAGGAACACATGCAGAAGATTCAGAAGGCTTCGTGACGGCAAGTCTCAGGACCTGATTCACCCTCGGTAACCTGCTACTGTAAAATAGTACTAATCCATCTTGAGGATTACTATCCTCTCCTAACCCAATTATCGTCTAGGAGGTTTCATTCTTTAAAAGTTTCAACACCAAAACACTGCCACATAAGGAACCAAACTTTTGGCATATGGACGTCTGAGGGACAAACTGTGTTGATATCATAAAAAATAGGTCTGCTTGTATTCAGGGCTTAGAGAGCTCATTGGCCAACAAATGTATGGGAAATAGGTGGTATCATTGGGTTGTATCGCTCATTCTGTCAGTCCTGAGTTAGGAACATTAAGTGGGGCATCTTCTGGACAACAAGAGCAATGGGGAGGGAAGAACAGCCCCCTTCTCCCCATCGCTCATGTGACCAGGCTCCCTTGACTTCCGCTCAGAGTCCCAATGGCTGCTACATTCCTGTGTCCTCCACCCTACCTCGTGGGTATCATCAGGCTTTACCTCGGTTCTCTGGCAAAAGTGGTACCAGCAATGCATTTCTGCTGCATGCGTTGTTGAGGCTCTTCCATGTGATACAGCCTGCAGATGTAGGCAGAGCAGGCATTGTGTATAATTCCTAGACAGTGGATCCCAGTGATCATCGGGGTTACACAGCTCAGGTGAGCATTTGCCCCCTGGCTCTGCATCTGCTTCAACAACCCCGCCTAGAAGCTCCATATATCATCAGAGTGTGGGGTCCACGTCCTACACCCAAGTGTGAGCAGCTTTGTCCATGTGATGGACCCACTGTCAGCCCAGCCATCGTTGAGGTATTTTTATGTTAAAAATATGTTTAATATGTCAAAATACATATTAAAGTATTACATGGCAAGAAATCTCCAATTCTAATCCCTTCATTTTTATTTTAGAAAAATCTAAGCTTCTCAGTGAATTTTTGTGTCCCCCCTCACCATGTCTGTGCCTCACCACCATGTCCTCCCCTCCCCCATTCCTTCCTTTGCTGTGGACTTTACAAGCTTTCTTCCTTTCACAAAGCATCTAAGAAACAAAGAACCCTACCACTCACAAAGGCTTTGGCCCTTCATTGTTCTATCCAGAGGAAAGAGAGAAAGGCAGAATTTCCCCTGTGTTTTAAAGATCCAATTTTTGGTGTGAAAGAGTAAATGGCTCAGATCTGACCCCTTTGAAGCGTGTGCCGAGAAAAGAAAAAGAAACCGACAAGCGAAAATCAATACTCCCTTGCCATTGTCTATCAATTTGGAAAAGCCACCCTGAACGTACACTTCTCAAACTGCTCCAGGTGCTTGGAAATATCCCATTCTAATGTCAAGATCGGTGATCATGGTCATGCATTCCTGCATCATTTAGAAATAATTTTAATATTAATCTTTTGCTATGCTTGATTTTTTTTTTTTTTGAAGAAAAATGCAATGTGCTAAAATTGTAACTGGCAGATCAGACGCGCTGGTGGGTTATCATGTGTATTACAAAACTGTTCTTTGTCTTAACAAGCACACACTGATCACGGTGTGTCTCCAACTCTCGTCCAAAGCTGTGAAGCAGGACTCAGCACACCCTGAGCAGGACGGTGCGCAGCCTTTTGGGACTCATCTCTTGTGTAAAGGCAGAAGTATTTGTACACTCATCTGAATAGGGGCTTCAACAAAGCTCTCATAGAAAGTATCCAAAAAACGATCCCATCACTTTCCTCCCTGAAATCCAAAACCAGCCTGTGTTGTCACCATGGACAAAGACATAGGAATGTGGAAAATAGCCACAGTCATTTCAATGCATAAAAATTATGTGGGAATCTTATGTTACAGTCAAATCAACATCATGATGGATTAAAGTGTTCTAATAAGTGAAAACAGTAACTTCTCTAGGTTATGGCAAATGCTCCTATTTAAAGTGCATGAGCCATTTAAACTATCAGGGAGAAGTTCTTTTGCATCACCTTGTTTTGGTTTGGACAGTGAGAGCATCATTTACAAACTTTTCATTTCAAGCAAATATTCTGTCTATTAAACAGAAAGCCTTTGTTTAATCTGGCATCTTCAAAACCATTTTCCAAGACCCAGCCACAAAGTCACCAGCATTTCTAATCAGCTAGGACAGGAAATGGAAGGCAGCTGCGCCAAGAGCTTCCACTGCAAAGGACCATGGGTAATTTCCTCTCCCTCTCTGCATTTTCTTTCCTAGTTCATACAACTTAATCATCAGGACCTGCCTCATGAGATCGTTGTGAAAATTAAACACAAGGAGATGCAGGAAAGCTTTTTATACACATGGTTTAGCAGAAAGTAAAAGGCAGCTTTGGGGGAGGAGGTAGGAATTAGGAATAATTGGTCCTATTGTGAACTCAGTTTCAATTAGCTAGAAGGCTAAAACTGACCTTCACCTCTTGCAAGCCCAGGTTTCCTCATTGCAAAATGGACACCACTGGAGCCACAAATTGTCATTCTCACCCAAGCTGTTAGGTAGCTAGTTAGACAGCAGCAGTCTTGAAGACCACTGAGGATAGACTCTTCCTTCATGTAAGGCTTTGTGCCTCACTTCCTTTATCCCCGTTAACACACTAATTTTACAAGTGAAAAACATTGATGGTAAAGGAAGCAGGAACACCTCAATTGTCCTTCCTTAGCATTTAAAATGCTGAAGATGGACTGGTGGCACAGCTGTTAGAAGTACTTGCTGTTTATGCAGAGGAGCCAGGGTTGGTTTCCCAGAACACAAATCAGGTAGGTCACAACTGTCTGTAACTCCAGTTTCAAAGGTTCTGATACCTTATCTTGGCCCTTGTGGGCATGTGCATGCAAATGGTATAGTACACACACACACACACACACACACACACACACACCACTTCAGAAAGGACAGCTATAAACTAGACAAAGGGGAGGAAGGCATAAGATGGGGCTGCTTTGTTGAGGCTCACAAAAGAAGGTTGTTTCCTCCTGGCAAAGTCTACAGTTTGCATAGATTCATTTTTATGCTCTTTCTTTGACTTTTGAAAAAATCTGCTCATTTCATGATTGTTGGTCCAAAGAATGAGATGAGTTCTATTCCTGCCTGGCCTTTCGTAGAGACAGGACTTTCTGAACAGTCTGGAAAGATAACAAGATCACTGTCTATCAAGAGGCCTTATACAATGGACTGAAGACACCTTTGTCTTCTCCCCCGAGTTAATCCAAATGGACCTGTCAGTAACCCAGACAGAGAAATCAGAAGACTGTCTATTCCAGAACCTTTAAGAAATCCTATGATGTCTATTCAAATCGGAAGTCATAATGGTCCCTTCGGCCACAGTATACTCTTACCCCTTGGGAGTACTTTCTCCATCATGGTCTCCCTGGCCACTCTTACGCCTGGAGAATGCTCCCATTTTACTTTCTCCATCATGGTCTCCCGGGCCACTCTGCCCCCGCTTCCCTGGGATAAGCTGCATCTATCTTCCACACTACTCTCTGCGTTTCTTGTCTAAATTCTGTTGACAAGATCACAAGCGGAGAGACCAAAGTAGCATCTCAGATATCAGGACTATCAGCTTTCCCACACCAACAGTCCATTCAACTCTCAACACCAACTGAACATCCAGCCATGGGCTAAATTGTGGTACTAACTCCATAAGTTCACAACTAATGTTTTAGAGCAAAGACCTGAGTCCACTAGTAGCCCCAGCAGGCTAGATTCAGCTACTTACCTATTCCAATGGAATCAGTATGCTCCAGGCTGTACTTCAACTTTACCCTTAGGGACAATTGCCCCTATCTGGGGAATGCTCTGTCCTTTGAGATTTCCCTCTTTCAGAAATCCAAGGTGATTGTAGGTTTAAGACAATGACTTACCTCTCTGTGCCTTCAGTCTTTAAAAGGGATAGCATTTCTTCCTTGTGAGACTAACATGCCTAATGTAAACTCAAACTGGAATGTAACCCAAAGTAAAGAAAACTGGGCAGGGCTTGTAGCTTGCCTGGACATCAACAAGCTCTAGGGTAGATCCTCAGTTCCACATAAATCAGATGTGCTAGTGCAAGCCTGTGAACTCAGAAGTGTATGGCCAGGTAGTGGTGGTGCACACCTTTGGCCCCAGCACTCAGGAGGTAGAGACAGGTAGGTCTCCAAGTTCGGGCCAGTCTGCTCTACAGAGTGAGTTCCAGAACACCAGGGCTACACAAAGAAATCCCTTGTTCAAAGAAAAATCCATAGTTTAAGGTCAGCATGGGATATGTGAGACGCTGTCTTTAAAAAAAAAGTACACAAAGTGAAGGTCCAGGTGCCAGGCTTTCAGCCTGTAGTCGCCTTGTGGGCCCTAAGGATGAGCTAATGCTTTTTAGGGAAAGCAGCTTCTAAGTGCCTACTGTATGCTATCTAGCATAGACCCCCACAAGTTAAGGGTGTGACCCCACAAGATGGTCTAACTTCAGACACTTACCTGAAGTCATGAGTTGCCTGTTCTTCTGACTGGCTGGCTATACGTGGGGATGTCCACAACCCCTCCTAAAGTTCATTAATTTACTAAAATGCCTTACAGAGCTCAGGAGACACTTCTGTTACTGTCACTGCAGAAGAGCCCAGTCAATAGTCCAAACAACTTCACTTTGTCCCTCTATGGATCCTTTGGCCTCTTTAAATTCTCTCTCTCTCCCTCTTCCAAACCCTCTTCCTCCTGAGTCACCCACTTCTTCAGTGGATTCCAGGAGCAAATTAAAAGGAAGGAGAAAACATGAGGCCCAAACTACCCCCAAGCAATGGTAACCATTGTAGAATAGATCGCCTCATGGTGAGACCCCTTTCCTAAGTGGGAGCGGTGTCCAGTTACAGAGCCCCTTTGTCTTCATTAATCTGTCAGCATATTAAAAATCACCCAAGTGGACAACCTCAACCGAGGAACCGCTGGGTTTAGCCGGTCTGCGGTATGTCTTCAGGGGATTGTCTTTTATTGTTAATTAATGTAACATGCCTCCTCTTATTGTGGGTGCTACCATTTCCTGGGCAGAAAGTTATAGCATATAAGAAAGCTAGCTAAGCATGAGCCTCTGGCAAGCTATCAAACAGTGCTCCTTAGTGGGGTCTGCCTACTTCTTTGGATGTGTGTTAGTTAGTGCTCATGGTCTTGCTTGACTATTGCCCTGACTGCCCTCACTGAGGACCTGTGCAAAATGGAGCCGTAAGTTAAAATACAGCTTTCCTCCCCTAAGCTGCTTTTGGTTCTCATTTTATCATAGCAACAGTGAGGAGCGAGGAAATCCCTAATCAGAGCAGTCACCTCAGGGAAACAGATTGCTCTTTCAAGGGAGAATAGCAACCGTGACTTCTTTAGACACCACCGAAAATCAAAACTGAGAAAATGACCCAGCAGACACAGCCTGACAAGATTACCTGTCAGCCACACCACACAAGTCTTCATCCTAACCTTTTTTCCCTCCTTAGCGTGTGTGTGTGTGTGTGTGTGTGTGTGTGTGTGTGTGTGTGTGTGTGTGTGTGTATTGTGGGTTCTAAATGTGTCAATATTCTTATCCCCCTTTCAAAGACAGAGCTGGAGGTCACTGAACATTTTTGTCTGTTCTTTCCTGTGGGGCCACATTGATTAAGGCTTTCTCTGCCCTGTACCAATGTTTGACTCTTTGGCAGGTGGGAATAGATGACAGGAGCCAGTTTATTGTCTGGTTTCTAGAGTTGAATCTTTTGCTTTAGAACTCCTGTAGCACCATTAGATTAGTATAAGGGGCACAACTCAGTAATGTCGACTGGAAAAGAGGCCCTCGGCCTGCTCTGAGGGAGGGCGGAAAAGCTTGCATGCCCTCACATGTGTCCTCCACCTAGAGCTCAATGTGTTGTCCACAGCCTGTCTTTTAGTGATTTTTAGTGGAGGGCCACATTATGCAGCATGGTTGATTAGTCGTTAGTCATTAATGTCTGAACTCAGACTCTCCCTCCCCTCCCACCCCTGTGAGTGGAAAGTTCTCACCCTCTAATCGCACAGTTGGGCCATCTTGCAACTTACCCAGAGCCCACCAGGAGTGAGCATATCAGCATAAGCTCAGGTGTGACTGAAAGGGGCTGGGTAACGGAAGGCGCTCCTGTGTTCTGGCTTCTTGGGAAATTGTAAGGGTTTTAGGAGATCATTGCTGTGCCAGCACTGGAACAAGGACTGATATGTATTCATCACATTGCAGTATATCACACCACCTCAGCGCCTGAGGTCAGACAGAAAAGAATACATATGAGGACAGTAAATAGCAATGGTTGGAAACCCTTCAGTGCCAGACATATGCTGGTTGTGTGTTATGCAGAAGCAGCCTGCCACACTGTCCACAGCAAATCTCATTCTGCGCACGAGTTATTCACTGGTAATATCTGATGGAGACTCTGGTGAGCTTCGGAAGGGAGGCTCCCTTAGTCTCCATTTTCACGATCATTCCTTTCTCCCTGTCTACTGCAGTTAGATGAACAGCACTTCAAACAAAGAGGTAGACAATGTGGGGTACTGTTCCCCATGTCTGAGCTGCTCCTGTTTGCTCATTTGCACCCCCAAAGCCCACCTATAACTCCCTCCACCCCACACCAATATCACCTCCTGCAACCACCATGGTAGGCTACCTATTTTGCATGAACTACTTGTACATTCTTTGCATCTCCCTGCCAAGCTGCTTTCCTCATTTATGAGTATTTTAGAAGAGGCATGTCACACAGCGCATGCTCTGATCAGGGGCTCAGTTTTGTGGCCATGTAAGCCACATGATGAAAAAGTATGCAAGCACAATATTTTTAAAAAATATGCAAGCACAAATTTTGACTTAAATGCATCACGTAGCAGGCTTCTAGATTCTTTTTGGTTCCCTGAGCAAGCAGTGCAATTAGATTGCTTCATAAGCCCATAGCAAATAGGGCTTGTTCCAATGTACTGAATTATTTCTCCACCCAGTGCTTCCCACTCAAGACCTAGCTGATATAGAACAATTCCTTAAAGCTGTCTTTCTTTGACACTGCAAACAACACACAGTAAAAGCATCGTGGGGCTCAGATGTATGAAGAACATCTCATGCCTACAAAAAAGAATGAAATACAAAGAGCAAAGAGACTTACCTATTTCTCAGGGCTTGTTACTAGAGAAAAATCCTTTTTGGATCACTTTCATTACCTCAGAAATGGAGGTGAATGCTTTAAGACAAGCCATATAATACTTTGAGAGGCCTGCCGCCACGGTGTGGTTATTAAGCCCTTGGGTTACAATGGGGTTCTCTAATGTCTTCTGAACAACTGTACCCCCCTCCCCGAGAGTCATCTTAAAACAGAATCTAATAAACTGGTCACTCTGGAGAGGAAAATATGACTGATTAAAGCTTAAAATCTGTGGTGTTTGGGTCACTCACCTCTGACTCTTTCTGACATATTCTGCAGCCCAACAGAACACAAGTCTGGCTTTACAAAAGCTCTCTGGCTCCCAGCATAATGGAACATGTGATAAAATGAGTTCAGCTCCGAGTTATGTTTTTCTTTTCTTACTCCTCCAAGTAAGACTAAATTCCAAGAGTGAACTAGAGAAAGAGAGGGAGACAGCAGGCAAAAGCAAGCAGAGTGGGGGTGAGGGTTGCAACCTAGCGTTCACGTTGAAGAATCATGAAAAATGTATCCCAGCGAAGAGCATGAAAGCCCCGATGGTCCCTTTTCAGGCTGTTTGCACACATTTGCCCAGCTCTGAGATGTCTGGGCAAGCTAAGCATCAGTTTCAGTGCACACATGCACACCCAGCATGGGGTCTGGAGAGAAATACAATAGCTTCCCTATGTCGTGTTAGAACATCTCCGTAACTTGAATGAGCTATTTTTTAAACGTAACCTTTAATGCCACTTCCTCCACCCCCGGCCCCATAAGACGTTTCTACAAGTCAAGCCAAGTCTGTAATAAGAAATGACCTCGAAAGAATTCCTTTTCCCTTTTACCCTGTGGTGCTGAAAATTCATAGATGTACAGGCTGTTCTGTTAGTGGCGCTCTCAACAGGCTCTTATTGAAGCATCATAGCTTTCCATTTCTTGTTGCAGGCCGGGACTCTGGACATCTGGCTGAAAATCATGAGAGGAACGAATAAACAACACACAGCACGCGGGAGCTACTGCTGATGGTGACATTTGCTGTTACTTTACAGTTTGGGATTGCAATGGCAGCCTCATGTTGTCTAGCTAATACCCTTGGGGTTACCTATAATTAGGTAAAAGGGCAGTGGAATAGAGGAAGCAGTACATTAAATATTTTGACCCGTAAAAGGAAAGAGTGGTTACGGCTGAACACCCAGCCATGCTGAGCTGCCTCTATTACTTCCCGAAGCCCCGTCCTGTGTTCAGAGCCTGAACAGCTCTGTCCTTGGGGTGAGTCTATCAAGGAAAACCATGAGCTAGTCCATTAGGGAAGGCACTAAATCTAAATATGAATACACAACACAGATATCTAGCAACATTCATTATAATAATTTAGGAAAAAATCCTGCTTTGTACATACATGCGTGTGCTCAAGAGTTTGTGGGCATGGGTGTGTGTGTGTGTGTGTGTGTGTGTGTGTGTGTGTGTGTACATGTAGGCAAATACTCTACCTATATTCCCAACATAATATTATGCTTTCACTATTAAAAACCAATGTTAACAGAATGTATAAGACAGATTCTCTTGGAATAAGATCACTGAGCTAATAGGAATGAACACCTTGGGGGGGCAGGTCTTGGTGCCCCACTGTGTGCTACAATGGCAGTTGCCATG
>CM052709.1:49930832-49973020 GCA_028551405.1 Uromys caudimaculatus
TTCTACTTCTACCGTGAAAGGACAAAATATTACTGCCTCGTGGCCACGGTTTTTCCCATCATTGCTCAAGAGGCTGCCAGCTGCACCCGCACTGGTGGAGTAGCCAGCCCCTCAGACTTGAAGCCCTGAGCCAAAGCAGAATCCTGGCCACAGTCAGCCTTTCAGTGAAGAACTCACAAGCACATCCAGACAAGGCCATAGTCAGTTCAGACAGCACTCACACACCTTCTGATTACAGAATCTTACAACCCTAAAATTCTACAGGGAAAAAACCAACAACTTAGAACAGAGGGTGGGTGAGTAAGTTCTCTCTGTAAGAAGCCAATCAAAGGTGGGTGAAGCAAGGGAAGGAGAAGAAGAGGGAGAGGGGGACTTTGAACAAAAAGCAGCAAGTGCTTTTGATCCAGTTGTTTATGTCAGAAATCAATAGAGATGTTTTCTTTCACTTTGGAGAGTGAGAATTGGAATTTGTTGAAATTGGATCTTGAAGCACTTAGGTCTCTTTTTTTTTCCTCTTTGGTACTGGAACAATGGCACACATTCTGTTTACAAGAATGCTGAGCACTGGGGCAAAAATGGTAGCGATTGTAGTGATTTTATTCTCAGCTTTCTGTTCCCAGGATTGATAGAACAGGCTCAAAGGCACTAATGGATGTCAGACAAAGGAAACCCTTAAGATGTTTTTGGAAATATGTAAAATATTTCTCCTTGGTGAATGCTTGTTTCTAGAAATACTGAACTATGTTAATAGTGGTATCAGAGAGATGCCACCATAGCAGATTCTCTGGTTCATCATCTCAGAAGCAGGAAATGCCTGCAGGAAATAAATGATAAAATCTTTTTATGCAACAAAGCAGAAGGAGACGGCAAATGCAGTTAGTTTACTTTGTGTGACTTTGTCTTAATTGAGTTCTGATTACCGCACCTGCTATTTGTTTATCTAACAATAGAGCTTTGGTGTGTTAATGTCAGAGAACTTTGGGCAGAGACTGTAGTGTCTAAGCTGAACAAAGTATATCATGATGACCTTGACTGCAAGGACTGTGAATTGCTGTAGGGTTTTGCCTAAAGCCCCATGAAAATTCATGGCAAAGAGAACATTGTGTTGCGTTATGGAATAAAAAGCAGCTGTCCAGGGCTGCTTGCCATCCAGCTGCTATAGGCTTCTGCATTCCCCCATTGTGAATCGGAACATTCTTTATCAAAACCCCAGCTAGCTGGCTTGCTCTCTCAAAGATTCCATTTCTCTTTAAGCACACACTGTGTCTAGATTTAAGTAGCGGATAAAAGGGTATATTCAACAAGAAACGTGATTGTCCCTCTATATACATGGGGATTGGTTTGATTACAATCCAAGAATACAAAGTCTGCAGATCCTTGAATGCTTCAAGCAAATTGTATAGTCAGGAAACATTATGGAAGAGAGGGTGGAGAGATTGTAAGAGTCGGGGGATCAGGGACTTTATTGTGAGATTGTGTCCCCTAGTAACATCAGATGCTGTACCCACCAAGTACAGCATGCCCTTCCAAACTTGAGCTGACAAGGATAACACCAGTGAGCAGGCCAAATTGGGTGAGGAAAAGCCCGTGAGATCTCAACTCTATACAAGGAACTATAAACAACTAAGGAAAGGCAGGGGTAGGAAAGATGGCTTTTCCCAGGAAAGAGCATGCTAGTTGGTTGTCTGGTGCCAAATGGTCAGCACTAAAAACATACATACAAATAACATTATTATAAGGACTCAATTGGGTGTGTGTGTGTGTATGTATAAATACACATATGTGTGTAATAATAAGTGATTAAAATAGCACAGTATTTGCAAAGCCCTACTCACAACTTTCCAATCAATCAGCTCTTGATTATTTATAATACACAGGACTGTGTGAATACTATGTAAACAGTTGATACAGTCTAATCTTAGGGAATAATACCAAGAAGGAAAGCACACATGTAGGGTTCAAGCTAACATTCTTTTGAATATTTTCTGTCAATTGGATAAATCTCTAGATTCACAACCCACAGACGTGCAAAGTCAATTGTAATTCAATCTATGTCGTAGAAATACCAGGAAACAAAGTAATTGGATTGTCTTAACAGACAGTGGTATGGGACTTGGGGTGGCAAAGACAAGATGATTGGTTGAATGACTGTACAAAGAGCCAATTAGAGTCCACACTAGGATACACACCCAGACAATTGTTTTTTTTTCCTATGATGGGTATGAAAGTTTAGATGTTTAACCTCTGGATAGAATGAGGCAGAGACCTAGAGATACTGTGCATTTGAGAAGGGATACCTTTCAGATTACTGGGGATTATCACAAAGTCTACATATTGATGACCTAGGCAGTCAGCCTCTCCCCCAGCCCCCTCAGCTCAGACAACAAACTTAACAACTGGGTAGGATATTGTGTTTCTTCATTAGAAAAATTATTCAAAGGCACTATTTCCCAGGGACACTGGGAGCAGTGAAATTCCAATGACACTCATTCTCTCAAGGACTCAGCTGACAAAACAGCTCGGTCATTGAAAAATTCCCCACACAACTCAAAGTTTCAGTACTTTATAAGCATTTCACTCTAAAAGTACAAGGTAGCTGGAAAACACTGGGAACAAACTCACCAACATGAAAAGGCTGTGGCTAAGAATTAACAAAAACCAGAATCAGAAAAATGGGGGAATGCATAGCATATAGAAAACAAAGTAAAATTTGCATAATAGTGTAATTATTACCATCTGATGAGGGAAGACATAGTCTCAGAGCAAGAACACAGGCTGTGGGAAGGAAATAGCAACACGGAATGTCTTCTAGTTCCACACATTCATCTACAACATTCATGATGTCAGTTTTCTTCATTCCTGTACATGTGTGTACATTTTCGGCCCTCCACTCACAGGTTGAA
Organism: Uromys caudimaculatus; assembly: GCA_028551405.1. NCBI lineage: Eukaryota > Metazoa > Chordata > Mammalia > Rodentia > Muridae > Uromys > Uromys caudimaculatus. Next base: position 49,933,736 of record CM052709.1, read on the forward strand.
GGACAGTTGGGATCCTTCCATTCCCTAGCTATTGTGGATACAGCATCAATGAACATGATTGGGCAAATATTTATGGGGTAGGACATTGAGTCTTTAGGGCACAGGTCCAGGAGTGGTATAGCTGGGTCATATGGTACTTATAGTTTTAGCTTTTTGAGAAAGTTTCCACACTGATTTCCAAAGTGGCTGCCCAGTTGGCAATCTCACCAACAGTGAAAGCTATTCCTTTTGCCCACAGCCTCTCCAGCCTGTGTGGGAGGTTGTTTCCTTGGTCACAGCCATTCTGACTGGGGTGTGATGAAACCTCACAATTGCTTTAGTTTGCATTTCCCCAGTTGCTAAGGATGATGAGTGTGCTTTGAGCTATTTCTTAGCCACTTTCGCTTCTTCTTTTAGAGTGCTCTGTTCAGATCCACAGCCCACTTCTTAATTTGGTTGTTTGGTTTTTGTGACGCTGTTTTTGAGCTCCTTATGTGTTCTAGATATTAATCTTCTATTAGAATGTGTAACTGACGCAGCGTCCTCCCACTCTGGGGCCTCCTCTTCACTTGGTTGATTATTTCCCACCTCTCGATGAAGAGCTACAGGCAGTTAAGGACTGCTGAGAGAGGGATGCAAAAATATTTTTATTGGAGGTTTTCTGCCCAACTCGTTCCTGTCTAGCTCCCAAATAAGAGACACAGAAACCTGGTATTTTTATTAACAAGTTGTAACCCTAGACTGCAGATTCTGAGCCATCCTAGCCTACATCCCAGCCATAGGCCCCGTGTTACTTGCTATTTAAGTCTCGGTCAGCTTGCTCTGTTCCATGTGTGTCCTCAGAACAAACTTCTCTGGGTCACATACGTCCTCATGGCCCATCCTGCCTCATGGTGACCTTCTTCACTCCTCTCTCCTTCTCCTTGTCTCCACCTCAGTCCCCCTACTCAATTTCTAGTCCTACCTTCTTCTCACTCCTGGCCAATCACAGGCTCTAGCCTTTTATTAATTAATCAAGGATTGTTGGGGGAACTTTTTTTTTTTTTTCACTATATAGGTTAACACTGGCCCAGGATCAGGTTGTAGTCTGGACAGGAGTGAGGAGCTCAATTTCTAAATACACAGCACACAAGGCTAACCCCAACAGAAGAATTCATTTTCCCCAGAAATGAGCCTCCTACATGGTTATCTAATACCAAGGAGTCAGTCTTAGAATATATATATGAGCAACACTAAACTTACTCAGCTAGTTGTAGCTATATATTTTATTCATTTACATATATGCATATATTTAACGATAATAATTTAAAGAAAAGGAGACAGTGGATTTGAGGGGGATGACATGGGAGCAATTGGAGGGAGAAGAGGAAGGGTTGGAAATTATGTAAATAAAGTACATATAAATGAAATTCAAAAAAATAAATTTAATTTAGAAGAAATTTAAAAGACAATAAAACATACTAAGTGCATGGCTCCGTTAGTCTGTCAGACTCTATTTTAGGTCTTCAGCACACACTTTCAGTGTCTTTACCTGGACACGTCACTGGGCTCTGTCTATCAATCTCTCAGCCACTGGGCTGTATCTGTCAATCTCTCAGTCCCTCCGTGACAGTCAGCTTCAGGCTTTCTCTTAGTTTCTCCAAAGCTCCTGGTTCTTCATCGGTAACGTCACCTCCCACACATGCCATCTGTGCATACACACCTTCCCTTTGTTCTGCACAGCTGTCTATTCCTGCTCCATTAACTCAGCTGTTTTCTTTTCCCTCCTACAGATGGGCCCCACCCACTTTACACCTCACGTGGGTGCCCACAATAACTCATACATCTCCTTGTTGCTCAGTCCTCTGTTTCTACTTCCCACTCATTACAAACTTCATGGAGAAAGAAAGATCAGGAAGAACTGGAAACATCAAAGTTACAACCATCCACTTCAGAGACAGCACGTACGGCCCCCAGCGAATCAGTCAAGTGGTCAGTGCCAAGGATTTTTGCTCTGTCTATCAAGTTCTGCTTCCAGCGTGGGTTACTGTGTAACTTCTGTGAACCCATTTCACTATCTGTAAAAAGAGGATGCAACTGGCCACATCCCAGTTTTGTTGTGAGAAACAGATGTCCTAACATGTATGAGAACAAATACATAGTCGCTAAAACAGAAAGTATAGAGTTGGTACCAGGTCCACAGATATTAATACTTCTTCATATTCATTTCAGATAACCTTGAAACCATCTTCAACTACACTAACCCTGCTCTCATTTTGCTTTATAAGGCAGATATTACTATATAACCCAGACTGGCCCAGACCAGAACTTACTGTGCAGCTAATGCTATACTCATGGCCGTGATCCTCTGGGTCATCTTCCCAAGTTCTAGGGTTCCAGGAGAGTGCAGCGTGCCACCATGTCTGGCCCTTTTCACTTTTAATCATGGATTTAGGATGTGGAAATATAATTAATCAAGGTGAAGGTTCTTAAACTTCAAATATTGTCAACCTTAGTAAATTAGCTTGTCTGTAAAGGGTAATTTCAGGTTAAACTGAAAAGCTCCTCCATTGAAGTTCAGCTGATAATTGGGAAGAATTAATTGAAGTTAGTAACGAATTCTGACTTAATGAGATCCATCAATATGGTGCAGCGCTTTACTTTTATTAATTGGCGGAGCTCAGGGGCTGGCACAGTCTCATTAGGGAACACTTTGGCCTCCTACAAAAGCATGGAGAGGTCTGGGTCTCAGCATTCCCACCGCTGGGGAGAGCCTTATGTCCTGGAGAGCAGGGGTTCTGAAAGTCAGCTTGCAGCAAAGCTGCTAGAGAGCAGGGGCATTCAGATTACTCCCGGGCTTTGATTCAGAAGGTGTGGCTCAGGAGCAACAGATCTTCACTTTGATGTTTCTGACAAAGTCCCAAGTGCTGCAACATGGGTGGTGTGAGGGCTTCACTCTGAGAACATATCAGAGTCTGGGGGTGAGCAACAGGAAGCCAGCACCATGGTACAGCCGTGGTACTGTGCCATGGTACAACAAGGAACAGATCAGAGGGCATACAGTACCAAATTCCCACAGGGTCTAATAAGCAGCTAGTGGTGGATGAAACAAAGTCCCTGCTTTTGCCCCTGTTACAGTTTGAATGCTAGGGAAACACCTCTACACCCCTCACAGGGACACTAAGTCTATTTTGTTATGGCTCTACTCTCCTGCAGCAAATACTCCCTAAAGGCCAAACCTCCAAAAGCCATTGCATCAGTCAACAAATGAGGACACAAGAATTCAGTTTGTAGTCCTCCCCCAGTGCTTGCAGAGCTGCTAAGCTCTGTGCATTCAGACTGTGATGGGAGGAAAAGCAGAGAATGTGACTGTCTCATCCACCATATGAGTAACCAAGAGACAGTCCACATCCCAGAAGAAGGCTCAACTTTTAGTGCCTCCATCTCAAACTTCAGCCCCCAAACTGTGAGAACTGAAGTTCTGCGGTTGAGAATCCTCTGGTGTTTGCTATTTTGATATAATAGTTCAAATAGATGAAGACAAGAGGTAAGTTGATTATGTTGCTTTATAAATCAAGATTCGAGAAGTAAATTTATCTACAGGAGAAGCTGGGCTTTGAAATGATTTGAAATTATAATACAACACATTCTCGCTTGTCTGTTTAGGAAGAAAATTATGGAAGGACTCTTTGTGCCCAGACAATCATATTTTATATAAAATTAATGTTTTGAAATGAGAAAGCTCTAGAAGTGGTAGTGGTTATCTTTTGAATTTATGGATAGTTTTTGCTGGCACGTAAGTCACATTAAAATTAATGGCAGCCACACATGTGTATTGAGGAGGAAGGAATGGAACCCTCGCTGAGCTTTTGTTGAGGACTACATTTGTGCTGAGAAATGGAATTGTAGGCATGAGGTATAATCAAGCATGAATTAATAGCATGGCAGAGTGGGGGGCTGCAATAAAGGCACATGGTTGTCTTTCAGAACCCAAGTGCTCGGCTCACTCAGGATCCTAAAATTAGGCACTTAAATCAGATATATGTGAGTTCTTGGCAAGAAAATGCTGAATTTCTCTTGGAAGCCTGATTTGGTTTGGGGAGGGGGAAGGGGCATGTGGCAGTGTTAGAGACTGTTCCTTTGAGTGCCGCTCACTCCTGTGGGATCTATTCGAACCATCCTGACATGGGGGAGACTTGGGGGGAGGGGAGACGCTATGAGGAGATAGCTACAAATGTGGAGTCATCTGATAATGACACCAGCGTCTAGGAAAAATGGTGGGAAAAAAATTCTGCTGATTTGCCTAGACAAAAATTACATGAAATTGCACGTATTTTTCTAGAGCTTCCTGGTAATAGCATTAGAGAGAGAGAGATGTTTGTTTCTCAGAGAGCAAGTAATTTGGAAACATGGTTTACAACCAGTATAATGTTGTAGCAATAAGCAAGTGTCAGGAGATGTCTTGTCATTCTTAGGATGGGATGCCACTGAGTGGCTCATTTAGGGTTAGGGCACGTCTTCCTCCACATTTAGGGTTAGGGCACGTCTTCCTCCACATTTAGGGTTAGGGCACGTCTTCCTCCACATTTAGGGTTAGGGCATATCTTCCTCCACATTTAGGGTTAGGGCACGTCTTCCTCCACATTTAGGGTTAGGGTGCGTCTTTCTCCACAATGATGAACATTTAGGGTTAGGGCACGCCTTCCTCCACATTTAGGAACGTCTTCCTCCACTTTGTAGATCAGAGGTGGCTTCACACATCTTGTGTTCAGCTTACAACTGAGTCTACCTTACGCTGGCAATGATAATACGGCAGCGTCTGTTAGCGGTACACTTCCGCTTAGTTGTCCTGTGGCGAGGCTGAGTGGGTGCTAGTCCATGCAAAGGTGTGCTTCGCAGGAGAAAATAAATCCGTTCTTGAAAAGTGGGATGGAAGTTGAGTCATCTTCCTACTGGCTTACGTCATCTTGTCAAAGATATCTTCCCTCCAGACTGAACCTTAATTAATGTCTATTCCCTGCGAAGTGCTTTGCACGCTAATCTTGGTAATCTTAAAAAACACAAAAAATATTAAGGAAATTTCAAGATTAAGACAACCTTTATTCATACAAATGACTTCTCTTTTTTTGCCTTTTCCAAAATAATTAAATAAATAAAACATGAGATAACTATGTATCAGATGTACCATGCATGTTTGGCTGGCTGTATGAGTTGCCATGGCCACTACTGGTCCCCAAGAGAACAAAATGAAGTCACAGACATGTCATCATCATCACCATCACCACCACCACCACTTTCTAAATGCCAGGACAGTTCAGTATTTTGAAATGCTGGGAATTTTTCTCAATAGATGGAATAGTGAAGGGCTGCTACAGGACACGTTTGTCCAGTCTTCTGCTGCTATCTACCAGGTGATCTTGGACTCTGGGCGCTTGTCGGAAAGCCAGGGCTCGGTCCTCGGCAGTCAATCTTTGTATTGATTTTTCTCACCATTTTTCCATTGTACTCTACTTTTTTCTACCATACACTTCACTGTGTAACAGATTACATAGCAGAGCCATGGGAATCCAGATTTGAATTCTGACTCTGATACAGTTTTAAGATGAATACTCTGTGTTATTTCATAAGCTGTTATACAAATTAGTAATGATATAGTCTAGATACCTGATAGCACATACACATAAACTAACATCCACAAACAACAGTTATCATCACACTCTTCCTCCTCATAGTCGTCGTCATCATCATCATCATCGTCACCATCATCATCATCATCACCATTACCATCATCAGTTGCTGATAATCTCTTTCTTGCCATTAGAGTTGGAGCATTACAGCCTGGCAGAGTATCAGGCAGAGCAGATGCTCAATAATTACTTATTGAAGGACCTAGAGGTAACACTGAGAATATAAACTACACATCTGTGAACCGCAGATTTCTCAAGTACTACCAAGCCTATGAATACTAAGTAACTCACCGTTCCTGGCTCTTAAACCCCAGTCCACACATCCTTTGTCTCTGAGGATGAACATTTCTGCAGTATGCAGGATTCAGGGACAGCTACACAGATGGCCCAGTAGACTCCAGCATACTGTCATTCAGCTGGGTCCACAGCAACAGTTAGAGCCAACAGGACATGGGAGTAACTTTTTCCATGTGGGACTCCAGCATTCAGAGGATCTCTAAACAGTGTGGGAACTCTCTTAATTACTTTTCTGTTGCTATGACCCAACACCATGACCAAGGCAATTTATAAAAGAAAGCATTTAATTTGGATTCCATAGTCCCAGAGGGTAGTGAGGCCCATGGCCATCATGGTGGGAGCATGGCAGCAGGCAGACAGGCGTGGTGTTAGGGCAGTAGCCGAGACTTTATATGCTGAGACAACAACCACAAGGCAGAGAGAGAGAATTAACTGGAGATGGCAGGGCTTTGGGAACCTCAAAGCCCACCACCCCCAGGGACACACCTCTTCTAACAAGGCCATACTTCCAAAGTCTTCCCAAACAGTTTCACTAACTAGGGACCAATTGTTTGAATATCTGGGCGAACGAGGGCCATTCTCATCCAAACTTCCGGGGGAGCTGAGATCACAGACACTAGCATGGGGCCCCAGTGTATTCCCACGAAGTTGCAGAGAAACAACATTGTGCCATATTCAAAACCATCTGCCGTCTTTGGACAAGGCCCTCTGAGGTCTGCACCTCTCTGAGGAGGAGTCACCAAGAGGCAGCCTCCTGAAAACAGTGTGGCATGGTGCTGTTTCCCTGGCTCCCTTAACATAAAGAGACATACCTGACCTCCGGCAGTGCATTTTAGTGAATGTTAGTTGGAAATCCATACGCTGTCTTCCTCTGAGACTGACAAGCCTAGACATGATCCATTGTCTGCTTGGGACCAGGGTGTCTAATCGGAAACCTGAGGTTTCTTTTCAGGAGGCCATTTGGGAGTGCACAATCCCACACAATTACAAACCACATCTATTCATTTACATGAGTTACGGGACTCCTCTTGGAACACCAACCACTGTGGTTCAGAGTCCCACCTAGAAAAGTCTATAAGCCAGGCAGAAACAGATCCTATGCATGTCTCCCAAGAGGACCACGGAATTGACCCATCACCAGGAACTAGGAGCACAGGCTAATCAAGACTCAATCAAGGATCAGCTAATCACCAGAGCTCTGTAGAATCCTAGGGATGCTCTAAGCATGGGGACCAACTAGGGACAGGTCCCAAGCACCAGTGTCCCAGGGAACAAGTGAGGAAACTCAGCTCAAGGCTAGATGGAAGGATTCTGAAAGTCAGCGTTAGAGAAGCAGATTTACCCACAAATGACTGCTAAGCATTCTGCAGTTGTCAAGTTCCTGGGCATTGAATAATAATTCGAGGGGCTTCCAAAGGGTAATGACTAATGGCCCCTCAATTTCTTGCTGATGCGAGCAGTTTTGTGTCATTTTGTTTTTATGTTAATTTATGCACACAGGATTAGAATGTAGCATTATGTGGCCATTTAATTTAATTGAAGTGTGGAACTTCCTGGCCCAGTTTTACATTCTCCTTATAGATTTCAGTGATTTTTATCTTTAGCATTTAATCCCCCACCACCACATTCCTAATGGCAATAATAATACATTTACACTAGATCACACTCAGCTCTGAAGCAGCTCCAGGCACGTCATGGCCCATTACCCCCCAAGAGCACTGCAAGGCAAATGCCAGGGAGGATTTGAAGCACTTTCCTTAGGTTGAACACACATAAAAAGGTGCAGCCTTTATCAGTGAGATAAGTTCCCAGCCATTTAAATTACTTCTGAGTGCAGGGAGAAGCTTTGCTTATGCATGAGGCTTCCGCCCTGCTCCTTCTTCTTCATAGCTCGGAACTATGTGACCTTTAAGGCAGACAGCGCACTTGGGGTGCACGTGACTTATTAGGGAGTGCTCCTTGATCACCCACCTCCACTTCTAGAGGAGTGTTAGTGTCACCCTGCCTGGAGCAACAGCCAAAGGGCAAGGAAGGGCACCTCTGAGGAGTGGGGGAGGGTAAACAGGCAGTGACATCACCCTTGAAAAAGCCACAGAGGGGGCTTTCCGTGGTGAACACATATGGGCCCAAGGCAACCTAAGGTTAAGCTTCACGGGCCCTTTTGGTCTCTCTCTGCAAAGCAATGCCAGTGTCCACAGGAGACACTGGTTCCAGACAGCCTTCTTTCTTTTAAAAATGAACTGGGCTACATAATCCTATTTTCGTGCATGTATGGAAGTGTACTCTGAGCACATCCCCCACCCCTGCTACTCTCTTCCTTTCCTCCCCTCCCCCTCCCCATTAGTTCCCTTTGTTCCCTCAGACAACCCCAATTTGATTTTCCCATCATCTCTATGTATATGACTTGCGTTGGTATGTGCAACATTTTTTTCTATACCTACAATTCTTTCTATTTCTATGCTAAATCTAAGACCCACAAAGGAGCCAAGGCATAATATCTATCTTTCTGAGACTGACTTAATTCACGTAATATGACTGTCTCCGGCTGACTCCATTTTTCTTTCCTTGCAGATGACAGAACTTTATTCTTTAATGTGTTTATCACCCTTTCCATATTCATTCCTCTGCTGATGGACAATAAGCAAGAAGGTAATATGTGTACTCTATATAACAAAAGATATATGTTATTTTGCTGAGAGTTGTCAGCAGTCCTAGTGTGGCATATCTTAGCTGAAGGTCAGGTCCAGTCTCTAATAGAAGTCTCTGATTTGAGAGTCAGGATCCTGGGGGAAACTCTCTAGCCCCAGGGCAGATCAAAGTGGCATCTCTCCAGACGTGTGGAGCAGAGCATTGCTCTTGGTGTCTGTTTATATACTGTTTAATAGGCATCATGGGGTTCTAGGCTATGCCTGTTTATCCTGAGTGAGTAGTCTCACTAGGTTCTAGTTATCAGGTGCAGCCTTGGGTATAGCAGGGATCCTGACTAAGCTGTTTTTACAGGTCTATAAGACATTTTATGCTCATTACAAACACCTAAGTTGCTTCCATAACTTAGCTACTGTGAAAAGCAGTTCTCTTTGTTTTCTGAAGGGTAGAGAGTAGGAAGAACAATCGGTGTCTCTCTCCAGTGGAGGAGGAAGCTTGCCTCTGCTTGACTTTAGGTGCTACTAAGAAAGCCGAAGGGAGCAGAAGCAAGACGTGGCCTTGTCATGTGTACATATCCTTTGAAGGGCCACAAGCCAGCCACAGCTTCTCCCTTCCTTGAATATCACACAGACACATCTACACAGGTTCTTGGATGGTCACAAGATTCTGCACCTATAGCCTGGATTATATTGTAGCAAAAAAGGCACAGGAGTCAGGACAAAAGCTAGGACCACATCTGTGGCCTGTAGTGTAACTTGCATCAACCCAAACTGGTGTATTGTGATTCAGTTTTGGTGCTGACCACCCAGAGTGACTAACTGCACACCCACAAGTTACCGACTTAGTCCCCCACAAGGCTGCTCCCACTTCAGGTACCAGCCACAAGTAGAGTTCCTATCCATCCTTATATCTGACCAACATTGTGTGGTTTTGGCTTCTTTATCAAAAATCAAGTGTCTGTGGGTGTGTGGGTTTATTTCTGGATCTTTGATTCTATTCCATTGATCAACCTGTCTGTTTTTATGCCAATACCATGCAGTTTTTATTATTATTGTTCTGTAGTACAGCTTGAAACCAGGGATGGTGATACCTACAGAACTTCTTTTATTGTACAGGGTTGTTTTAGCTATCCTGGGTTGTTTGTTTGTTTGTTTGTTTGTTTGTTTGTTTGTTTGTTTTTTCCATATGAAGTTGAAAATTGCCCTTTCAAGGTCTGTAAAGAATTGTGTTGGAATATTGATAGGAATTGCACTGAACCTGTAGATGCTTTTGGTAAGCAATTTGGCCATCTTTACTACATTAATCTTACCTGTCCATGAGCATGGGAGATCTTTCCATCTTCTGGTTACTTCCTCAGTTTCTTTCTTCAGAGACTCAACATGCTTGTCATACAGGTCTTTCACTTGCTTGGTTATACCAATATATTTTATATTATTTGTGGCTATTGTGAAGAGTGCTGTTTCCCTAATTTCTTTCTCAGCCTATTTAGCATTTATATGAAGGAGGGTTACTGGTTTGGTTTTTTTTTTTTAAGTTAATTTTGAATCCAGCCATATTGCTGAAGATGCTTATCAGCTGAAGGAGTTCTCTGGTAGAATTTTTGAGGTCAAGAAATTAGACACCAACAAACCAAATAACCCAATTAAAAATGGAGTTCAGCACTAAACGGAGAATTCTCAACAGAGGAATCTCTAATGGCTAAGAAGCACTTAAAGAAATATTCAACACCCTTAGTCATGAGGGAAATGCAAATCAAAAGAAATCTGAGATTTCATTTTATACCTGTCAGAATGGCTAAGACCAAAAACTCAAGTGACAGCTCATGCTGGCGAGGATGTGGAGCAAGGGGAACACTCCTCCATTGCTGGTGGGAGTGCAAACTTTTACAACCACTTTGGAAACCAATTTGGCTATTTCTCAGAAAATTGGGAATAGTTCTACCTCAAGACCCAGCTCTACCACTCCTGGGCATATGCCTAAAAGATGGTTCACCACAGCCTAGGAATACTTGATATATTTCTTTTAGGAGCCAAAACAAAACCCACGTCAAAATCTCTGCAAGTTATCCTGCTGCATAAATAATAAGAGAATGTTTTACATAGGACAATACTGTTCTGTTCCTGGGATCAACAAAAGCTTGAAGCACAAGATTTGTTAAAAGCATTGCACAAACCTGGAAGCATGTGCATGAGTTTGAATTAACAAAGGCATTGAGAGGCAGCCAGAGGGGAAAAGGCAAAACCAAATGGCCTGAGCGGCCCTGTGTAGAGACTGTGTAAAGGTGGCAGCTTGCCTGACACAAAATCAGTGTCATGAGGAAAGCCTTATGCTATACCCACATCTGGGCCTGAAAGCCAAAGCTCCACCCACATCTCTGGACCTGTGGTAGACAGGGAGCTCGCAAGGACCAGGACCTGCTATCCTAATTAGAGTTTCTATTGCTGTCAAGAGACACCATATAACTCTTATAAAGGAAAAGTATTTAATTGGGGCTGGCTTATAGTTCGGAGATTTAGTCTATTATCATCATGGAGGGAAGCATGGTGGCATGCAGGCAGACTTGGTGCTGGAGGGGTAGCTGAGAGGTCTAGATCTGAATCAGCAGGCAGAAGGAAGAGACTCACCATACTGGGCCTGACTTGAGCATCTGACACCTTAAAGTCTGCCTCCCAGTGACACACTTCCTCCAGCAAAGCCACACCTACTCCAACAAGGTCAACTTCCTAATAGTGCCCCTTCTTATGGGCTAAGCATCCAAACACATCAGTCTCTGGGGGCCATTCCTATTAAAACTACTTGTCAAAGACTGTACACTTACCTGATGGAAAAGGAGCCTGGGATCAAGAGGCAAACTGGTTAGGTGAGCAACTCAGGCCATGTCCATTCCAAGTTCAGGTGGAGCTCATATTTGGCATTCCAAGCCACGAGTTCTTCAGTGTTAAAATACATTCCTGCGGAGGCAATTTAATAGAAAACTTAAAAAATTTAGAACCACTTTAGAAAGATTACATATATTCCATTTGAATTAGAATAATTACGCATCAAACGTAGCCCTGAACTTTCTGAAAATCCAAGGAGAAAAGAGAACTTTCATTGAACCATTAACCTCCTAATTATTCAACAAAAGGGAACCTTGAAGTCATTTTATATAAGCAAGCTTTGTACTGGAAATAAATGCTCCTGGCTCCTCTTAAGGGAGGCTTCGCGGGAACATGTGGACAGTGTTGTCAGTTACGGTTTTTCAGAATGTGCACAGGCATTCTTCAAATGAGCATCCCACATCGACACTCTGAAAAGGCCCTTGTGAAGAACAAAGATCCAGACTGTCATTGTACAATGTTATGAGCAGTGACATAGAGGCTGAAAGTGCAAAATAAGGGAAGTCAACAGTCAACGGCCACTGATGTGGGGTGTCCAAGCTATTCTCAAATACACACTCAGCATGTCCAGGGTTGTCATTCTGAGTAGCTCTGGACCAACTCAGTCCTTTTCCCTGCCTTTCTGGTATTTTTCAAGAACAACTGAAGAAGGTGCTAAAAATACCCCATCTGTTGGAATGATTTAGAGGGATTGGTTGAGAAGTCAGGACTCTGTACTTGTCCTTCCCAGCCCAGGATATCCTACATGGCTTTCACACAGGGGAGTCTCATGGCCTCTTAGCCAGATTCCTCAGCTGAGATGTGAGAGAGCCGTGCACAGATACAATTCCCTGTTCCCTACACAGCTTTGCTGGGCTTCTAGGAATTGGCTCACCATGAACCCTGAGCACCATGTTCCTCAATGCTAGTCTGCAATCAAGTCCCTTTGCTCAACAATGGTGCATAAACTCTGTCTCCCTGGACTCCTGAAAGTGGTTAGATTGGCCCAGGTGCTTCAAGCAAGGTGTCCAGCATGTCCCCCTGGGACTGTAGCTGCTGGCGAACCTGATCCACAACAGGGCCTGTGTAGCAGAGAAAAAAATTGAACTCAGATCATGTTAGAGTTGGCAAATTATCCTTTGACGTTAAAAGTAATCCTAACAGGATACCCTCTGTGCTGTGTCCAGGCAAGGCTGCCCCGCCTGAATCCAACCAGACAAACCAAAAATAAAGAGCAGTCTATTAAAAATGGGGCCAGGAATGCATTCTTCAAATATGTGAGTGTCGCAAAATGCAAAGTAATTCTGTAAAATGTTCTAAATTGAGAGATGTGATAAGCAAATGTAACACCTTACCCTAGTCTAGATCTTACCCCAGAAACAAGAAATGTGCTGTATAAAGGGCCTTCTGGGCCAACTGAATTTGGATATAGATTAGTTTAAGGTATCATAGTAATGTGGATTTGCATATGAAAATATTCCCTACTCTTAAGAAATGCTGAAATATTTAAGGATTGAGGGTCATAGTGTATATTACTAAGTATCTTTACAATTTTATAAAAATATTTATTGAAAAAGACACAGAAAGTATATAAATAAAACTGCAAATGAGGTATAATAACGAATCTGAGTATTGTATAAATCTCTCATTTTCTTTTCTTTTTTAAAAATTTATATTTATCTATTTATATGTTCCAAACACTTGCCCCTCCCAGTCCTCCCCTCACAGAGACCCTCCTCCTATCCTTCCTCCTCTTCTCCTCTGAGAGGGTGGGCACTCCCTGGGCCTGGCTTGTCAAGCTTCTGCCAGGGCACGCACATCCTCTCCCACTGAGACAAGGCAGTCCTATTGGGGAACAGATACCACAGTCAGGCTACAACGTGCCTCCTGTCCTGGTTATACTTTGCATTGCTGAGATAAAACGCCATGACCATACAATTTAGAAAAGAAAGCACTTGATGGTCCCAATGCAATCAGAGGGTTAGAGCCCTGTTGTGGATTCGGTTTAATGCTTGCATTATGTTATTTGAGTTCCCCAAAATGCACGAGAATCCTGCATGTGAAGCACTGAGGGACCCTGCCCCCAGCTGGTTCTGATTGGTAAATTGAGAACTGCAGGAGACAGAGTACCAATCACGTAAGAACGGTGGGGAGTGGGGGGTGGGAAGCAACTCCAGCTCCCCACACCCCAACTGGGTCTAGGAGAGCAAAGATGGAATATAGATTTTAATAAGTAATAACTCAGAGTATCAGAGGGGAGGAGTTAGTAATGTGGAAGTTTGGGAGTGGCCCAGCCATTGAGCTGATTAAGGCGTATTTAAATATAAGGCTGCATGTATCTCTTTCATTTGTGAATCCAGAACATCAAAGCAGGTAGGGAGGAACTGCCACCTCTGCCAGGGAGATTAGAGGGGATTAATCAACTACAGCAGCAGTCCGTAATGTAGAGAACAGCTGAGAGCTTACATCTTGAGCTTCAACCATGAAGTACACACAGAGAGAGGCACACTGGGAACGGCAGGAGTCTTTTGAAACCTCAAAGCCCAACCCCAGTGTCCCACTTCCTCTGACAAGACCATAACTTCTAATCTTTCCCAAAAAGTTCCACCAACTAGAGACCAAGTATTCAAATATATAAACCTATGGGGTAGCTATTCTCATCTAGACCACCACATCATCCAATTTTTCCATAAGTTTATAATTATTTCCAATAAAAACATTTCTTAAAGAATATTATTTTAGGACCAGCAAGATGTCTCAGCAGCTAAGGACGCTTGGTGCCTAGCCTGGCAAGCTGGGTTCAATCTCTGGGAGCATTTATGCATATTGGTAAGAGGTTCAGTGTACAGTTGTCCTCAGAGCTATATCAGTCACAATCAGGGCTTCAAGATGTGTTATGCAAACATAGGTTCACAATCCTCACGCTGAACCAGCCGTCTGGGAACTCCCTTCAGCCTGAACTTCCACATGCTGAAAGAAGATAACCAACTCCCACAGTTGCCCTCTGACCTTAACACATATGCCACAGCACGGGCACACCCTCCTTTCCCCCACAAAACAAACAAACAAACAGAGGTAAAGATATTATTTTCAAAATAGAATACTAATGCTCGAAAAGGTTGTAAGTTATAAACTCCAACTGTGAAAAGTTCAGTGTACTGCCAATGGATGCCTCCTTTAGAGTAGATTATGGCTAAGTCCTGAAAAGAGTCAGAGGTGACAGTACTCACTGTTGATTAGAAAATGGCCCACATATTTAGCTAGCAGTTGGGTAGTACTCAGTTATTAAAGAAGTGAAGCCTTTCATTCCTACACCAGCCCAGCTTTTCAGGGAGGTGTGTCCTCGGAATGCCCAGGGATATGTGGCCTCAGACTTAAAAAGAATAAAAAGAATTAAAGTTTTGCATTTCAAAGAAAAATCTATGTTGCCTGTAAGTATAGATTAGCAATGCAATCAGTCTTCCATGGTTTTTTTTTCTTGAACAATAACTCCATGCTGCTTCTTCACACCGATGACTGATCTTCACATGGTCAATCCTGATGGGCAAAGAATACTAATAAGAGTGACAAGAAGGTGGGCCTGAAGTTTGGCACTTTGGTGAATTGGAAGTGAGACCAGGAAAGCATCAAACTCCAATCAAACCAGGGATCCTTCAAGTTTAGGGGTTAGTTTCTTATGTAGCCCGACACTGGACATCTATCTGGCTTTTCTTACTTCGGGGCTGTCTACCTGGCCTCCTAAACAGTAACGGGATATCTGAGTTGGATGAAGGAGTGTCAAGATGCTGTCTGCAGTGACACCTGCATGCTGTAGCAGCTTGGCTGACCATGACTTGTCTTCCATCACACCTTCAGAATTGTAAATCTTGTCCTAAGCTAAATCTGGATCTCTTGAAAGGAGAAGTGCACAAGGGAAAGGAAGGAAGAGAGTCTGTCTTAAGTTTTACTTGCTGAGAGTTCGCTTTCATTAATCTTTGCTCGGAAGGTGACTTTGAATGGTGCTTGGTGCAATGAATGATGCTCACACCCCATCTCTCCTGCCAAACATTTCGCTCACTTGAAAGTCTGCCGACAGTTTGGAAGCAGTGTCTTTTGCTATTATGTTTTCCAATTGGCTTTCTATTGTCACTTCAAAAAAGTGTGGCAACACATAATTTATGAGAGCCTTGCTCCAAAGGTGCCATTCCCATTGCCTTCCTAGACGCTACCTCTAATAAAGAGAGGGGGACAAGCTGGCTTGCACATGCTTGGGGGAGATTTCCGGTGTAATTTATACATTGGATGGAGCTTGTTCTCATTGAAATTCTCCTTAATGCTGCCTCAAAAACACCTGGAAGACTAAACAAGCAGAACTCTAGCATGAGACCTCTCAGCTAAAGTGGCAGCTGTGTGCTTGTGAACACAGTCACAATGCAGACTTGACTCTTCATCCCCTACACCGACAGAACATATAAAATGCAGAATTTCAATGACTCGGAAGCCATACCACAGTTAATAATTGGGCCAGTTTTTCAAAGGTGCTTTAAACTTATTTCGTTAAGTACTTGCCTGCATTTTGTTCATGCTGTGCCTGATATATTTTCTCCAATAACCTCTGGTATGGGGTGCAGCTTGAAAGTCAGCAGCAAAGAACTGACAATCTGCAGAGAGGAGGCTTAACTTAATATGCGAACGCACCAGAGTCTCTGAGAAGACAATTGATGCCAAGAAATCCGGAAGGTCATTATGTGGACTATCTCCCGCACAGCATCTTTTGAACCTTTTTAATGAGTAAGGAGGAACATTTATGCATAACAGTCTGAGGCTCATTGTACAGTTGTCCTCAGAGCTGTCAGTCACTTACATGGCTCCAAGATGAGTTTTGCAAATGCAGGCTCACAATCCCCATGCTGAACCAGCAGTTTGGGAGTTCCCTTCAGTCTGACCTGACTGTTTCTTAGGGACTTTCTCAGACTTTCAGACATGTCCGACCCACGGGAGAAGGTGAAGGTTCTGATTGCCCAGCTGTGGGATAGCGCCTGAAGGTCTGCATTTCTCCAAGTGAAAATGTTGGAGCTTTGGGTCCATTTCCTTACATCTAGACTAAGAACTCAGAGGATAGGGCTCCCTGGCTCTTCTCACGCAGGAACGAGGACTGGGACATTGGGTGTACACAGTTCACCTGCTGTGCTAGTCGATACTGGTCAGAGCCATTATCCATGTTTGCTTGTAGTTTCCTGGAACTGCCAGACACCAAGGAAGGATGAGGACACTGAGGCAGGAATCCAAAGGATGCATTTGAGCCTCTGAGACGGTCTTGTGATTGACTTTGGTTTCAGAAGCTTGCTGTGGAAGCTAGTGAATAAAATATAGATTTTATTTTTATTACATTTTATTAAATTATTAAATTGGAAGGAGGTATGTGCCATGGCATGCAAGTGCATGTGGAGACCAAAGGACTACATGGAGGAGTCAGTTCTGTACCTCTATCACGAGGGTCCTAACTCAGGTAATCAGATTTGGTGACAAGTTTACTCATTGAGCCATCTTCTCAGCCCAGAGTCCAGCTTTTAATCCATCCATGTCAGCTATGAAAAAGTCAGAGGTTTCCTGTTTGTTCCTGTGTTGATGATGACCTGGAACTTCTGATCCTCCTGACTTCACCTTCTGAGTGCTGGGATTACAGCAAGGTCCACCACAGTCTCCTTACCCAGAGCTTGGGACCGAGTCCAGGGAACCTGTGCATGCTAGGGAAACACTCTATTGATGAGCTACTCTATTGATAAGCTGAGGTGTGAACAGGAGCACACATAAGGATGTGTGTTCTGATTTTGTTCTCCAGTGAATGATGAGACTGATGTGGGGTCACCATATTTGTCTGTATTTGGACAATTGTTTCCATGTGTGAAAGCTACATGAGGAGTCTCTATCTTTTCAATTTATCATGGTCATTATTTCAATAACACATACTTTCATATAGGCCAGAACTACACCACATGGATGCATTGGATGAATTAAATTTGAAAATCTCTCATACTGATAATATTTTGGGGAAGGCTTTTTTATAGTTCTGTGTGTTTCTTTCTAGACATCTCAAGCATTTTTCATCAGCCTTATTTAGAGTCTTGTAATGCATGGGTTTCTACCAGCCAAACAGCTCATACTGAGCATGTACACACATTAATGATGGGTTGTGGGAGGGGCAGTTGTGGCCAAAGCGTAGGGCAATGGAGCCCCAGAGAATCAATATTAAAGTCATGAGATCAAGATGGTAAACTCAAACTGACTTATAACTGGGCAATTCTTCACTATTTGTACAGTTCCTTATGTGTGCTAATCCTAAAATGGAAGTACAAAAGTCAAACATGACTCTAGTTGTAGTGTAACAAAAGATGTTTGGAGTCAAGAGAGGACCTTGAAATCCTATACCTAAAGACAATATGCATAACATCACAACCAGGTAAACATACAGAATTCTCTTCAGAAAGACTATACGTGATTGTGTAACACTGATTACCTTGGGCCAGTACAGAAGGCTTCTCCTCTCCCCAGACAGTAATTCATAGAAATAAGAGCTAATAGTTGATGGGGAGATACAGCTCAGTGGCATAGTACTTGTATAACATCTGCATGGGCCACCATTTAATATCCTGCAACACACACACACACACACACACACACACACACACACACACACACACCACACACACACACACACAACACACACAACACACACACAAGGGGGGGGCTAACAGTGAATGTAATATGAATCAGCACTGTTAATATTCAATATAACCCAATTGGAACCAAGATTTCACTGCCTGCTGTCTCTAACGTCAAGATACTCTATTTGTAACAAAGGTTGGACCTTGATAAGACTTTATCATTTCACCATAGTCCAGCCCTGGACAAGTTGAACTCTTTGAATCTCCACTGTATGAAAACTGGAGCTGGATGCTATCTGCACATGCAGCAGCCAATGCTAAAGCTGCCTTGGGGAGCTGTTTGATATTCAACTTGGGCCACTTGTCTTATATTCTGAAAGGAAAATACTGCAGACCCACAAAGGAAATCATTCATTCAATCATTTCCATGCCCTACAAGCTGCTCCCACCAAGACACAGTAGGAGCTTGCAAACTCAGCAGGTCCCCTCACCACCATGCTAATGCCTCTTCCTGGCATCGCCCTTCCTTGAGCTCTTCAACTGTCATTCACTTCCTCTGTCTGTAGGAAATCATATCTTACTGCCCTTCCTCCTGTCCTAAGGTTGGTTCCTTGACCCTTGCTGACTTGACCTGGCTTGGATGGTCCTCTCTCTTCTTACTCAGTTCTGTCCTTTGGTAATGTCAGCCAACTTTGAGGCTGAGTATTCTAAAATGCAGTCTTGGGCTTAGACCTGCCCTTCGTACCCAGCCTGCTCTTCATGTTAAACTGACAACAGTCTTGTCTATCTCAGACATGGTGATTGTTTGGGCAAACCTTGGGGCCAGTCTTTGTCTTACCCTCTGTCTATTGCAATATCTTGACCCTGAAAAACATATTCTAAATATCTGCCGACTGTATTTTCAAAATACATCCACATATAACCACATCCTACCATTCTTAATGCTGCCATCCTAGTTCAAAGCCCCTCAACTAGAAAATATTCTCCTAACCATCTCCATCCTCCGCCCACTGCACTTCCTACTGAACATAAGCAGGAGGGTTGATCGTGTGGGAAACTCAGATCACATTTTAGTCCATTCAGAGTCTTGTAGTATCTTTTCATTTCAGTCACAAGCAATGTCCACATCCTCTGATTGCTTTACAAATACCTCCATAGTCTATGCTCCCCCGGAACTCACCTTCTACCTTCTTCCTCTCACACGCGCAGCCAAGCCATAGTTGCTCTGTAGGATTCTGGCACATTCTGAGCATATGTACCTTTCCATCAGGACCTTTGCAGCTACCTTCCCTCTATCTTGACTAAGTTTCTATCCCATGGTCGTTTTCTCAGTGTGGCCTTCTGTCACAGTTCCTTTTGTGGCCTAGCAAATGACTTAGGACAGTGGTTAAAGCAACAGCCATTATGTTGAAGGATCCAGCAGGCCAGAAATTCAGACAGGGCACAGTGAGGATGGTCGAAGTGACATGGTATCTGGGAACTGAAGGCCACTGTGTGGCCTGGAGGCTGACATCTCAGCCAGAACACCTGAATGACACATAGTTGCTTGGTCTTCCTTATAGTATGGTGGCTGAGTTCCTGGAGTCAGTGTGGTGCTGTGAGTGAGAATGGTAGCCAAGGCTCATGTATTCCACTGATTCACAGTTAGTGGAACTATTTGGGAAGCATTAGGAGGTGTGGGAAGAAGTGAAGCCCTAGGGATGGGCTTTGACATATTTTAGAACATAGATGGAGCCATCTTGTGTAAGTCAAAAGCCATTTCATGTGACTTGAACTAAGAAACCTAGGAAATAAGTTGCTGAGCAACTCCAGTAAGAGCCATGTCTCAGATGCAAGCTAAGCAGGTGACCTAACAATTCCATAACCTAGCCCAAGACAGGCCAAGGCAAGATGCTAATCAACTGACCCCAAGGTGGCACTGATATGAGAGTACTCACCCCAAGCTGTGAACTCTGATAGGGCAAACCTACCAGCCAAGGAAATGATGAAAAAATTAGAATATTGAGGATGTCTCTAGGATCTCACTGTCGTGCTTCCTAGACGGGGTATCTCTGGTCTCTGTGTTGATACCTAGTGGTGATAGGACTTGAGATCCTCTGTGTAGCCCTGGCTTCTGGGACCTGTACTTCCCACACTGTCACTGTTCTCATGCGGTCCTGCTTGTTAGCTCTAGCTGCTGGCCTATGCTCTCAAGGACCTCCTGGAACTCCATCAGTTCCATCCCCCATAGCCTGCCATGGCTGAAGGGCACCACAGCAGACAAAGGTTGAGCCTGCAGCAGTTGAGCCTTCTGAAGGATTCTCACTGGAGAAGATTCCCCAGTAGAACCCTGCGGTAGCACTTCTACCCAAACAACTGTTCCCACTTAGTGAGATATCAGTTTAGCCTTTGGTATTAGCATGACATTATAAAGAATGTTTGTGTGAATAAACCAAGCATATTTGAAAGTCAAATCTTGCATGGACATCCTAGCAGCTGAGTGACTTACAAGCCATGGGCCAGGCTCACCACAGTATCAGAAGCTCATATCATTTCCAGTTAGCTCTCCCTTTTCCCCCAACTCATGGATAAGGATGCAAATCCTCAGCTACTGCTCCAGTACCATGCCTGCCTGTCTTCTGACGTGCTCCTAGCCATGATAGTCACAGACTGTAAATCTTTGGAACTGTGAGCCTTAATTATTAAGAACCACTCACATTAGAGAACAAGGTATCCCCCTTCCCTGAAGCCCACCTTCAGCAATTCAATGCCAGTAGCCACATCATCACCACCCACCAAATGTGATATGTCTACTCTTTAAAAGGTCCCCACCATCATGGCCTACTCTCTTGCTCTGTTTGTAGCTCCATCTCTTTGTCTTTCTCTGTCTCTTTGTCTCTCTGTCTCTCTCTGTCTCTGTCTCTGTCTCTCTTTCTCTCTCTCTCCTCCACCCTCGCTGAGAGGCAGCCTTTGCATACTGCCAATCTGTAAATCTTTTGTGTGAGGTCTGTTGTGGTGTGATCTCTGCACCATTCCTTGGCCCTGATTGATCCACCTTGGCCCTGATTGATCCACCTTGGCCCTGATTGATCCACCAAGGTACTTTTATGCCACAGGAACCCTAATAATAAACTCTCTCTTTTGTAAGCCATTGTGTCTCTTCACGGCAATAGAATAGTAACTGAGTCAGAAGTTGGTACCAGGGAGTGTGGGCTATTGCTGTGAGAGACCCAATCATGCTTATTCATGGAGGAATGTGGAAGGGACTCTGGACTAGAGAGTTGTTTGTACATTGTAAGCAGAACTTAATGGGCCATCCTAGCAGGAGCTTGGAAGATAGCAGCACTAAGAGACATGTGGACTAAGGGGTTAGTATAGGAGTTGGATTATTCCTCTGCAGTTAAGGAAAGTCATTGAGGCCAGGTATCTTAGTTACTCTTCTATCGCCATGACAAACACTATAACCAAGGCAACTTATAAAAGAAAGTATTAATTGCAGGCTTGCTTGCAGTTCCAAAGTGTCAATCTGTGACCATCATGGTGGTAAGTATGGTGGCAGGCCCCAGAAGATTTGGTGCTGGAGCAGTAGCTGAGAGCTCACAGCTGATCCTCAAGTTTCAGGCAGAAAGAGTTTGTTATACTGGGGCTGGAGTGAGCTTTTGAAACCTGGCAACCCACCCACAATGACACACATCTAACAAGGCCACACCTCCTAATCCTTCCCAAACAGTTCCACTAACTGGGAAACACACATTCAAACATATAAATCCATGAGGGTCATTCTAATTCAAGCCACTACACCAGGCATATGGCAGGTTTCATCAAGAGATCTTGTATCAAAGAGAGAAGGACACCTTGGCCTCTATATGCATATGCAGGTGTATGTACTGTCTTCTCTATGTGTACAAATACTAATATAACACACACATACACACACACACATACACACACACACACATACACACACACACACACACACACACACACACACACACACACACATTCACAAAAGCTACCTGTATGGTTCACCAAAGAATATCAAAGGTTTTCCTCATAACCATGATAAAATAATAGTTTTCATTTTCTTTTAGACATTATTCAAAAATGTTATTGCCATTATCAAAGTAAGCATGTAGCCCAACTCTCTGCTATCTCTCCTCTTGAAGCACTTGTCCCATATAAAGTGGGAAGATATGGGATCTTGATTATACACACACGAGGTTCAAGCACTGTCACCATTTAGCTCTTAACTGAACTCTCCATGGCTATGCTTCTATGATAGTCTACACAAATAAAACTGGCTTGTGTTTTAACCATGAATTTCCTGATTCTGAATCAAGCCAGATGTGAGTCCATGTGTGCATGAGAGAGACCCTGATCCATATGCCTCCCTGCCTGTGAATTCCATGACCTTTGTCCCTTCCTCCCCTTGATGAATTGTGCACACAACCTTGTAAGGCAATCTCATAATTAAATTGGATCTGTTTCAACCATGAATTTTTCAAAAGATCATAATCACTGTGGTTTCCCTATCCACTTAAGAAACAATATAGTCATGTGTGTCCACAAACGATCCTCACAGGAGACTGCCCTTATCAGTCTTGCTCTGTGATGTGAGCCAAATTGGACTTGTTTATACTCGTTTCAGATGTAAGGACTTAGCTTTTTGCTAAACATTACATAAAAATCAGAATCTCATAACAAAATGAATTTAAAAAAGCAAATATTGCTTTCTCTGTGAGCTACAAAGAGAACAGTATTGGGCAGGGGTGCAGGGAGAGTATCTAAGACCTGCTGTGTCTGTCTCTAAGCCTCAGTTTCCTTAGCTGCAAAGTGAATATGCTAAGAGCTTCCTTGGCAACTAACTGGGAATCTATAAACTTGGATTCTTGTACATGAACTTGACATGATAATAATACCCAACTCATAAAGGAGATGGAGTATGAAATTACTTTCAGATGTGCGTGCCCAGTGTTTAGTGAACATTCAATACATTTTAACTCATTATTGCCATCCACACAGAAAATTCGGTTTACTTTAACTAATTGTAGTTATTTAAAACACACACACACACACACACACACACACACACACATCAAATATACAATACTGAAGAGAAGTTATAGACTCATAGCATGACTGAACTGAAAGTTCAAGTATTTCACATACACCCTTTTCCCTGCACAGGCTAGCCTCACCATAGTCAATATCTCCTATAAGAATGGTACCTTATACATTCTTGATTCTGGACAAACTTGTAAGGATGTATTCACCATTCTAATGCCACACAAGGTAGTTTCACTTAGGTAAAATCCTGTGTTCCTCCTATTCTTATCCACCCCAAACAATGGAAAATATTGATTGGTTTTTTTTTTTTTTTTACTTTCTCCATATTCTTACCATTTCTGCAAGTAATATATAGTCTCTTCCAATATCATAATATATTTTCAAGCTTCTCATAATTTGGAATCTCATCTTTCTTTAGAGCTGAATACTATCTTATTATCTGGACAGACCTATTGAAGGACTGCTTAATTAGTGTTTTTTCCTTTTTCTAACCTTTATTATTTAAAAGAGAACCATTACAAATCAAATATATATATATATATATATTTTTTTTTTTTTGGTTTTTCGAGACAGGGTTTCTCTGTGTAGCCCTGACTGTCCTGGAACTCATTCTGTAGACCAGGCTGGCCGCTAACTCAGAAATCCGCCTGCCTCTGCCTCCCGAGTGCTGGGATTAAAGACATGCGCCACCACTGCCCTGCTACAAATCAAATATTACATACCAAAACTAACAAGACCCAAAGTCTATTCAACTTAAGGAACTTGTATTCAGTTAGAATCGCTTGATTATTAAAAACAAAACAAAACAGAAAGGACTTTATCTAGCTGAGAAATTAAAGAACTGCTTGTATAGTGTGATTTAAGAAACACTAATAATGTTCTCTTTACCCTTAAAGGTGTTCTACCTTGAAACAAAGCCTGCTGTTTCTCTAATAAAGCTTAATTTATCTTGCTTAAAATGTTAACATGAAAATACTCCTAAGAGAAATATAACTTAAAGCATCGTTAGCTATTTACATTTTAGACTGAGTGAGTTTTATGTCTTGTTCTGAGAAATTTCCCCAGAGGTGGAGGGAAACAACGTGAGACTATTGGCCAGGAGGAAGATAGCCTCGCTTGCTCCATGAGATCAGCGCCATGCCACGTGCTGATGTGATCAGCAGAGCTGACGTCAAGCAGACGGCTTTGCCTTGGCATAAGTTCTGTAACTCCTTCCTCAGATCTCTCTAAGCACTTGGACTTCCGAGATAGTAGAGATTGAGGCAAAAATCCTCAGCTGACATTGGTTGGAGATTAGACTTTTGGGTGAGGAGGGTGGTTTAAATATTTTAAAATTGGCAGTTGTTTCAATCTGGGGATGGCATCCATTTGTATATTTGATGTGTGGGATTAAGGTTCAGGAAAAAAGCTCACTGTTGGTCCTGGCTTTGTGGACTCTCCCCACCTGGTCAGGGATCTGAGATCTACCCATCCTCCCTCTCTCTCTCTCTCTCTCTCTCTCTCTCTCTCTCTCTCTCTCTCTCACACACACACACACACACACACACACACACACACAGAGGCTTTCATTCTGACCAGGCCCAAGTCATGAGAAGACATGGAATTAAAATTGCATGGTGTCAAGAGATTGTCCACTGAGGAGGTAGGAAGAAACGGAAGGCCCCGTTCCCTAGCCTATCTCCTCACTGGAAAGATGAGGATCAGATCAGATCATTTGTAAGTGCAAAGCATCTATGGTTAGCCCTTGACATTTCTCCAAAACTGTCCTTAGTCCCAAGGACTTCACACCCAGCAGGAATATAAACTTCTCTGGCTCAGACAATAGTGCTCCTCACATCTGTGTATCAGTCCTCCTCTCTCTACACACAGCAAAGATGAAGCATTAGTTACTTTGTTTCCCTGTTGTGACAAAGTCCTGGACAAGAAGCAAGCTTCAGAAAATAATTGTTTATTTTGGCACAGTCCTGGGTACAGTCCACCACTACAGGAACTTGTAACAAGAGCTTAAAGCTGGCTGGTCAAATTACATCCACAGTGGTGAACCAGAAGAAGATGGATGCTTGCGGTTGGCCATCTGTATCGTATTCATTGAGTTCGGAACCCTGGCCTATAGAATGTTGTGACCCACATGTTTTAGGATAGGTCTTTCCCCCTCAAGATAACCCTTTCCAGACATTCCCAGAAATTAGCTAGATAACCCTAAACACGTATGCCCATGCCTTCTAGGTGATTCTAGACCCTGTCAAGTTGACAATATTTAGTTGAGGAACCATATCTTAAGGCCCCAACCCCTTCATTTTCTCCTGGGGTCATCCAGCCCTGGGATCCTAAGTCCCACTCACTCTAAGCAATGGGTCCAACATCTCTGAGTCTCAGCTTTGTCTTGGAAAAAGGGCATTTTCTTGTCTAGTTTGTAATGAGACTAGTTTATATAATCTTTAACTCACTTAGCACAATGTCTGCCATATATTGGCAATTTTCCTTTCCTGTTGACTTCATTGATCTGGGCTTTCAAAATTCAAATTCTTCTCTTCACACATTAAAGAAAAAGACATTATTCAATGACACCGAAACTCATTTCTTTTCTAGGTCGGTTCCTCCAGGCTGGTGTGAATTCAGCGTTTCATCTCTGACAGTGGCAAGCTTCAACTAACCAGAAATGGATCCTGAGTGTGTGGGTGGAGGTGGGGAACAGGGCTCTCTTGCATTAGTTCTCCAGTTCATTCAGCTTTCTTCTAGGAAGCCACTGTATTGGTTAAGCCTGGTGGATTGGCATGGCAAGTCTCCACTAGCTCCCTTAACACATGCCAAAAAAAGACAACTGCCCAGGCTCCCTTGGGAAGCACTAGCAGCTGCTAGAAGTTCTTGCCTGGGAACTCATAAGCTGGAGGGTAAAATGCTGGCATCAAGTGTTGTTTGTGCTGACTCCCCACCCACTCCAGCTGGCTACAGCAGTCTGGGTTTAGAACAAGTGGAAAGTAGACCAGGAAGAGCCAGAAGTGGCTGGCTGTATGTATATATCTCATAGAAAGGGCTGCTTTGAGATTTCAGTACCTCACCCCACCCACTCCAGAGAAGTCAGTCCAAAGTGACTAGTCTGGGACACAGTCCTGAGCTACCTGTGGCTCACAGGAGGCATCCAGCCCCATCCTCCCCCCCCCATGTTGTCTAGAGCTTTCCCAGAATGGCTATTGCTTGGCTTCATCTCCCACATCTCCCCACAGCAGCTTCTTGTTTTCTCTTGAGCAGCCTCCACATGGTCACCCTTCCATCGCTAAAGAAACCTCTTCATTCCAGTTCCATCTCAAAGATGCTGACACAGAGCAGTGGTGCCATCTCAGGCGCACCTTCCACGTATTGACCACGTGGTATCTGCCACACATCTTCACAGCTCATACCTCAGTGAAGTTGTCTCTCCAGTCAAGTCATGACTGTTTGCAAGGCTTTCTCCTCCAATAGGGAACTGCTTAAGAATGAGAACCCTGCTTGATTTTATCGAATCCCTGGCCCTAGCCTGATCACCATGGGTCAGCCAGGCTCACACCGAATGCCTTCTAAGTCTGTTTTGATCCCCAGCAGCATGAACAAGAGCACTCATTTTAGTCACTTTCTTTCATCTTAAAATTTATTTTCCTTCTGTTGTGGTGGTAGAATTTCTTCCTCAGCTGCGAAGGAGCCTTGAAAAGTATGTCTCCTCTTTCTCCATATCATTATAGTCCTACAGACACAGCTAGAGAAAAAAATAGCTATTGCACACTGTTTTACACAGGATTTGGGTACATAATGGACATTAGAGAAGTTACCTGTGAGAATTTTCTTTTTGGAAAAAAAAAATCTAATATGTTAGGTAGAACTTTTGGTGAGAGTTATTGTAGATGTCTTTCCCATACCCTTTACAATACTCAGCCACTGCTACACAATTACTTTGGAAGACTTCATGAATACAAAGGCCATTTACTTAATATTATAGACTCAGGGTTGGGTGCTTATAGAACATGTAGTGGGCAACAAGGTTTTGGAAGTTATGGTGGCTAATTTCAGTTGTCAACTTGATGAAATCTAGAATCACTTGGAAGACTGGTCTCTGAGCATGTCTGTGGTCATTATCTTGATTAGGTTAATTGTAGGAAGACCTGCCCATAATGGGTGGCACTATTCCCTAGGCTGAGAGCCTGGACTGTCCCAATCCCCACTCCTTTCTCATTCCCTTTCATGAGTGTATAGGCATACCTCATAGCATGGGGGTGGAGGGGAATATCCTCACCTGCACTATGTTTCCCTTCATCTTGCACAGGCATCCCCAGCCCCAAACAATTCACACTTCCAACATTGTTTTAATGTGTGCTTCCTGGAGAACCCAAACCAACACTAGTCATACACCCAAAATAACAGAAATCTATTTTGTCTTTAAGAAGTTACATTGGCTTAAAATCTAGGTTTATAATA
Source organism: Uromys caudimaculatus (assembly GCA_028551405.1). Lineage (NCBI taxonomy): Eukaryota > Metazoa > Chordata > Mammalia > Rodentia > Muridae > Uromys > Uromys caudimaculatus. The sequence goes on from CM052709.1 coordinate 49,961,318, forward strand.
TTTTCTCCACAATTTAAAATCTAAAACTCTCTGAAAACACCAAGATTTGATCTTACCTTATATATGGCTATTTGTTTCCTCTGGGTATTCCACTTACTCAAATATCTCATTACAAAAACATTGATGTGCTTGGTTGGGGTATTTTTTCCAAATCCTACTGAGAACAAAATGTAATATATGGTATATTCATTAAATTAACACTTTAGTGCCGGTAATACCCTGAATTATATAAAAATATTTTTGAAATATATTAAAGTTTGGAATAAGAAATTCTATACACAAGCTACATAAAAGTATGATGTAGCCAGATGCTGAGGGAAGCTCCACTGAACTCTGTGCACTTGTGTGTTCTCTCACACTGGATCTGGGTGCTTTATCAATAGACTATGGCAGAAAAGATGCTGTGCCAGTTATGGACATGTTTCCAGAAGCTTCCAGTGTTGTCATTTCAGATAACCTGGCCCATAAAGAAAGTTGGCCATCCTGGTAAACAAACCATATGTAGTGTAGAAGTCCACAAATTGTTTGAGAAAGAGAAGACTTCACATCCCAGGGTTTAATCTAAGTCATTCCTTCTGGTCATCCTTGCCCAGGAACCAGCTGTTGAGGTTCCTGCCATCTGACAGTAAGTCCTATGGGTGAACCCAAGGGAGATCAGTATCACAACTATGCAGCTGAACTCCAGTCCAGCCACAAATTGAACAAAATCATAAATCTCTCTTGCTTTAAGTAACCAGAATTTGAGGGGTCAAGGTTTGTCTTTTGTTATCTATTGTAATGCTAAGTGCAGGCCTCCAACACCTGGTTGAGATCAGAGAATCTACAAGTAGAACCAAGTGACTCTGTGACCTTGCCCTCAAGTTATTTCTGATTGGTAAATAAAGACGCTGACAGCCAATAGATGGGCAGAAGAGACATAGGCAGGGTTTAGGATTCCTGAGCTTGGGAGTTGGAGGAGGACCGTGAGAAGAAAGAAGGGAGGAGAAGCCACCATAGGTTAGATGAATCAAGAAAACATGGCCTGAGGGCTGGGCAATTGGAGTTAAGAGCAGCCCAGATGAAACATAGTAAGTGATGACTTGGGGTTATTGATAAGGAAAATAGATTCTATAGCATAGAGGGTATCTGCCCAGCCCTTGTGCTGTTTAAGGCTTATCACAAATATAAAGGTTGTATGTATCTTTTATCCAGGAACTAAATGATCAAGGCTGGGTAGGAACCCTGAATCGGGATTAAAAATTTACACAACATTGAAGTGTTTATTACATGGCAGACCTGGTAGAATGTAGCTATGATATTGCAGTGTTTGCTGGAAGCAGAGATAAAGGAGAGGTCATGGAATGAGGAAGGCATTCCTCTGCGCCATGAGACGTGAAGCTGTATCAGAACACAGAAATAAGACAGCTGCTGCTAATCAAATACCCATTACATGCCTGCTACTGAGCTTATGTATATAGTGTCGGAGCAGCCCTGGGAAGAAAGCTTTTACTAACTCCATTATCCATGCTAAGAGAAATCTGTAATTTGTCTGGAATTTTTCAGCGAGTCTGTGATAGACTGAGATTTCACACCTAGTAATTTCCTACAGGATGGATGCTGTCCACCTGCCAGCTCTTTGAGTCTCGGTGGAAAATGTATTATCACAGTTCTTCAGCCAATCTCCCAGGAACTGCACCCAAACTTCCGCTTATGAACTATGCACCTGACTCGCAATGCATGTGCTTTGGGTACCATTGATCTCAACCCATAGGCACATGGCATTTCCTAGGATACAGTGCTGGGGGAAAGGGAAGTGAAGGTGAGATTCCTTAGGGATTTGATGGCAGTATTCCACTTCAGACTTAGCACAAAGGACTATGCTTGTCCACCTCATCCAGGTCTCTCTGTGGGCTGTCTCAGGAGATGTCCCTGTTCTAGCATTTCCACTAAAGGATAATCTGTCTTTGACTGAAATACCCATCCCCCTCAAATTATTTTTGTCTAATTTCTCTAGGATCAACGCTCGGGTCATGTATCTTCCAGATCCAGCTTGAACTAGTACACCCCACTAGCTCCTCCCACAAGGACTGGAGTTAGAGGTTTCTTCTTTGTGCCCTATTGACACTATGCACATGCTCTGTTACAGCACTCACCACTGGGCTGTGCTGCCCAGCATTTATTTACCTGTCCTCTCTACCACAGCAGCAGTATATGCTAAGCATCTTTCTACCCTTGTAGCTTTGTATAATTTTCAGTCCATAGATAATAACATCATCAAATGGATGAGGGAGGGGGCAGCAGGGCTCGCACGAGGACCTTCTTACCCAGTGTAGTTTCCACATGGGGTTGAACGTCAGTGAATAACTGAAGAAAACCTGAATGTCTTAGTGTTTTACTGCTGTGAACAGACACCGTGACCAAGGCAACATTATAAAGGCAATATATAATTGTGGCTGACTTACAGGTTCAGAGGTTTAGTCCAGTATCATCAAGGCGGGAGCATGGCAGCATCTAGGCAGGCATGGTATAGGCAGAGCTGAGAGTTCTACATCTTCATCTGAAGGCGGCTAGTGGAAGACTGACTTCCAGGAAGCTAGGAGTGGGGTCTTAAAACCCACCCCCACAGTGACACACCTACTCCAACAAGGCCACACCTTCAAATAGTGCCACTCCCTGGGCCAAGCATATACAAACCATCACAGGGAAGTTCTACTTTCTCTTTCCCAGGCCCCCCCAAGTTGCAGTTGGTGAATTGGTGTGTGGGAAGTTGAAATATTGCTTACTAATAGGTTTGGAAGACAGTAAATCGCACGTTCAACTGCAAGCCTGGTCTAGTTTTAGTATAGTTAAAGTCAACTGGCGAACATGAGTGATTTGGGGGCTGTCTTGGACTGTCAATGCTCCCTCCCATAGGGAGAGCTGAGACTGCAGAGCAGACCTTTGGTTCAGAGTTGCCACCTCTCCCAGCTTTACACCAGAGAAGCAAGCTGCAGAGCAGTGAGCACATTTCAAGGATTTGGGTCCATACATTTGATTAAAAAATTTACTGCAAATGAAATGGATCACTACTGTTCCTGTGACATGAAAAAGAGAAAAGCCGCACCCCACCCCTGCCTGTAGGAAGCCAATTCCCGGAAACAGGAAGCTGGGATAGAAATGTACATCATGTGAGAGAACATAGAGAAACCTGGGAGTCCGGAACCCAGGAAATCGTGGGTCCGTCCAGACTGAAGCACGTGTACTGCTTTAGTCCTTAGAGGGAGCAACCAAAATACGGAGGGACGCTGCAGTCGTTCAGGGCCTGGGTGCTCGAAAACACTGATTAGAACTTTTAAGAGTGCATGTATGCGCTCACTCAGTAAGTTATGGCATGTTGAATAACAAGCCTCTTTGTAAACAGATCCAATGACATTTCTGAAACATGAGAAATTAACAGCTTACTTGGCTATGTGGCAATTCCTTATTTTAACGGAAAATGCTGAAACATTATATTATAATGCTCAGACAGGAATAAATGAATTTTTTAAAAGCATTATTTGGAAAACTTGGGGGAAAGAGTGACCCTATTTCATGCCCCAATTCCACTTAAAATACAGTATGTGTTGACTTGTTTTTTCACTTCAGACTCAACTTCCCTCTTAGGCTATAAATGGGGGTCAGAAAGAAGACTGCATTTGAAAGATAATGGTTCTGGAGTCTGGGATTCAAGCATGAGTGTGGCCATGACAGCTAACTCCCTTACCCCCAGTCCCCTTGTTCCATCTGTAAAACGGAATGTAAAAGCCATGTGGTGCTGTTACAGTTTGGACAAATGTCTCTAGAGAACCTTGCCTGCTCAGGACTTTGCCCTCAGTGTGTTCAGATGTTCAGGTTTTGGGGAGTGACTGAACCATCAAGACTCTAATCTAGTCAACAGACTCATCCATTCACAGTTTCAGATGTGATGGCATTGCTGGGCAGTAGTAGAGACTGAGAGGAGGTGCTTCACTGGTGAAAACAGGTTGCAGTAGGTTTGCAATAGGAGAGCAGGTCTTTTTTTTAAAAGGTTGCTTTTCATTAGTTCTAAATTATGTGTATATGCATGCATTTGTGTGTTGGTATGAACACATGAGAGTAGGTGATTACAGAGATGAGGATAAGTTGGATCCTCTGTAAATGGAATTACAGGAGGGTCGAAAGCCACTTGTCCTGGGTGCCAGGAACCATATTGGTTCTCTGCAAAACCAGTGTGTGTTTTAACTGCCATCTTTCCATCACCTGGAAGGCTAATCTTATCCTTGGCCATTGCCTGCACTCACCTGCTGATGCTTCGTGGTTCGTCCCACCCCCGCCCCCACCCTCCCCTCCCCTTCCTGTCTCCGCCCCCCGCTGTTCCCCCCTTCCCCCATTTTCCTCATCCTCCCCCATTGCTGCTCCAGTGGCCCGCCCTGCCCCCTCTGGGCCCCTGCCGCCACATCCTCCCCCATCCTCTGCCTTCCTTCCCCCTCTTCTTTCTCCTCCCCATGCTCTCTCATCCCCTGCAGCTCTGAGGTAGGCAGCTGTCCTCCATCTCGCTCCTCTGCTATGAAGGCTCAATTCTTACAAGTGCTGTCCTTCACACCTTTTGTCACAGCCATGCTAGGCGAACACTAAGAGCGAACACTAAGACTGAAGTAAATGGAACAATGTTCAGAGAAGTGTTTAGCAAGGTGCTCGGTCAGAGATTTCTTCAAGTAGCCAACAGGTCCTTCCAGGATGATGATAATGGCATCAGATCCCAGAGCCTGGGGATGTAGAAAAGCCTGGTTTCATGATGTGTGTGCTGGGAGACAGGGAGGCTGTCCTGGGCGCATTTGCTGCTTCTGTGAGATTGCTGCCAAACCTGACCCGCGTTCCACCCCCAGAACCAACATAGTATAAGAAGTGAAGCAACTCCTGTGTGTGGTGTGCACTCACACACATAGCCCTACACACAAGTCCACGTAAACAAATGATTTAAATGCATACACAAATTCACAAAAACTACATGAATGAATGTAAAAAGAAAAAGAAAGAAAGAAAGAAAGAAAGAAAGAAGGAAGGAAGGAAGGAAGGAAGGAAGGAAGGAAGGAAGGAAGGAAGGAAGGAAAGAAAGAAAGAAAGAAAGAAAGAAAGAAAGAAAGAAAGAAAGAAAGAAAGAAAGAAAGAAAGAAAGACCAACAGTGAAGTTTGGGGAAAGTAGGAGGGGGAAAAATGAGGCTTTTAAAAGCCAAGGAGCCCTGTGCAGAGGGCATGAAGTTGGAACTATTAGTCAGGTGGACATAAGGACTCAGGGATGGGTGGATGGTGAGGACCAGGCATTCCCTGGGTGTGTATGCAGTGAGCGAACAGTTACACAAGCCAAGAAGTCACCCATTCCATTCTAAGCATCTTCATGTGACATCCAGCACTTTCATTTAATGATTTCCCATGCATATTCAAGTATGCCAAGACCAAAGTGTGCAACTCAGGGGCCTTGGGATCCATGCTGGAGCGTCTACGTGACAAGAAGAGCAGATAAGAAGAGGAAGTCTGGAGGCACGGCACACTCATCAAGTGTCTGAACGGCCTCTGTATCCATTTGTTCAGGAGTTATCTTTTCACAGTTAGAATGTGAGGCAGTAGGCGGAGAACAGAACCAGAGAGCTTGGCCAAACCTCAATGTGTTAACAAACCAGCATGCCTCTTGTTTGGCGGTACACTTGAACACAATGTGAAAGGCTGTATTTCCAGAAAGATGTGTGTACATTGATCCCCATCTTCAAAGCTGCATTTGGATATTTCACTTCCTAAAATGGATGTTCCAATATAGGACTCATGAAATTACTTGGTCACAAATTTTAAAATGGCATGCAAGAAGCCTATGGAGTTGGTTTAATCAGGGCTGCTTACCATGCAAGCATGAGGACCCACGTTAGATTGCCAGCATCCAAAGAAAGAAGCCAGGCATGGTAGTGCACACACACATACCATCCCAGTGCTGGGAAGGAGGAGACAGGTGAATCCCCAGGGCCTGCTGACCAGCCAGTCTAGCCTAATCGGCACATTCTAGGTTAAGTGAGAGACCCTGAGTCTTAGGGTTTCTATTGCTATGAAGAGACACCATGACCATGACAACTCTTATAAAGGAAAACACTTACTTGGGGCTGGCTTACAGTTCAAAGGTTTAGCCCACTATCATCATGGTGGGAAGCATGGTGGCATGCAGGCAGACTTGGAAAGTATCTGAGGGTTCTACATCCAGATCCTTAGTTGGCATCAGGAAGAATGACTGACACTGGGCCTGGCTTGAGCTTCTGAAACCTCAAAGTCTACCCCAGTGACTCACTTCTTCCAATAAGGCCAACCCTACTCCAACAAGGCCACACCTCCTAATAGTGTCATTCCCTGGGAGCTTATGGGGGCCATTTTCATTCAAACCAGCACATCCTCTCCCAAAAAAAGGTGGATAGTGACTGAGGAAGACACTCTGTATCAATCTCTGGCCTCTATACATATGTGCGTGCGTGCAAGCAAACGAACACACAAGTACATACAATATTTTAAGATGTTTAAGAGCAGAAATTATAAATTTTTAACTACTGAATCCTCCTGAGCATGTCTATAATGATCTAGTAGAATCTCAATACACAGTTAATTACTGTGAATTAATTTTGAAGAACTTGGAAGCATAATAGATACCAAATAATCTTTCATATTTTTCCATAGCCCATGAAATAAAATACACACGGTATTAGGAACACTTTAGTTCCTTTCTGAGTACAATATTTAAATAACAAGTGTTACCCTTTGCTTCTTGGGAGTTGATCTGACATAATCACCCAGGCAGGAGACACATCCAAGTCCCTGCAGTGCCATTCTGCCTGTTTTAGGAGACTGCAGTCTCTTACACCACAGCTGACGTCTCCTCCTATTCACTCTGCCCTTCTTGTGGTGGAGAATATGCCAAGGATCTTACCACTGTGGAGATGTCTGTTTTCTCCCCTAAGAAGGACAAAGTACATTCAAACTATTACCTCATATCAACTAGTATGAAATGAAAAAAGAATACTACCTAATTACTCTTAGCCTGCCTTCAAACTGTTGGAAGGAATGGTAGTTACTCTAAGGTGCTCCTGCTCAAAAATGTTCTAACCTGCTGGGTGTGCATGGTTTACTCTCTAATGTCACAAAGAGAATGGTTGTGCTTTGTGGACTAGTTCTTCCTTAGGATAAATGGGTAAGTGAGCTCCATAGCTCCACCCTAGACAACTGAACCTAACAGTGCCAGCATGGGAAGTGGATCTCAGCAGGGTTGAGATGTTTAACTAGAAGTTAGGTGTTCATCTACTTATTCTCATCCAAGAAAGATGATGGCAGAGTCACCATGAACGTAACTTCCCTGGATGTTCACTGACCTGCAATAGGAGGTGGGCAGGCCTACGGGAATCGCCTCTGAGATAAGCTTGTTACAGTTTCAACTTAAACTGCCTCCTCTGCTGTGGTTCCCTACCAGCCCCCTGCCCGATCCCACCATGACCCAAAGTTGGATATTGATGGCCTGAACTTCACGGAGCCAACACTAACAGCTTCCCAAGGAAATTTGTGTGTTTATTAAAGAAAAAGGAACACCTTCTGTTAAGCAGGAATTTCAGAAACCTCTGAAGGGTTTCTATAAGACCCAGACAATAGGAGAAAACCTGAGAAGCAAGCAGAAGAAAGTAGATAGGATCAACTCAGAATAGCTAAAAAGAGAACCGTGCCACACTTTGATTGATAACGTGATTTAAAAATTAAAAGAGGAGTCTGTCTGTGAGCTGAGCACCAGCTCTGGAGATTGATGGATAGCAGGAGGCTTCTGTTATTTGCAGCATTTCAGATAAAGATGTGTTTTCCTTTAGAGAGAATCTTTATAAGACAATTGCTTGACTAGAAGTGTGTGAGAGAGAGGAGATTGGGAGGGGAGGAGGAGGGGACGGAAGGAGAGAGAAAGAGAGAGAGTGAGGATGGAGGGGGAGAAAAGGAGAGAGAGAGAAGGAGAGAGAGAGAGAGAGAGAGAGAGAGAGAGAGAGAGAGAGAGAGAGAGCTAGAGCGAGCGCGCTGAGCTGGAATGCATCTGTACTTTCCATAGCTGGTGAATAGATAAGGTACTCTTCAAACAAAGCTCCGGGATGAGGTTTCATTTCCGATTGTGTCTATGCACCCTGTGGTCGCCAGCATGATTAAGGGAAAAGTGATTGTCTAAACCTCCAAACCCATCTGTCATAGCACTGGCATTGAAGAGCCTCGCTGAAAAATTAGCCTCCTCCTTCCCGCAGCTTCTGTTTTCCCATCCTTGAGACAATACTGGAAGCAGGGAGAGAAGGGAACAAAGGGGCAAGGAATTCAATAAAAGGAGATCCTAAACAAATGAAATATTGTTTCTCTTTCTGTCTAACTCTCATCTTCTCCAGTCCGCCAGAGCATTAACTGCTTGTCTGCTGCACCAGAAGACAGAATCCTATCTAGGATTTGCCTGCCAAGAGTCTTTCAAGCATCTCGGTTGTGTAGTGCAATAGTCTGGGACACAGGAAGCTGAACCCAACACAAAGATGACAGGGAAATGTGAAGAAGCTATTAGTTCCTACCCCTTTGCAATTATCCATAGAGACTCAGACACCTTAGATTTTTTAAATAGTCTACATGTTTACATTTACACATGCATATGTGCATTTGTCTATGGAGGAAACCATAGCAATCATGGGAGTTTAAAAAAGTGCTATGACCCATGGCACTAAAAACTGTATCACCATGGCATTTATTTCTAACTACTCTGTGTGTGTGTGTGTGTGTGTGTGTGTGTGTGTGTGTGTGTGTGTGTGTGTTACAATTAGAAAGGATGCATTTTCTGTTACAGGGGATTAGTTGTTGGAAGACAAATTGTGTTTATGAAATAGATATTTATTTGGACCAAGAACAGATGCACAAAAAACATCAAAATATCATTGTCAACAACAACAAAATGCCGGGACACCAGAAAATAAATGCTGATCTAGAAGACAAAAGGCAAAGGATGAAAGACAGCAGACTCATTGGGAGGCTTACAATTTAGGTCCCAGCAAACACGAAATGTGCACTGGATGGATTTCTGTTGTTTTCTTTAATTATCTTCTTAGGATTTTTTTCAATTTTTTTCTTGTTTCATTTGTATGAAATAAAAGACGCAAGTATTTGGACGAATCAACTCATTATAGGAATTTTCAGTTGGTATTAGATTTGAAGAAAATTAATTAGCCTGGAAAAATTACAGAATAGCCTGTGTTTCAGGTCAAGGGCTTTTGGTGGAAAGAATTATTGATGGAGCTTGCCAGATGCAGGCGAGTTTCTACCATAATTGAATTTTTCAGTCATCTTGTACTATTCTTAACCTGAATATTTTCTTAAGATTTAAACAACAAGGCTATGCACACACTCCCTAATGGTAAATATTAGCTACCATGATAGCAACACTGCACAGGGGCACAGAGCTACCCAAGTAGGCACGAACATGAAAGACGTTTTCTTCCTCACGCTGATTCTTTGTACATTACAGTAGAGATGTGTACTGTAACTTTTAAGAGTCATTCACACCCCTCCATGATTAAACCCCTCAATGAAAACAGATGGGCACTTCTATAACCTGATAAAAGGTATCTATCTCAAATCCAACCTTGTATTTGATTTAAGACACAAAGCAAGGCAAACATATTTACTCTAGAGTCTTCTTGTTATCATTGTACTGGAAGTCGTAGTGGAGGCAATTAGTCAAAAACCCAGACTAGACAGGAAATTGTCAGATGACTCTACCCAAATACAGTCTTGTATATATCTAACCCTAAGGTACACACACAAAATTGTAGTGCCAAGAAACGTGTTCAGGAAGATGCAGGATCGATATAGAGAAAAATGATAATTTTTTTTTTTACAGTAGTAATGAACAACCCAAAACTGGTTTCAGAAAACAGTTCTATTTATAATAAAGAATAAACATGTAGGACAATAGTTAATATGGACAGTGTAAGACGTTCTCCTGAAGTCACAATGAGATGCAAATAGACAGAGATACATCCAGCTTGTGGATTAGCAGGCATACTGTCCATAGTCTGTCAGTGTTCCCCAAAGTAATCTTTAGATTTTACACTGTCTCTATTAAAAAATCCAAGCTGAGACTTTGGGTTAACTCTTCATTCTTCTAGCTGAAATTGGTAAACAGACACAATAACAAAAATAATATGGAAATGAAAGGGGTCTGGAATAAATAAACAACCTTGGCAAAAAAAAGAAGTTGGGAGATATACATTTCTTTCTTTTAAACTTGTCATAGGCTATGTTCTTCAAAATAGTGTGATGTTCACATAAAGATAAGCAAATCAGCCAATGTAATACAATTCAAAATTTAAAAATAAACTATTACATTTTCAGTCAACCCATTTTTGCTAAGTATGCCAGGACAACATTATATGAATTATCTTTTCAAGGAAGAGAAGTTGGAAAACTAGTTGTTCACACACAAGGAATGAAGTCCACACATTATAAATATATAAAAAATTAGAATATGTCATATGCCAAAATGTACATGCTAAAATGCTTAGAGCTGTAGACCTCTTAAAAGAGAAATAAAGGGAAATGGTCATGACCTGTGCCAGGCAATGGCTTCAAAGGCATGACAGCAGAAGGGCTGGGGATGTGGCTCATGACAGCAGAAGGGCCGGGGATGTGGCTCAGTTGGAAGAGCTCCCTAGTGTGCATAAGGTCCTGGGCTCAATTTCCGGTAGCCCCAGTGCTTAGGAAGTAGGAGCAGAAGAATCACTAGTTCAAGGTCTTCCTTGGCTACGTAGTGAAATCAAAACCAGCTAGAAGTTAATGACCTGGTCACAAAGGAGATGGGGAAGGGAAAGGGGGGTAGGATGGAGAGAGAGAAGGAGGGAGGGAGGAAGAGAAGGAGGAATGGAGGGAGGAAAGGAGAGAAGGGGGAATAGAGGGAGGGAGAGAAGGAGGGAGGGAGAGAAAGACAGAGGGAAGAGAGATGCCTCAGCTGTTAAGATACTGGCTGCTCTTCCAGAGGATACCAATTCAATTCCTAGCACCCATATGGCATCTCACAAGCATCTGTAACTCCAGGTCCAAGGGATCTGATGCCCTCTTCTGGCCTCCATAGGCACCAAGCTCACATGTGTCTCACATATACATGCAGGCAAAATACCCATACATGTAAAATAAAAATTAATAAATTTAGCAAGAAAGGCAAAGTAAGAAAGGATTGGAGGGAGGGAGGGAGGGAGGGAGGGAGGGAGGGAGGGAGGGAGGGAGGGAGGGAGGGAAAGAAACAAATGAAGACATAACAAAGAAAAAACCATGAGGGGCTGGGAAATGGTTTATTGCCATAAAAGCACAAGGACTTGTCTTTAGCTCCCCAGAAGCCATGTGATAAACGAAGGCTTGGCCGTGTGGCTGTGTAGTATTGCAACCATGGCCCTGGGATTCGAGGAGGGATAGTGGTGGATTCCCGAAGCTCATTCAAGCTAGCCAGCTGTAAGGAGCGGTTAGAGTATTCGCCATTAGATGGCGCTGACTTCCCCTGTCACTCTGAGGAAACTTACGGATAGCGCGGGAAAACCCCGAAGCGCATTATGGGTGTACATGGCTAATCACCGCCCACTCCCGGGGCGCGCCAACCAATGGGGGACACGCTGCCTCGGAGCTATATAACACCGCCATTTTGGGGCCCCG
>CM052709.1:49973520-50020505 GCA_028551405.1 Uromys caudimaculatus
CGGGGCCCCAAAATGGCGGTGTTATATAGCTCCGAGGCAGCGTGTCCCCCATTGGTTGGCGCGCCCCGGGAGTGGGCGGTGATTAGCCATGTACACCCATAATGCGCTTCGGGGTTTTCCCGCGCTATCCGTAAGTTTCCTCAGAGTGACAGGGGAAGTCAGCGCCATCTAATGGCGAATACTCTAACCGCTCCTTACATCCAGCCTAGCGAATGGATTAGACTCAGGTTCAGTAAGACGCTATCTCAGAAAGTAATGGTAGGGACTAATCAAGGAAAGATACTTGTTATTGATCTTTGGTCTCCACATGCACATCCATGAATGCACATTCACGTATAATAGCAAGAGCACAGAACACACATGCTGCCACACACATAAAATCTCAACATCATAATTGGAGAAATGGAAATAAAAGGACAAACAGAAGCAAATATTGGTTTTTTAAAAAAGCCACCAGCCCGGTGGTAGCAGGGCATGCCTGATTCCCAGCACTCAGTAGGCAGAGGCAGGCAGATCTTTTGAGTTCAAAGCCAGCCAACTATAGCGTGAGTTCCAGGACAGCCAGAACTACCCAGAGAAAGCCCGTCTCAGAGATTTTAAAAAGAGGAAAGAAAGAAAAAAGAATGCTTTAAAAAAAAAAAAAAAAAAGGAACAATTGGTCCAGTCATGAATTGTTGGAGGGAGCACAAAATGGTGAGGTCATTGTGATCCATGTAGCTAGCATGTGGCCCAGCAATTGTACTGTGCAAATAAATGCCCAAGAGGACCAAAAATACCTGTAAGCACACACACACACACACACACACACACAAAACCATGTCACAAGTGTTTATTTGCCCCATGTTTTGTAGTCGACCGAAACTGGAATCAATAGAAAAGCCCACAAAATAATACAGGAATAATCAGTATGTTCTCTCTCCATGCCATAGCTTAATGTTTAACCAGAAAACTAAATAAATTGCACCATGTAACAAAACCAATGGGCCTTAAAAAATATGCTAACCAAAAGAAATCTGTTGCAAAAGGTCCCTTGTTATGTGCTTTTGTTTCCATGAGTGTCAGAATAAGTGAGTGTATAGGGGCAGAAAGAATTTGTGGTTCCAAGGATCAGGGACAGGATACATGTTGAGTGAATGCAGACAGGTGCAGGGTTTGTTTGGGGTGATAAAACTGTTCAGTTGTTCTGAAATGTTTTGTTATGAGTATACAACACTGTAACTATACTAAATTCTATATTTTAAAAGAGTAAAAGAAGTTCTCATATACTATCCTATGCTATAATAACTATAGTGGTGTATATATACTATATAAATATACGATTTATAAAATATGGTATAGTATAATACCTATACTATAATCCACTTGTACATATAAGGGTTTTAATTTATTTAATGAGTGTGTCAATCATGAAAAACAGAAGTCACTTGATAACTACAGTAGGTCATATTACTTGTTCTAATTCTTCATTTTCTTGGGTAATAAAGTATAATAAGATCAGAATATGTAAAATTGTCACTTTAGGTTTAGCAAAAAATATGGTCAACCATCAGCAATTTTATGTTGTTTAATTTAATACATAACCCTTTTTACAATGTAACTTCACAATGCTCTCCCAGAGAGGAAAGAGTGCCCATTAATATTAGACTTGACTGTGTGCCTTGGTGTGCAGAGAGTTAGAAAATGTCTGTGAGCAGAGATTTACATATGCTTGTGTGGTTTGGTTTGTGTACTAACTATTCGGTGTCAGAACATGACTTGCCTAGTCACCAGGCCAAGGAAGATGAAATATACACGAAGTGAGGTGGTGTTAACACATTGCTTTATGCTAACCAAATAGAGAGGCACCCTGCACCAGGGTGCCTAGGCCTACAACAACTGCACCTCCCTGACAGATTTGTGAGTATAATAATAACAACTTTTATTGTAAACCATTGAAGTTTTTAGACAGTTTGTTAAAAAGCATCATTGTGATTATAGCTGACTGATGTATGATCTCCACAGAGAAAGAAGTACACTGAGTCTGTCAAGCAATACTCAAAGGAAATGAGTTCTGTGAAACAGACCATAATAGATAAATTTCCTAGACCCTGGAAGTAGGACTCACAGATGGGGGAGGGAAGCTGTGAAAATGAACAGCCCACACAGCAGATGGCACCTTGAAGACAGGCCTTGGATGCTTGATTGAACACCATGCTAAAGGGACAGGTGACAGGTATCAGCTTTCAGAGTTTTCTAATTCTGACCAAGGTCTATGTTGCAGCCAGGATTTTAATCTGAATTCTCATAAAATAGAGGGGATATCAAGGGGAAAAGTTTGATTACAAGCAAGGACATATGTTAGTTATGGCTGGAACGTGCTGAGAAGCAAACACTTGGATTCTATATTGCTTTCATTTACTTTGAATTTTATGCTAAGTATTTTTCACTTGTGCAAAATCCTAAAGTTGAGAAAAGACTTTCAGAAGTGAAATCTCAATTAATTAAAGTTGCTGGGAAACATAGAACCAAAGGCTTGTACATTTATTTATGTCAACAATTTCAAAGAAAATTGCCAGTACATCTTACCAAGTGTCATCTTCTTGTCTCCGTTCATACCCTGGATTAAACTATGACGATAATATCCTCCACTTTCCCTAAGCACAACAGTAGCTGTGGTTTCTAAACATCCACCATGTACCAAGGACTCTTCAAGGCACTTTTGAAAACTGGACTTATCTGTTTTGCTATTTCTTTTTTAAATGTTTTGAGAGCTTCAAACATGAGTGTTGTGTTTACATCATCCCCATGTCCTCGTTTCTCCCACGGAGTCCTCTCATGTCTCCTGCAACCCCTTCTCAAAATCTTGGCCTCCTCTTCAATTGTTGTTGTGGCATATATATAACCTGCTGAGTCTGTTTAGTGTTGTTCACATGTGCATGTGTTTGGGGCTGACCACCTGGGGTTGGAAAACCTGCCAAGGGCCCATGCCTGGAGAAGACCACCATAGACCGTCTGTAGCTCTTTTCTAGGGACAAGGGCCTTGTGAGATTTCCCTCCATCCACACTGGCACGTTGACCATCACCCATAATGGCATGTCCACTGATGTTGTTAGAGAAGCCATGCTTAGGTAACCATATTGTTGGGATTTTATGAATGTAGCAGATACATCGCTGAAAACATCCTCATCTTCTGGTTTTAAAATGTCTTGGTATCTTTTCCCATGATGCTCCCCAGGACTTGAGTGTAGGAGTTGTGTCATAGATGTGTCAACTGATGCTGGATATACCACAATCAGTTGTTCTATGTTGCAGTGACAAGTTAATCCACTCTAATCTTCCAGGCATGCTACTCAAATTGCCTGCTGGTGGTGGAGTGCCTTGCTCACCACCCGCCAAAATGCTCTGGATTCTCAAATGAAGGACACACACACTCAGCCTTCTATGGCTGTACACTCTCGCTTCTCCAGCTCTCAGGCCTGATCTTTCTGCTTCCCGGGCATGAGGATTATAAATCCTTCTTCCTTGGGTTCCCTTGCTTGGGAAATCTAAAGTCCTGCCTCTGTCTCCTTGCCCAGCCACTGGCTGCCAGCAACTTTATTTACCAATTAGAGCCAACTGGGGCATCTTACATGTGGATGTGTGAATTCTCATATAATTTGGGAACCCAATTAATATAAGCAATAAACTAAATCCACAACATTTGTACATTAAAAAGGCTTTTTCTCTCAGATATACACTGAACATAGTAATAACAGTTATGTAAACTATAAGGTATAATTTATACTAATAATGTCCAGTCTATCAATTTTGTCAGTTTAGATATATTACCCTAATATCTATCCTAACTTAAAGAGTTTACAATTCTATAGCTGAATTATGTTCTGATTTTAACTTGCATTACCATCTGAAAACCATCCTTTCATATCTAGATCATCTTCCTTAGTGCTAGACAACTTTGTTTGCTTATGAGACTATAAGTAATCTTCAACCCCAGCAAAGACCAGAGAATGAATTAAATATTACCTGAATATATAGGAAGCACAAAAACATAGCTTTCAAAACTTAAAAAACGTGCAGAGACAGCTGACTACCTGGGCAGTCCTCTGTTCCTCAAAACATGGAAGCATCTGTCTTAGGCCTTCTGGCCCAGAACCATCTTAAGTGAAGCAGGAACTACGAAGGACTGTCTTACTCTGTATTGGCAGAGCTAGGCTGTCGACTCTCCTTCATCGTCTGTACTTTCTCTTGGACAGTATTTTTTGTCTGTAGATGAATTAGGGAAATTCTTGCCCAGTGGCTACCTTGCCATAACTGGAGCAACTCCATATGGAGGTTCTGATGCTCAGTATATTGTTTGAACTGTAAAGAGGGTACTGTCAGGAGCTGACAAGTCTCTTAGTCAAAAATCTAATAATAATGAAATGATTATAAATGTCATATTATGTAGATTTCTGGTGTTTTTGAAGACTATATATCCATATAAAGTATAATTGAACTGTTAAGCCTTGATTACTCCTGACTATTTCTATTTGAAGAATATTGACTAGTTGTGATGTCTGTAGTAGTTACCATCTGCTGTAAAAAAAAAAATTGATTCTTTTGATTATTTGTGGGCATAAGGATTGGTATTTCAAATACAGTTATAAATTATACTGGATTTATCTTTTAATTTTTTGAAAATATTTATTTACCTTCATTCTATACATATGAGTGTTTGCCTGTGTGCATGTGTGCACAGTGTGTGTGCCTAGTATCTGTGGAGGTCAGAAGAAGGCATCAAATCACCAGGAACTGGAGTTTTAGGTGGTTGTGAACCATCATGTTGGATGCTGGGAACCAAATCTAGGTCCTCTGAAAGAACCACATGTATACTTAACTACTGAGCCATCTCTCCAGCTCTGCAGATCTATCTTTTTAATTAGTATATAGTAATTGTAGAACAGTATGTGTTTCATGTTGACATTTTCATAAGAGCACATGCCATCCTTTGATCACACATAGTCCTCTCATTATCCTTACTTACAGACCTCTGCCCCCTCCACAGCAGCAGCAATAGCCTGGATGTCGGGGGTAGGCACTCAGGAGCCTTCCTGGCAACAACTTACAGGGATGGAGTGCAGCCCAGCACTGGGATTTCATCCACCTTATGGCTCTGGGAAAGTCTCCTGCACCCACACAGGAGATCTGTGTTTAAACTTTCCTATTGCTACCTTTCTTATCCTTCCAGATACATCTCCACAAATCTCTAAAACACTCAGAGATTAGCACTATAACATCCTTGTAATGAAAAACATTTCTTTTAGAAGGTAGACAGGATAACAAAAAAGGTACCAGACCACCATTTCATGACAAATAATAGCATTGCAAAGGTATCTTAGTGAAGCGCTTTGAAGACCGATTGTTATCTATTCTGAGCAACTGTGACTTGATTTTGGAATTCAGAAGCTATGGGGATCCAAAATAAACAAGCAAACAAACAATAGCAAAAAGGAACAAATAAAATAAATCAAAATATTAGTAAGGTCCAATTCTGCATGAAAAGTTTCCAGTGTGTGTGTGTGTGTGTGTGTGTGAGAGAGAGAGAGAGAGAGAGAGAAAGAGAGAGAGAGAGAGAGAGAGAGAGAGAGAGAGAGAGAGAGAGAGAGAGAGAGAGAGAGAGAGAGAGAGAGAGAGAGAGAGAGAGAGAGGTTTCACTGTTTCATTATTTTTTGAAATAGCTATGCAGCTGAAGCTGTCCTTGAACTCCTGGTCATCCTGCATCTATCTCCAAAGTGCTGGGATTACAGAAATGCAGTATTATGCCCAGTTATCAGATCCCATTGCTTGCCAAAAGAACACAGGGCAGCACAGATAGGAGATACTATTCCACCAAGCCCTCCCTAATACACAGTCATTCTCCATGAGCCATCATTTCCCCTAGCCATTGAAATAGCTTTGGTCTGGGTGTAGAATCTCTCAAGTTTATAGGCTTCAGTTTGCCCAGCCAACCATGGCTGCTACTAGAGTTTGTACCTTTGGGGAAAGTCCTCCAAAGGTGGTATGTACAATGTGTCCAAGTGGTACATGCACCACTGTATTTTCTTGCAAGGGAGAAATGCACACAACATGCTCTCCAAGGAGATAGTTGTCCACCCCTAGGACAAGAATGATTGTCCTCACTTGCACTGCTCTCTGTCCATATCCATCTATTGATGGCACTGTCTCTGGTGTTTTGGTGGTTACTATGAATTAGTGTGTACTTGGTACCAGCATCCTCAAAGCCTAAGTATGCTGTACATTAAGAGGAGACAAATAAATTTTCATTCAGTATGGGACCTTTGGTTGTCCTGAATGGCCCCCACCCACAGGCGGCCTTGGTTATTCCATTAAGGGAGCAGCTGGGATGGTTTTTCCCACAAGCTAACTCCTTCTATAGTAGGGTAGAGATCACCTGAACCTTCAGTATGCCTCTAGTGAATGTTTGCTCATGTTTGAAAGCCTTCCAGAAATTCACACAGGCAGCATTTGGCTTTCTGTTCATTCTTTCCCTAGGAACACTAGCTTGACAGGAATCTTGTCACATTTGCTTTCCAGTGACCCAGACAGGCTTTCTGTGTGCCTTCTCTCTTTTTCTCTTTCTCTCTTTCTCACCTCTTCTTGGTTGCTGTAGCCCTTTAAAAACCCAATTTACATGCCAGCCTAACTCATTCTGATCCTGCAAAACCTCTCCTGCCTTGTTTTTTTCCTCTTCACTATCCAGCTCTTCTCATAGGCTTTATGCTTTTAGATTCCAGAGAGGACTCTTTCACACAGGCCTGGTTTATACGCTCTTGTCTTATTCTTTTCTCCCACATGCACACCGGCTGTAAGGAATGACAAGCTAGCTCCTCTATCTCATTCCTCACTTTATCCAATGTTCATGCCAAATCAGAGGTAAACACAGAGGATACCACCCCCTCATCCTTTACTCATTGTGCTTACACAAGTGAATTCCCACTGGGCAAGCACTTGGCCTCAGGTGCATGTCTTATCACAAATGCCAAAGGTCATGCCTCTGTCACCATGCACTCTTTTTTTTTTTTTTTCTTTTTTTAAAATTTGTTTTCCAGGTCTCCCCTTCGGAATCCCCCTATTCTATCCCTCCCCGCTGCCTCTATGAGGGTGCTCCCCCACCCACCTGCCCACTCTCGTCTTCCCTCCCTAGCACTTCCCTACACTGGGGCATCTAACACCCTCAGACCCAAGGGCCTCTCCTCCCACTGATGTCCAACAAGGCCCTCCTCTGCCACATATGCAGTCAGTGTCATGGGTCCCTCCATGTGTATTCTTTGGTTGGTGCTCCAGTCCTTGGGAGCTCTGGGGAGTTTGGCCAGTTGATACTGTTGCTCCTTCCATGGGACTGCAAACCCCCTCAGCTCCTTCAGTCCCTTCTCCAACTCCTCCATCCGGGGTCCCATGCTCAGTCCAATGGTTGGCTGCAAGCATCCGCCTCTGTATTTGTCAGTCTCTGCCTGAGCCTGTCAGGAGACAACTTAATCATGCTTCCATCAGCAAGCACTTCCTGGGCATTCACAATAATGTCCGGGTTTGGTGACTGTATATGGGATGTATCCCCAGGTGGGGCAGTCTCTGGATGGCCTTTCCTTCAGTCTCTGCTCCACACTTTGTCTCCATATTTCTCCTGTGAGTATTTTGTTCCCCCTCCTAAGAATCACTGAAGCATCCACATTTTGGTCTTCCTTCTTCTTAGGCTTCATGTGATCTGTAAATTGAATTTTGGGTATTCCGAACTTTTGGGCTAATATCCACTTATCAGGGAGTACATACCATGTTTGTTCTTTTGTGACTGAGTTACCTCACTCAGGATGATATTTCCAAGTTCCATCCATTTGCCTGCGAATTTCATGAAGTTGCTGTTTTTAATAGTTGAGTAGAATTCCATCGTGTAAATGTACCACATTTTCTGTATCCATTCCTCTGTTGAGGGACAACTGGGCTCTTTCCAGTTTCTGGCTATTATAAATATGGCTGCTATGAACATAGTGGAGCACACCATGCACTCTTAAACTTCTGTTTCATACTTTTGAGGACAGCTGTATGTTCTCTGGTCCTTCCATTTCCGGGTGTCCCTGTACTCACCTAGGAAACCTCATTTATGAGAAGATATACCATACAATATCACATTATAGAGAAGACCACACTGGTGTTTCCCCACATGGATGCTGTATGTTAATTCCACTACCACCACCACCACCACCACCAAAAACATTTCTCATTCCAACACATTGTAAATGTCACTGCCATTTCACAGATGGAAAAGGTAAGGTCTTAAGCACACTGCAGCACACTGAACACCCTAAACACCCTACTGTGAGTTAAACAAACAGAGCAAACTAAACCATATACCTCCATACCTGGTCATAAACGATTGTTGAAAAATCAAATAAGAGCATATGTGAATTAGGTAATAACTTGTTCAATATATCTTCTAATTTTTTTTTTATTAAGCTGCGTGGATTTAGAATGTTTTCAATTAACTAAGAAAATAATAAGAAAAGATAAAGTCATAAAATGTATATCTTTACAAAAACAACTTAAATAAGTGTCTGGGACTGGGGACATGGATCAGTGGGTAAAATGTCTTCCACACAAGTATGAGAACCTGAGTTCAAATCCCCAGAGCTCACCTAAAGAGACCATGTGCTAATACAGGTACGTAATCCTGTGGTCTTACAGTGAGATAGGAGGAAGAGACAGGAGAACCCCAAAGCTCCTCTGGTCAAATATTTTGATTATCAAACAAGTATCAAACAAGTGACCTTGTCTTAAGCAAGATGGAGGGTGGAGACCTGCACCCCAGATTTTCCTTTACCCTCCACATCCATACAATGACACGAGTACTCACACTGACACATGTGTGCATGCACACATACATATACACACAAATAAATAGTCCCTATAATTCAAAACATAAAGAAAGTCATCCTTGTTTATGTTCTGATGGGGTTATCTTTTTGAAGATGATGGTTTGTTTGGATTTTTTGTCATTGTTGTTGAAATTTTCCTCTTGATATATTTCCAAGAAAATTCTGAATTGGCTAGATTGAGATAATTCAAGAGTCCCCAGTTATCACTTCACTAAGGCATCAGATTCCATTCCTGTGCTAAAGATGTGGCATTTTAGGGCCAGCAAAATGACTAGATTGTTAGAGATGGCTAAGGCCAAACCTGGTGACCTGAATTCAATCCCCAAAAGTGTTCCTCTGACCTCCAAATGTATGCTAGGGGACACACACATGCGCATAATCTAGAGCTAACAGGAAAGAAGTCACATGATGGTAGGAGGTATAGTCTGAAGTGAGACAAGATCTTCTGCATGTAGACAGTCACAGATCTCTCTAAGATCTTTACCAAGTTCAACGATGGCTCATAAAGCTTGGAAGTAGACGGGCCCACATTCTGCAGCCTGTGCCTTGTGCAGAGTTACACATGAAGGCCTTTGTGTGGTTATTCCTTGTACGCTTCCATCTCACCTGTCAGAACTTTCTATTTATGCTTTTGCCTTTTCCTCAGCAAAGAGAGGAAAGTTGTTATGGACAGTCGATACAAAGTAAAGTATGGGGCTCAATTTACATAGCCATTCAGTGACTGTCACGGACCATGATGCCCATGGAGTGCGATTAAGAGAGTCTCTAATTTGAATGAAAATGTGCTCTTTTGGTTTCATGTCATATATAATATCGCTACAAGCTCATCTACATAGTCTGTTATAATGCACACTCTTACTAGACGGTAGTCATCATTTAATCAGCCCTCCACAAGCTAATCAGCTCAAATACTGTCACAAGTGGCAGAATGCAGGCAATTATCCTTAATTCAACTCCCAAATATAGAGGTGAAAGATCAGATTCAACCAAACGGGCTTATCAGGAGTTCATGAATTGATAGTCCTGATTAATGGGAAATCACATGCAATGCTTGTTCTAATTTACCCTGTCATGTAACCAGTACTACAGAGAGATGTGACCTTCCAGCCAGAGCAAGCAAAGAATGTCCAGGCCATCGGATGAATTTTAGTCCCCAGGACAAGAAGTGCAAATTCACTACTTAAAAAAATAAATAAATAAATAAATAAAAATAAAAAACCTTAAATGTTTGAAATCAGCGTGGCCTGAGGATTGTAGCTTTGAACACAGTCTAAACTCCAATAAAGAGAAATGAATCCTTGGTTATGGCATCTGTAATCATCACCAATAAGTGTTTGAAGGAGGACTTACGTGGAATGAGGAAAATTGAGCTTCTTGTGTCTGAAAAGCCATAGATTTCTATAGTGTGCTATTTTTGAAAAATGATCCTTGAAAAAATAGCTACATCAAAATTTATGTCCCCTCAAATGCCTTGAATAGTGACCTGAAATGTACTCATTTATTGAAATAATATTTATTGAGCAAATATTATATAGTAGGACATATGCTAAATAGTGAGAATAAAAGCAATGTGTAAAAAAAAAAAAAAAAAGCCCTATGGTTGAGAAACTCACAGTCCAGCGGCAAAGACAGGGCTGCTGAAAAAACTACGGCAGGACACCATGAAAATTGCTTACTAGCATCTTGGTGTTTTGTTGTTGATGATTTGTTTGTTTTGTTTTGCTTTATTTTTGCTGTTTTTCTACAATGAATTAACCTGAGAAGAATAAAATGTATTCTACTACAATGCTAGTATTAGGTTTCTGAAAGACTTGGCATTCTCTTCCTGAACATCTAGAAATAGCAACACCTCTTATATTCTTGAGATAGAACAGAGAGGGTTACAGATTGTGTCACTAGTGGAGGAACTGGAGCTGGTGCTGGAAATAAAAGTGAGATCTTGGTCAAAGCCAAGATGTTAGCTTCAACAAGAGTGAGAAGAAAGCAGGGATTGTCATAGTTTTGTGCAAGACCCAGGAAGGACTGATCATTCAGATCATGGTGCAGCTGTGAGGAACCGGAAATTGAAGTAGTCTAGCTGAGGTTCCCCCATCAATCCGTGGAGGAAAGCCACATGAAATATCTCAGGCAAGGCAGCAACACAGAGATGATAGAGATTTGTGCTCAGTTCAAGGCTGCATCCATCTGTCCAGGAACCACACTAGCACAGAAGTCTTGTGCTTTGCTGGGCATGTTTGGGAACTACACACACACATCTGAGATTTCTGGGGAGGAAATACTGCCAGAAGTCAGAAATAAGTTGCCTAGCATACTGTAGACTATACAGGGAAATCTAGAGGTGAGCTGACTCTGGTTGAGAGGTTAACTGGAAACCACCCACTTCATAAAGAGCAACTGCTGCCCAGATCCACCCAGGAAAAGCAATGTGGAAACACTGAAAGATTACAGTAAGTAAGGTCTCCAGGATTCTTAATGTTGGCAACTAATTCAAAATTTAAACTATGAGGGCCAAATAACATCCATATTCTCTACTGATCTGAAATTTGGTATCTATGTGTCCTAGTTAGGGTTTTATTACAGTGAAGAGTTACCATAACCAAGGCAACTCTATAAGACTTAATTGGAGCTGGCTACAGTTTCAGAGATTCAGTCCATTATCATCATGGTAGGAAGAATGGCATCATGTAGGCAGACATGGTGCTGGAGGACCCGAAAGTTCTACATATTGATCCAAAGGCAGCCAGGAAGAGACAGTCTTCTCAGACAGCCAGAAGGAGGCTCACTTCCTTCTGTGTGGAGCTTGAGCATAAGACCTCAAAGCCTCCTTCCATAGTGATGCACTTCCCCCAAGGGCATACCTACTCCAAGAAGGCCACACCTCCTAACAGTGTCATGTCCCATGGGCCAAGCATGTTCAAACCACCACACTATGCATCTAGGCTAAGAAACTAAAAATTAAAATGGTGTGATCTGTGGAAAGTGGGTAGAGAAGTTGGATTTTGACATGAGGTTAAAGGGTGTTATGAGACATGAGCAACAGTAGAAACAATAAAACACCACATTTGTGAGTTTGTTTGTCTACGTTTTCAACCATTATTTATTGTCTATCTTCTGTATGGAAGTGGTTCCTCTACTCAAAAACACTTAGCAAAATAGACACCTGGAAGATTAAAGATTATCAGAAAAATTCAACCATAAAGGAAACTGTCTACCTCAGAAAGAACAACATATAAAAATGTCCAAAAACCGACCATGGTAAGATGTATCTGTAGAGCCAGGGGAGTGTGGATGTTTCAAGGACAGTGTTCAAGAGGAATGCTTCAGAAAAGGCTGGAGATCTGGCAGGGGCCAGAGTCCCTGGAGCCTCAAGGAGAAGCCCTGAGCAGAGTTTGAAATAGTCCTAACAGCAGAAGAAAATTCATCAAGGACTTTAATCAAGAGTCCCAAGATCAAGTTGGAATACTCAGAATCACTAGAGGTTGGCATATGAAGCATGGTGGGCGAGGCTAAGAACGAGACAATGGTGATGCAGGTAAGAAAGAAGTAGATTAATTTAAGAGGCAATTTGGACATGAAGGTAGACCAAAGGTAAA
Source organism: Uromys caudimaculatus (assembly GCA_028551405.1). NCBI lineage: Eukaryota > Metazoa > Chordata > Mammalia > Rodentia > Muridae > Uromys > Uromys caudimaculatus. Next base: position 49,985,999 of record CM052709.1, read on the forward strand.
TGAGTGTGAGATGAAGGAGCTAGCATTTAAAGGTAACTTTTCCAGAGTCCTGGTCAACCTACCGAGCAAAGGATGGTACCATTCTCAGAAGAAGTAAGCTCCAAAATCAAAGCACAAATCTGGGTTTTTTTTTTTTTTGGGGGGGGGTACAGGGGTTCATTTGTTTTGGTCAGAATACTAAATTTATGGTGCAAAATAGAAAGACAATCGCCGGCAGTGGTGGTGCACGCCTTTAATCCCAGCACTTGGGAGGCAGAGGCAGGCAGATTTCTGAGTTCGAGGCCAGCCTGGTCTACAGAGTGAGTTCCAGGACAGCCAGGGCTATACAGAGAAACCCTGTCTCAAAAAACAAAAAACAAAAAAACAAAAAAACAAAAAAACAAAAAAAAAAAAAGAAAGACAATCAAGTATTGACATTTGATAGGTAATTGGTATATGGGCTAGAGACTTAGTTTTTCCTGCCATCAGCCAGTTGTTGTTGGAGTACATTGTCCACTGACTTTACAGGAAGAAGAGTGAACAGTCCAGAGAAGACCCCATAGGACTATTACTATTTAATGACTAAGTAGAAACAGTAAGACAGGGACTCAATGTGAGAAGCAGCAGATAGGGGGAAGAGAAGAATCTGAAGATGAATCTGGACAGCCACAGAAAAAAATGTTCTGAACAAAGAGCAAAGACTGTAACAAATTTAAAATGTCCCTAAGAGTTTACAATATGTAGGACACTGGGACAAGAAAATGTCCTCGAAGAAACAGAAATAGGAAATTTGAACAAGTCTTCTAAGTGTGGCTATGAATAGGAGGAGTCAGTTAACTTGGGTGCTGACCAAAATGGACATGAGATTAGGAAAAGGGTGTGGGAGTATGTGTGTGTGTGCATGTACGTGTGTGTGCATGCGTGTGTGTTTGTGTGTGTCCACACAGCACATGAGCGTGTGTACCACAAGTTGATCTTGATTGTGAAGAGGAATCAGTCAAGGAAGCACATCAAAAACAGAAAAAAAGTAAGACAACAGATGCAGTGAGCTCTGGAAAGCATCAAAAGCATAAAGGATAGTCTGTGTTCCTTTGCACACATACAGACACACACACACACACACACACACAAAGACACAACACTATATAAGAGACATCGTGGCAGTGTGAAGGGACTTTAGTCTCAAATCTGCTTTTCTGTGAAATAGAAAGCAAGGTTATGCCTTGGAAGCAAGAGAGGGAGAGAATTGGGAGCTGGAGATGGTGGAGAGGCTCAACAATGTTGAAAACATACCTTGTGGTGAATAAGGAAGAAAAGCTAAATTCCTTATAGTGTTAGGAGCCCCATAGGGCCATGGGTTTGCCCTTCTTTGATGAGTTAAGCATTCGGATTCTTCACACTGTGGATGAGGAGAGGGGCACCTATGTCTGCCCACAACTGGTACTGGACATAAGGATAAAACAGAAGGAACCTGGTGATGTATATTAGGAGCTCAGAGAAACTGTGCTGTGTGACTTCCTGGGAGACATAAACACCCATTCATTCCAGATGGAACATCAACAGCATGCCAAAAACAAAAACAAACAAACAAACAAAAAACAATTCCACCCAAAAGCTTAAAGAGCCAGTGCTTTTGTTGGGGTTACTTACAGGAACATAGACGACTCAAAGGCAGCTACATCACTGAAAGCACACTTCAGCAACAGGAACAACTGGGACAACTTACATAAGCTGCATCCCTAGAGGTCCCTACATGACTTGCTAACATGCTCAGAGAGCCTGCCCTTCCTAGCATCTGTTAGTGCTTGTGTAACCTTGAAAAGGGAACTTATGAATCTTGTAAGTTTTAGCAACTTTCTGAGACTTGTGAGTTTTCTATACTTCCTATGTTTTATGATCTCTTTCAAGGAGGAGATCTTTCAGTTTTGACAAAATGGGTGTTTGAACATCTTAGAGCAAGAATTGCTAAAATAGTAGATTCTGGAATTTAGAACTCTCCATTAATAATTATAAATGGAAACTGACATTCGTGTTGGTAGTTACAACACATTCTATAAGCCAGGCAATATTCTGCGTTCTTCCCATTAATCTCTTACAAGCATGTGCTTTGGTGCTGGCACTAGTATTTTTCTCCATCTCTCAAATGACAAAACTAAAGCACAGAACAGTTAATTAACCCACATCGTTAAAGGATGGTCACATAGTTAACAAGTAGAGATTCAGAATTAGGATCCAGGAAATCTCATGTAGAACTCATGCTTGTAACTAAGAGACACGTTACCGTCCTCTGCCTTTTTTGGCATCTCTTCCTTTGACATGCACAGACTGATATTTTTGCTCACTAAATGGAAGAAGAAAAAGATCCACCCTTACCGTACTGTGATACATATGTGCAGTTGCAGACTAGGGATTGAAAGCAGAATTGGGAAGTTTTCAACATTAGTTCACTTTATTCTAAAATAGTCAGGCCAGGCATAAGAGTTGGAGCCCAGTCCCAGAGGGACAAGGGCATATATTTCCTTGAAAACAAACATATATGCTACAAACAGCTCCCAGCCCCTTTATTGCCATCAGCACTAAGACTCAGCAAATGGATGTCACCAGTAAGCTCCAGCCACCCTACAGAGGCTGCAAGGCGTTGAGGAAGGTTGACTGCGCCACCCAACGTCCTCCTGTGCTCCCGATGCCCTGACTCTCAGATAAAGACTTACTCTATGCATCCAGTTAAAGTACACATGCTCTAGCTACTCAACCAATCACAAGCTTTTCCTGAACTCGGGTGTTGGTGAATAGAGTTACAGAGAATAAAGTTATAAAGGGGTAAGAAGGGGATAGAATGGGCAAGAACACATTGTCTCTTTAAAATGTAATCTTCCAGATAGTGGGGAGCATAGTGTAACTAATGATATTTTCAGAACAATGAGATTAAACTGATCAGTGGAACTTCCGGGATTATGCTGGACTAAGATTTACTCTTAAATCAGAAGTTTCAGAATGTCTGTGTTTTGAGTGATTTTAAGATACTGGAACCTTGTAGGGCTTTTTAAAATTCACAGATACAGCAGTTTTCATCACGTGCCTTCTGAGATTTTTTTAAAATACTCCAGCTGTGTGTGTGTGTGTGTGTGTGTGTGTGTGTGTGTGTGTATATATATATATATATATATATATATATATATATATATATATATATATATATATATATATATATATATATATCATTAGCGACTAAAACGAAGCAAACCCCTGGTCCTTGCTTTGTTTGATCTAACAATGCAAAACTCATCGTCTGCTGGTGCAGCATGTGAGGACAATGGGCTGTGTGAATTAGACATCTTATCCTTCTTGGAAAAAGCTCCCTCCTCCCAGGTGCTCGGATTTCCTTCCACAGTCCCAAAGTACAGGATGAGTAGAACATCTGGCTCATAAAATTTCTTTTGAAGACCAAACAGAATGCTTCTCTGGTCAAAGGACAATAATGGAGAAAGCTATCTAGGAAGATTCCTCGCAGACGTTGCCTGGGGCTCATCTTGTTCTCCACAAGCCCTCCAAGTATACGTCCTGCCTGCTACTTTTCTGCAGGGATTATAATTAGGAAGGAGTCAGCTAGAGCAAAGGAGGAGCAAGTGTCGGATGTCTTGGGTTCTCAGGCCAGAAAGTGTGACCAGCGTCTTGTGAAGATTGTAAGCTGTGTTTCTGGGAACTTGTCTTTTCTTGTACAAAAGATGGAGGTGATTAGTTACAGAGATATAAAGCTTAGGAAGCAAGATGAGAAATTGAGACCACCCACGCTGAAGCAATGACGAAATTGTGTATTTGATAAGCTCTGTATGGGAGATTGAATGTGAAGCCAAAATACAATAAAGTTCCTGCTGTTTGCTTCTCATTTCATGTAGGGGCAGTGAAATTTACTCAGGTACCACGGCTTAGATAGCACACATGTCCTCTGACACCAGGGAGCTTTACTGTCCACTGGGGTTTTTTTTTGTTTGTTTGTTTTTGTTTTTGTTTTTGCTGGTATACAGACATACCAATTAGACCCAAAATAATGCTGATTGCTTTAAACACCCAATTAGCTAGTCTAAACCATTCTATAATGGCCTATGAGATGGCTCCTAAAGTATTACTGAAATTTAACAACAGAGATCTTATTAAATGTATTAGTATCCCTTTGATTCCATCCATATAATTGATATACCCAATTTACCTCATGGATCTTAAATTCCAGCAGCAAAGAAACAAAAAGATCTTGTCTTAGGTGAGGCCCCTTCAGAATTATCCAATAGGTCTCTACACTGAGTTCAAATCCAAAATACTCAATTTAGCCAGAAAAGAAGAATCATCATCTAAATAATTAAAAAGGCAAAAACCAAACCCTGGTACCCGTTGCCCAGTACAGCTCTAGGATGTGTGGCAAATGTGCACTGACAAGCAAGGAGCTTGAACAAAATCCAGTTGGCTCCTCCCCCTGGATGAGTTGCTCACTGGAGAACAGTTACCCAGTGGTCACTGCTTTCCTCTGTTATGTTAGTGCAATCCGGGACTGAGGCTCCCCTAACTACCTGCTGCTTCCTTGTAGCTCCACAGCCTTGAGTTCTGCCTGCAGAAATCGTCAGGAAAACAAACATCAGCAGGTGTCACTCATTCCGCCTCAGCAATTTTGCAGAGCTCCACAAATCACAGATCCTCTTTCCTCCTTCCTTCCTTCCTTCCTTTCTTTTTCCCTCCTTCTTTCCCTTCTTCCTCCATCCTTCCCCTCCTTTTTTCTTCTTCCTATTTATATTGAAGAGCAAGGATTAAAACTCAACAAGAAGCAGGTGACAAACCAAAAGGAGAAGAATGGTAAACTGAGCAAAAGAGGCTATTAAGGATCGTGGAAGGAACACCAAGGGTGGAACAACTCACCAGTGAGATTCCCAGGGTAGGTAAGAGGGGAAGGCAGGGTGAGCTGTGAGGAATTAGTCCTGAGAGGAGCTAGAACAGGCCTTCACCCCTGGGGACCTGTGAGGAGGGTGCTGGCGGGATAAATTCCTCCCCCTTTACCCTCTTCCAGTGCTTCTCACTGATCAGCCCAGCTGGATGTCATAGAGCAATGGAAACTGTCAACAATTTCGGACCATGTGTGGCTCCAGGGGTGCGAGCAGAGCAGAGAGGGCAGGTGCGGGTGAAGAAAAGGCACGGAGCAGGCGCTAGGTCCTCAGACTCTGCATTTGATTCTGGCTTAATGACATAATTAACATGTCCTTGAGACCATTATTATTTTTGTCCCTCACTTGGATTTCTTTCTTTCTTTTTTTAAATTCATCTGTCTGCTGACTACGGGGCCTATTTTAATTTCAGAGACCTTGACTGTCTGGTTCCTACACTCCAAGACTATTTCAAAAGTTTCAATCCAAAGTAATCCCTTTCACAAACTGGTCTGCTATCTACATCACACAGACAATGGTTTAGAAACTTAAATGTCTACAATTTATTTTAACACATGCTAGTACAATATTTTTAAACTTATACTAAAAGAATGAAAGATTAAAATCTCTCAGTCAAAAGCCAAACTAAACTGCTATCTCAGTTAAAGGTAACCACATAAATAAATTCTGCGCCCAAATTCACTCACAGTTGTAGTGTGTGGTTTCTACTACCTCACTTTATGCTCCAAGTGGACTGTGCTACCAGCCCCACCCAGGTTCCCTTGGACCCACGGATGAAAGACACACATACACATTAATTTATTTTTATTATGCTTTTAGCTCAATGGCTGGGCTCTTCTAAGCCTCTCTCAGCTAGCCTGCCCTTCTCTTCACTCCCAGCACAACACCTCTAAATCTTCCCTCAGCTCAGTTACCTTTAGTCCTAGCTCAGCACCCTAAAATCTGCCCTCAGCTTAGTTGCGTTTCTATTCTCCTGCCTGCTATCCCAGGCCCAGTCGGGAAAGTGGTCATGGCTACTCCACCAGAGATCTCACATGGCCGGTGGCTCTTTCTCCCTCTGGAACATGGTGAAATTCTTCTCTCTCCTGCTTCTCCTAGTCTGCCTGCTGAAACCTGGAAGTTCTGCCTCTTTCACCCAGCAATTAGCCACTGGCATCATTATTGATTGATCAAGAACCAATTGGAGAACAGGACTATCAGTGTTCATTCTCAGTTAGAGCATCAGAACCACCCCTTACACACAGTGGCACAGATGTGGTGGTTTGAATATGGTTGGCCCATAGGAAGTGGCACTATTGGAGGTGTGGCCTTACTGGAGGAGGTGTGGCCTTACTGGAGGAGGTGTGGCCTTGTTAAAGAGAGTGTGTCACTTCCTGGGTGTGGGTTTTGAGGCCCCTAAACCCTGTGGTTCACTCTTATGAAGAACATTTTCATAAAAAGGAGCAAGATGAGAAAGGAAAAATATAAATTATGGTTCAATTATTAAAGGGGCACCAGGAAGTGCAATGTAGCTAAATCCTGTGCTCAAAAATATTAAATGAAATCAATGGAGTGGTGTCCTTGGGACAAGATCCCACCTAGTTAAGCTTCTTGTTTGTGTGTTTGCAGTTGTACAAGGAATAGCTATATCATGTTAAGCATTATTACCTGGTTATTGTTTTTATATGGACTTTTAATCTGTAATGAACCACAATTCAGAAATTGTATTTGGAGAATTCAGGAGACAGAGACATGCAAATCTCTAAGTCCAAGGTCAATCTACAGACCTCTTCCAGGACACTTAAGCTGAGGCAATGAAGGAGTTGGAAAACAGAAAGCTGGTAATGATGTAATAAAATGAAGGGGCTATGTTCCAGCCCCAGCAAGCAGAAGAACTCAAAGGGGTTACTGGACAAATTAATGCTGTTTACCTGGAGCTAAGAAATTAGCGGAGATTGAGAGGAGACCAATATTACTGAGGTGAAATCTTTTTGGAAGTGTTTTCTGAGAGCACAAAGAAGCTGTGTTCTAGAGATAGCCAAAGTTGCACCTTGTGCTGCAGCTGGACTTGATACTAAGTAAGAATCACCCAGGTGGTACTGGTTTTGAAGGCATAAAGGGGTCATGGGGAACAGCTGATATTTGGCACTGTGAGAGGCCAGGAAAGGTGACTGGGGAAGGTGCAGGCTCAGTTGTAGTTGGCAGGTCAGGACTGAAGGGGCCATTGCAAGGCTTAAGGCTTGCACTATGAAGAGATCTTATGAGAAGCTATTGGTGAAGCCTAGTTGCAGTGAAAAACCACAGTGTACTAGAGATGCCAATACCATGGGATGGTCACCAGCCACAGTTGAGTGGAGTCTACCAGAGCCTAGAGCACTACAGAGGGCAGAGCTGGAGAAGTGACCCAAGCCCTTTGGAGGAGCCCAGAAGATCATATGTGGATCCCATCTGCAAAGTTGAAATTGCTTTGGAGACCACAATATGTTAGAGACGCCAGAGCCCTGGGATATCTGCCAAGGAAAGCCACTAACAGGGAGTGGAACCAGCAAAGAAGTGTGTTGCAGTCAACAAAGATGAAAGGAGTTGAACATCAGACATGGAGATGCAGAGTTTGGAGTTTGTCCAGCTGGTTTTTGGTCTTGCTTTGGTCCAGTATTTCTTCAGTATGACATTTCAGAATGGTAATGTATATCCTTTGATGTTGGAAGTTTGTGATTTTTTTTATTTTGATTGTATAGGGGATTAGTTAAGAGATTGCATAAATCTCAGAAGAGACTTTGAACTCGAGACATTTAAACATTGTTAAGACTGTGATAGACTCTGGGGACTTTTGAAATTGGACTAAATTTTTTTTGCAATATGCTATGGGTAGGTACGGTCCCCATAGACTCATGTGTTTTGAACAAGCCTATGGGGAGACTATGGGGACTTTGAAGTTGGAATAGCAGCCATATTTATAATAGCCAGAAGCTGGAAACAATCCAGATGTCCCTCAGCAGAGGAATGGATACAGTAAATGTGGTACATTTACACAATGGAGTACTACTCAGTTATTAAAAATGATGACTTCATGAAATTCGCAGGCAAATGGATGGAACTTGAAAATATCATCCTGATCAAGGTAACTCAGTTACAAAAGAACGAACATGGTATGTACTCACTGATAAGTGGATATTAGCCCAAAAGTTTGGAATACCCAAGTTTCACTTCACACTAACCGTTGGACTAAGAGTGAGGTCCCAGATGGAAGAGTTGGAGAAGGGACTGAAGGAGCTGAGGGAGTTTGCAGCCCCATGGAGGGAGCAACAGTGTCAACTGGCCTGACCCTCCAGTGCTCCTGGAGACTGGACCACCAACCAAAGAATACACATCAAGGGACCCATGGTTCGGATCACATATGTGGCAGAGGAGGGCCTTGTTGGCCATCAGGGGGAGGAGAGGCCCTTGGGCCTGAGGGTGTTAGAGGCCCCAGTAAAGGGGAATGTCAAGGTGGGAAGATGGGAGTGGGTGGGTGGGTAGGTGGGAGGGGGAATACCCTCATAGAGGCAGGGGAGGGGGGAGGGGATAGGGGGTTTCCAAAGGGGAGACCTGGAAAGGGGGAAACGTTGGAAATGTAAATAAAGTATCAAAAAAAAAGTTTTTTTTGTTTTTTTGTTTTTTGTTTTTGTTTGTTTTTTGCAATGTGCTATGACTAGGTATGGCCCCCATAGACTCATGTGTTTTGAATAGGCCTATGGGGGACAGGAAGTGGATTGTGGTGGGTTCAACATGCTTTGCATGAGGAAAGTGGCACTATTAGGAGGTGTGGCCTTATTGGAGGAGTTGTAGTCTTGTTAGAGGAAGCGTGTCACTGTAGGGTGGGCTTTAAGGCTACTAAACTCAAGCTCTGCCAAGTGCAGAAGAAAGTCTCCTTCTGCTGCCTTTGGAAGAAGACCATAACACTTAGTTTCTTCTCCAGCACCATGTCTACATCAATGCTGTCTTGCTTCCTGTCATGATGATAATGGACTGAACCACTGAAACTGTAAGCCAGCCCCAATTAAATGTCTTTTATAAGAGTTGCCTTGGCCATGGTGTCTCAGCAATGGAAAACCCTAAGACAGCACACTATCCAGTTTTGTTTGAATATGGAAGGACACATGAAATTCAGACTAGGAAACCATAAAGAATATTTGATTGTCAATTTGTCTACAATGGTTGTCTCTCTTTTTTGCTTTAACACCCTAACACAGGCCAAAAACACTCTCCACCTCATGCCAGGTGAGATCTCTTACAATAATAAAATTCTTCCTTGCTTGGGTTTCCTATGAGAAGCCTTACCTAATGGTATCCATCCAAAGAGTTATAGGAACCATTTTAAAATACAAAATCACTTCAAGTTTCACATGGGTTATTTTTCAAGCATCCATCAGTTTATTTGAGTAGAGTTTCAATCAAAACATCATGTCCCTCAGGCTGGCTGTCTTGGATACTTCTTTTCTAAATGGAAAAGTAATCAGGGGAGATCAAGTTACCTGGCCAAGCCCATCTCTCCAAAGCAGACATCATGATTGAAGACTGATGCCAGTTAGTGCTTCAAGACAGCTGATGAGAATCCAGATTCTTGAAGAACAGAGTCTTGACATTATCTCTTCATTTGTTCCACATATCTACACCCAAGCCAGAGTTTCTTAAAAGTAATTAAAGAACTATCTAGCCCACAATAACATCAGGAGAGGTGAGTTTCTGGCTCCTTATGACAGATGGGCATTATCTGGGGTAGGCTTTAGTTAGACCTTATATTTTACACAACCCCATGCTAGGTTAGAAAGACCTTTATGGCAGTAATTCTAGATGTCCCCTATGATTATAGTTTGCTCTTAAGGACCAGTGTTGCTGAGTTAAATACTCTTATTCTCCAGTCAAGAGCCAACTAGGTCAAAAACAATAGACTCCAGTTTTCAAGTCCTTCTCTTCTTTTGGTCCTATCTATTGATTTGTTCTCTTTATTAGACAAGCCAATAGTAAACATTTCTAAAAGTCCTACCAAGGACAGCAGGATGTGGTCAAACCTCACAATCTCAATTCAGGAGATTGAAGCAGGATAACCTGTGTCCAAGGCTAAGGTTATAGTAGTACAGCCAGGAAAGTGTTTGCCATTTAAGTATAAAGACTAGAATCTGATTCCCAGAACCTATGTAAGGAAAGATATGATGGTATGCTCCAGTAATCTCTAGAGTAAACACGGAAGGAGCTGAGACAGGTAGATCTTCAGGGGGCGCGGCAGCCATACTATTCTGCTCAGAGAACTCAAACCAACAGGGGATGGTGTGGTGTTTTAAATGAGAATAACCCTTATGGACCCCCATATATATTTAAATGTTTGGTCCCTACTTGGTGGACTGTTTGGGGGAAAAATTAAGAGGTGTGGCTTTATTGGAAAAAGTGAGTTTCAAGGTTTTAAAAGCTCCTGCCCCCCTCCCTCTTTCCTCTCCCTATCCTTCTCTCTTTCCCCCTCCCCTCCCTCTCCCCTACTCCTCCTTAATGCCTGTGGAACAGACATAAGCTTTCGGTTACTGCTCCACTTTCATGCAGTACTGCCTGCTGCTGCTACACTTCCTGCCATGATGGTCATAGACTCATCTGAAACCATAAACAAGTGCCCAATTAAATGCTTTCTTACCTTGATGGTTGTGTCCCTTCCTAGCAATAGAAAAGCAACTTACACAGATGGGACACCAAGGTTGTTGCCTGGCCCTCACCTGCATGCATACAAAGGTGTGTTTGCACATACATGCATATGTAATACAAACGTGTTCATAAAACAGAAACCAAAAACAAGGAAGGAAGGGGAGATGGAAAAAGCAAGAGAGAAAATGAGGGAGGGACGGAGAGAAGGAGAGAGGAGGGGAGCAAACAAGCCTTCTGTAGGCTGTGAGATAGAAATCCTTTGTTCTGCAGCAGAAACTACCCTGGGCAACCCCACGGAGGGAACTGATAGAATGATGAACTTCATCCTTCCCACCTTCACTTGGCTTAAATTCTATTTTATCTAATCATCAGGTGTGTGCTTTTGGGCAATTTTATTAGCCTCTCTTAACCTTGAGTTCTTTTCTTCCCTTTTCTTTTCAAATTTTGGGTGATGATAAAAATCCTATTCCAGGAGGCTGCTATAATGACTAAATAAAAATGCAAATCCCTCGGGGTGTCACCTACACTGATTAAATAAACATTAGCTTCTCCACATCCCTGCCCCTCTCTTCTCCACTTCATTGAGCTTTTTATGCTTAGGTAAAAGCTGCTGCGCTTACAAACAGGCTGGGAAGAGGGAATCTTCCCCTTCGGACGGGTCCTAAAGGGTGCCTTCACGTCCTCCTTCCCCACAAAACACCCGTTTCCTCATTCCCTCTTAACATCACAGGTGCACAATGCTTTAAGAGTAGGGTTACTTAATCTGCTCTTATAGAAATTGAACTGTTAAAGACACATTTTCCATTCTGGACAGAAATCTGTCTTCAGGATCTCTCTGTCCATTGATTCTTTACAATGCCACTTCTGCTACATTGTGGGAATGACCCTAGAGTTAGAGGCGAGGTTCCAGAAACTGGTCAGCTTTGTGACCTTAAATAAATGACCTCCTACTCTGAAATAAGAAGCATATGGCCAGCCTCTTCCAGGACTCTCACAGATGCTCCCTGGACACTGTACTCCTCACTGCCCACCACTTTGCGCACGCGCGCACACACATACACACACACACACACACACACACACACGCATGCACGCTCGTGTGCACGCTTATGCACACATGAAAGCACACTCTTTTAGTACTTTACATTTGGGAGTTTTAAAAGACAATGAAATATCTGTAGTGTGAGCTACCAGAGAAAACTCCTGAGAGCACTGTGTTGGCAAGCAAAGGCTTTTCAGACACTGGGCAAAGGGGACAAAGCTGTGACTACAAGACAGGACAAAGAGCAAACATCCCAGGATTTCTGAGGCTATATAACATGTCCTACTGAGGGTGTGGCTGCTTAAGAAATCTTGAGGTGTAGATGAGGGGTTTAAATGAGATACAGCACACAAGAGGGAGGTCTTGAAGGTTTTAAAGTCAGAAAGGGGCATTCGGAGGAAGAATTCAGCCCAGCAGCTGGAAACCATGAAAGCCTAGAGTTAAAGATGCCAAATATATGTTGCATGCTGAAAGAAGTGTGAGCTGATGAAGGTTATAGAATACGTAGAATATGCATCAGGACATATCAGACTATCATTTCTAGAGATGGAGCAAGAAGAAACATGGTAGATGGCTCCAAGATTTCCTGTCAACATATCAGTGTGCCCCAAACAATGGGGCTTTGAGCAGGGGCATTGAAGTAAGGAGAGAAAGAGACTCTTGTGCTGTCCAGACTAGAAATAGTGAATATAGAGTCACCTGGGCCAATAGCATATATAGAGACTCTGGGCAGTGAAGGTATGACAGGTGCAGCTCTGCAATGGAACACACACTGCAATGAACCGCCCGTGATGGCGCTGGGGTTTCCAGCAACCTGGTTTAGTTGGGCCTATTCTTCAAATCACAGTAACTGTGTATCTCTCTTATACAGTTCCTGTGATACCACGGTTATTTATGTAGATCTTATCCTTCCTATCAGACCTACGTTTGAGAGTAAGCACGCGATCTAATGCCTTTACTATCATCCAGTGTGTCTCAAACAGTGCCTGTGCTCGGTAGATGACAATTAATAAATGGACAGGCTAAGTGTGAATATGATGTAGAGCCTAAGCCATATGCTTGATGAGCTCTTGTGCTACAGATGCAAACCAGACAGAACGGCGTTGTAAAATTGGTTTGAGATCTGCCCAGGCACACAGCAAGGAAACAATATATGCAAAGACTATTTAAAGATGTAACTTTAAAACAAAACCAGAATCTTTTCTTGGCTAAAACTAAAGAAGTCATTCAAATCAGCCAGTGTGGAGTGATGCTGCAGGCCCACTAAGCTCAAGGTACACAGAAGTCAAAGGCAAGAAGAGGCTAACCCCTGCACTGCAATAAAGCCACAATGGTTCCATACTGCCTGAAGGTATTACTAGGTTTCTTTTACACACTGCTGCTGAGAAAACCACCCAAAACTACCATGGTGTAGGACAACGGTGATTGTACTATACTCACTGATTCTGCAGGCCAGGGACTCTGAAAGGGCAAAGAGTGAGTCTTCTCTATAGGGTCGAAGGCATAAGTTGGAAAAGTTTGACGGAAGGACTTACCTGGCTGATGGGTAGAAGAGTTAGGGCAAGAAAATCCATTTTCAAAATGGCTTCATCTGGAACCTGGATGTAATGGCTGAAGATGGTCTCAGCTGGGACTGTAAACCTCTGAAGAAAACAAGAATGTACAGAAGAAATGGTAAATGAGATGCTGTAGTATCCTGCCCTTGTCTGCAGGGGCCCTCCTCTGAGGCTCCTTGCCCTTGCACAGGGGTCTGAAAGTGTGAATGACTGAACCTGTATGGAGTGAGGCTTTGCTATGATAGACTTTAATTTATAAATTGAGCATGGCAAGACATTAATAATAGCTAATGATAAACTAAAGCCATTATAATACATGCAATAAAATTTATTAAAAGTCTATAGTTATTTCTGGACCTTTCTGTTTACTATTTTCAGACCCTGGTTGGTTACAATAACTGAGATCGGGCAGGGATCATTACTGGACAGACTAGGGAGTGCTGGTGAGAATGCAGGAGAATGGGGTATTCCACGGGTGGAAACGGAATGGAAAATTCCAACGGAAAATTCACTTCCCTTGAAAGTCAGCAGTTCTACATCTGGGCAAAATCCCAGAAGCTTTCTCTCACTTCCTAAGATGTTCTTCATTTTATAATAAATATCAGCATCTCCATGACAATGAAGGTTGAGCCCATAGGGCTAGCTGTAGGCCGATAAAGGTTACCTGAGCCATGTGTCTCTGGATCTCTGCTGGGGGAGTTTCTACCCAATTGGGGATCTGCTGATGCGGTCTTGATCCAGCTATGTGCTTAGCTCCGATCAATGTGCCTTATTCATCCTCCTCCAGGGCAATGACAGGGACGCAGGAAAGTCACCTCAGAACATATGGAGCCCTGATTTGGGTTATACTTTGCCTAATAACATTCTTTTGGCCAAAGAAAGGCATATAGTCAAAACCAAACTTAAGGGGCAGGAAGATATATTCTAATGGGAGGGACCAGAGTCATAGAGTAGAGCACATGGATACAGAGAGCAGTAAGGCGCTGAAGCCATTAGTGACAGTGGTGACAGCCACTGCAGAGCTAGTCAGAACAAAGCAATGGCATGACCTATGTTCATGGAAAACAGTGGGTGATAGATTGTGGAGTTTGACTCCCCAGAGCCCCGTGTAACCGTGGAAATAAATAAGCCACAGATACTGTGGCAATGTGTATAAGCTTCCAAAGCAAGACGCCATTGGAAAAGTAAAGTTTCAAAATAAAATGCAGACTATTAAATCATTCCTGAGAAGCCTTTAAATGCAGCACATGCTTTATGGGTATCCAGACGTGCTAAATGTGGATAAGAGAGACACACCTCAGCCTCACAGCAATGTTTACCTCTAAAGGAAGGCAGAGCAATGGGGTCCCGAGGAAAGACAAAATGGGCTGCACTATGTCTGTGACACTGAACTTCCTAACCTAGATGATGTGGCAGAAAATGGGAGAAAAACCAACATATGTAGACTATGATTGCTGAATTGCATAATGCGTTTTCTATGAGTCTGGTGGTTTGCTGAGGAACGTGTTACAAAGAGCCAAGCAAATAGTATTTGGCCCTAGTGTGGAGATGCCTGTCTGCTACACACAACAGGGGTTTCTGGCGAGCCCAACCACTTTCTATCCCATCCCTTGTCAATGCTTTGAAATTGCTCCAGATGTGTATGCAAAGAAAATTAGACAAAAAGAGATTCCCCCACTCCAGTTCTCCCAAACACTGCCTGGTTTTGGTTCTAAACCAAAGACATACAAATTCTTGCTTGGCCTGGATATCTGTCTGGCTCTTTCCTGAGTCAGCAAATCAAGTTACAGGGACACCGGATCAAGGTGCCTTTGTGGGGAGGACTGAGCTTAGTGGGAGTTAGTGTACCCGCTCTCTCCTCCACCCTTTTTAAATTAAACCTTTATCAGAGCATCTCCGAGTCTCTTCATCCTCAGGGAAATGAAAGGGACTATTATGGGAAGAAAACAAACCCCAAATTTTGTTAGCAAATATTAAGAAAAATTTCAATCATGGCCAAGAGAAACTGCCAGATGGCCTGGAAGTAAATAGTGGTTGTGTGTGTTGGGGGTGGGGGGGAGGTTACAGTGGGAGGTGTGGGGGGGGATGGGGAGTGGCTTGTGGAGGATAACAGAGCTCTCGCAAGAACAGTGAAACAAAAGCTCAAAGAGAATGATTTTTAACAGCATGAGATCTGGTGCTTCTCTTTAAAAGCACACGGAGTTTATTCTCCTCTTGGTTTTGCCATATTTCACTCTGAAAAGGCTGGTTCAGAATCAAAATGTGCATGCATCTGGAAAAGCATAGAAATGACCTAAATGTAATGTCAGGTTTCTGGCCTGCCTTTGCTGTTGATGCTTGGATGGCTGTATTAATATGTATTAATGGTAAACAGATGAGACATCTTTGAAACAGCAGCTTAATTGAAGAAAATGGGCCGGTGGCTGCAAGGCCACAATGGGGGCAGTCAGCGCAGTTTGCAAAGGCGCTCAGCTGAAATGAATATCTTTGCCCATTTGCAACACTGCATTCAGCAGTATTCTGAATGGTTTTCTTTTGCTTTTTCTTTCTTTCTTTCTTTCTTTCTTTCTTTCTTTCTTTCTTTCTTTCTTTCTTTCTTTTTTTTTACAGAAAAAAATTTTAGATTTTGAGGTTGCATATGGTGGTTGTAAAAAAAGAAAAAAACCCTCTCTCCCTTCCTCTTTCATTTCTTTATGTGCTATTGATGGAATAGTTTTTCTTCAAAGCACATTCCGAATTTTTCCATTTCTCTTCCTCTCCACAGCTCCCTGCCTACAACTGTCACCCAAATAACCACCCCACATGACGGTGGTGGCTCTAAGCTACTCTCCTGTGGCTACTCTATCCTATCTCAATACAGCACCAGAGTAATCTCTCTGAAATACAAACTTGGTTGTATTACTTCCTTTAAAAAAATCCCCCCTTCACTCTCTCTGTTTTCCTTAAAATCCTTGTCTATGGCCATGACCCCATCTCCCAGTAGAGGACCCACAACTCTACTCAATCCATGTCCCGCCCTCCCTAAACACCTGCCATGACATGGTTTTTGTTTTCAATCAGGAGTTATGGTATGCTTATATAGGGAAATCAAACAATTTTGCATGGACCAGGAAGATGGCTCAGTGGTAATGTGCCTGCTAAACAAGTGTAAGGAGCTGAATCAGGATGACTGGAAGCCACAGGCATGGAGAATCCTTAAGGCAAGTGGCCTAGCCAGACTAGCAGAATTGGCAAGCCCTGGGTTCAGCAAAAGATACTGTCCCAAAACATCGAGTGTACAGAGTGATTGAGTAAGACACCTCTAGCTTCTAGAAGCACACATGTGAATACACATAAAAAGCTTTTGTGAAATGTATACTCCCTGAGGAAGTGTCTCCTCCTCCCATCTACTTCTTTGAGGGAAACCATGTTCAACTATTTTGAGATACTCTTTGGGATTTGCACACATATCTCAAGTCTGCACTGTCAAACTGACTTTTAATTTTGTCTTAAGCATATTCTGTTGAGCCCTAGCTGGGAAGAGATTTGATCTTTTAGCATCTATCTCCAGTGCACCCCCATAATCAATTACCTGCTCATTATTAGATCAATAGCCCTTGTCTTCATTCGGCTGGGCCAACATTCTCACATCTGAGCCATGGAGCAGCAAAGCCCACCTCTTACTTCTCTGAATGACTTTTAATTTCCATAGAGTTGATTATTACCATGTGTCTCCATTGGCTCGATTTCTCACCAGTGTCAAAAGTAAACTCTTCTTCAGGAGTGTGAACAGCTCCGTCATCTTTCAAACAATTGTGTGTGTGTCGATTTTTATCTTCTTAAGGAATTATCTTTGACTGGACCTCATCATATGATGGTGGCTGTCATGCTGACCCTGCGTTTGTCATCATTTTAGTAGAATTGCAGGAGGAAGCTAAGTCAGTGCCCATGTCCCTTGCCATCCTTACGCAAATGTCCCTCACATCCCTCTGATTCTTAAAGCCTTGACACATGCTGGCTCCTTTACCTCACAGTCTGCTCTGACCTTTCCCAAATTTCTTCTCAGCTTTTAGAGCTGAGTCATTTCAGAGCATGCGCTGATTCCCATTCAATGGTCAAATGTTTCACTCTTGCTGGGAAGCTCTTAACACAAGTGTTAGTGCACTGCACTAAGACCTGAACTATTCATCTTGCAGTTCACACTCCCTGCACAACTAACACATGAGCTTTTCCCTAATCAGACACAGTCATCTACCCAGGAACAAGGGATTTTTTTAAAGGATGTGATAAGGACAAGAAGCACCTAACAGCCCATCTTTTGACTTCCTGTAAAAGCTGAGGGAATTTAAAGGGCAGCTCAGGGATGGGAGAGGAGAAATGATGCTGTCCTGAGGGTCAGATAAAAGACCCAAGTGGAGCCTGCATCAGGACACAACCAAGCCGTCTTCAGCCAGCAGCAGGGAGACCTAGAAGACATCTGCAAGACCAAAGACAGTGGGCTACTTAAAACACACACAGTTTAATTGATAATACTGGTTAGTATATAAATAAACATATGCTAGTATATAAATAAAAAATCCAAAACATATTTTCTTTTATCTAAATTATCTAGATTAAGCATGATATAAAACTGCTGATATGACATAGAAGTTGTAGCACAAATCCTTCATTAACTCACTCTAAAATCTAAAGCATCCTTGGGTCTAGAACTTGACCGGCATGATCTCGTGTCCACTGCTAGAGGAGGAAGATTCTCCTGGTGGCCAGGTTCCACCCTCTGCCAGCCTCTGGAGTCAAATGTAGCTTTGTTGGCTAGTTCTCAGGTATACATTCTGCTCTCGCACAGAATGGTGGTGTAACAGCTCTCTGCTTTTCTGCCCCAGTGCTTTCTCTAAGGCCTCTGGAGCTTATCTCTTGAAGGCAAAGCCCAGAAGTGCCAAGAAGCAAACCTCCTGGAAACAACCTCAAACTGGCATCTACCGGAAGCAATGTCCAGAGCCCTAGACTCTATCTTTTGGAAAGCCTTGAACTTGCCACCCTCCTGTCTCAGTCTCCCAAGTAGCTGGAATCAGGCCAAGGCCAGTAGGCCTGATTTTGGTGAAGCATTCTGTGTGGTCTCTCAAAGGGTCACTGGCAGTTTAAGGTCCCAGCTGCCCACAGTGAGGAGCAGAACGAGCACATGCCTTTGTCATCTTCTCTTTCTTTTGTGCATTAATGAATCTCCCTGTGTCCTCATGCTTGCTTACCTAGGAAACTTCCTAAAACACTCTAGCTGTACCAAAAACCTTGCCCAGTGTTCTGGTTTTGAGAAACGCCAAAACTAACTTATTATCTAAACTATATCCGGTGAACCAAGGACTAATTTTGGGAACTGTATCAAACTTTCTTAATGACTTTCTCTTCAAGTGAGGTCACTGGAATTTGGTGAGTAATGGTGGGCACTTTCCCTGCCCCATTTCATTCTAGCTGTGCCCAGTGCTTCCCAGACCTCTGCATAGGCCTGCCAACCTCCTTCCCCGTCATGGGAGAGGCATGCCATAGATGGGAGGAGGATGCAGGAGGGCAGGCTGAGGGGCTGTGGGGTTATACCAGTAGACAACAAGACAAGGTGGAAGGTGCATCACCACAGAAGGAAAAAGAACAGAAGAGATGAAAGAAAAGAAGACACAAATAGCAGTGACTGGCAGCCAGGCCAGCTCTTTTACTTCACGTTGTCTGAAGCTCTGGCTGCATTGTCTGCTCTTGTGACCGTGAGGGGGACTAGGAACAAAGCAAAGAAAGGAACAAACAGGCCAGAGTGTGGGTTCAGAGCAGGAGAGGTAACAGAATTCTCATGGTCACTTGCTTAAGCTCATGGCTTCCTAACCCTTAAGCAGGGACTTGTAGAGCCTTTGCAGCCTCTCCTTGGGCATGGAGTCTATCTATGTCTTCCCACGAGCATAGTTCAGTTTAGTTCTTGGTAGTGTGCAGAATTAGTCTTCCTCAGCTCATTATATGATGCTCCTATCCTATGCCCACCACACACTCCACACACCAAGACTTTTGGAATTGGGCACAACTTCCCAATGCCTAAAACAAACTATTTGATGTCCACTGTATGCTCCATAGAGCTGTACTTCAAGTGCCCTAACCAGAAAAGTCTGTACCATAATGTATGGAATCTCTGCCTTAAAATCACATATGCAGGAATTTTGCTAAACTATAATTTTATTGCTTATTGAAGTTGGTCCTGTTATTTCCCAATTGGTACAAAAACATTTCCATATTTCAATAACTACTAAAACTACATTAATGCACCTGTGGAATATCAATCCTGCCTGCAGACTCTTCTCCATATCAAGGTGGACCTGTACCCCAAAGCTACTTTCACAGCCATAGATAACCCAGAAGATCATGTGTCTATCCCCAGAACCTTTTAAAGTCCCCACTCAGACCCTGTCTCCACTTATATGTAATGACTCCTCCCTCAGACTCTCAGGTTAACACAAACATCTATTATTACTCTACTATTACTTCCAAAGCTTCTCTGGATTAACTGGGTGGCTCTCACTCAGGGTCCCTTCTGGGCTTGTAACAGAATGTCAGACAGGAGTGCCTTTGTTAAACGGGTACCACAAATGGCTTCTTTGCCCACATGCTTAGTCCCTGAACTGGGATCCATGGAAGAGCTGGAGGAGTGTGTCAGGAACATTTCTTATCACGTGGCCTCTCCTCAAGTCCACAGCATGTGATGCCTAAGAATCACAATGACCAGACCTGCAAGATACTCCTAAATGTGCAGTGGTGGCATTCGTATCTTGATGGTAACCAACAGCTCTCTAATTGGACATAAGGCAAGCTCAACAGGAGGGAAATCATGCCTGGTTCTGGAAACCTAGCCAGCTTTCTAGAACTAGTGAAATCATGGATCGTAGAAGAAAACCTACTACCACTTTACTAGACCAGCAAAATTTCTAACTGCATTCTAAATACTTAACCTTATACTCTGTGGATTTGAATGAGATACACACACACACACACACACACACACACACACACACCCCCATAGGTTCATATTTTTGAATGCTTAGTTTCCCGTTGGTGGAACTGTTTGGGAAGGACTGGGAGGTGTGGACTTGTTGGAGAGTGTGTCACTGGAGGTGGGTTTCAAAAGCCCATACCATTCCCAGTTAATTCTCTCTCTGTCTCATGCTTGTTGTCTCAACATGTGAGCTATCAGCTACTGCTCAAATGCCATGTCTGCCTGCCTGCTGCCATGATGGTCATAGACTCACCCTCTGAAACGAAAGCCTCTATTTAATGATTTCTCCTGTAATTTGCCTTGGTTGTGGTGCTTCATCATAGCAGTAGAAAACTAACTAAGACATGTATCTTCAGGTAAGTGTAACTTTCAACCCTTGTCAAATAAGCTTCTCTTCATATCTGACAGAGACCATCACAGAGAACCACCTTTGTACGTCAAACTACAAAGACCAACTCTTCACGGAGTGAGTGCTCATCCCACCAGACATATATACAACTTGACTCCTACACCTAAGGCTCAATATTATAGAAGAGGTGGTGGAAGAACTGTAGGAACCAGAAGACTGAGAAGTTTGTTGTGAGATTGTTTCTCCTAGAGAGGGCAGAAAAGCTACCTACACAATACCACAGCAATATGGCTGTCTCAACAAGACCCAAACAATGACCAATAGACATGTTAATACGCAAGGAAGAAATCTCACAGACTTACACCATTAAACAAAGGCAAATAAGAAATATTGAGAAAGGAAGAATTTAGTCTTCCCCAAGGATGGTTATATAATACCAAGTAGCCAGCCCTGAAATCAACTATATATAACCAACAGTAAGCAGACTCAGCAGGGTGTGTGTGTTTGTGTGTGTGTGTGTGTGTGTGTGTGTGTGTGTGTGTGTGTGTGAGAGAGAGAGAGAGAGAGAGAGAGAGAGAGAGAGAGAGAGAGAGAAAGAGAAAGAGAGAGAGAGAGAGAATGATCCAAGGAAGAGGCCATGAATCTGAGAGGAAGTAAGGAGGGGACGGGAGGTGTTGTGTGGGGACACAAGAGGCATTGGAGGAAGTAAAGGGACGTGGAGAAATTATGTAATTACATTTTAATGAAAATTTGTAAATTACTCTTTTACATGTGTATGTATTTTGCCTGTATGTATGTCAGTATACTACAGGCATTCCTGGTGCCCATGGAAGCCAGAATCAGGCATCAGATCCTCTGGACTGAAGTTCCAAATGGTTGTGAGCCACCATGTGGGTACTGAGAATCGAATCTGGGTCCTCTGAAAAAGCAACCAGTGTGTTAAACCACTGAGCCATCTCTCTAGACCTGCTTTTAAGATTTTAATTTTATTAATGTGTGTATGTGTGTGTGTGTATGTGTGCATGTGTGTATGTGTGTGTGTGTGTATCTGTGAATATATGCACATGTGTGTGCTGGTCCCAAGGAAGCCAGGAGAGAGTATTAGGATGGAGCTATCTCTCCAGACCTGCTTTTAAGACTTTAATTTTATTAATGTGTGTATATGTGTCTGTGTGTGTATGTCTGTATGTCTTTGTGTGTCTGTGAATATATGCACATGTGTGTGCTGGTCCCAAGGAAGTCAGGAGAGGGGATCAGGATGGAGCTGGAGCTATAAGTTGTGAGTCATCTCGTACGAGAGCTGGGAACTGGCCTCTGGACCACTGTAAGAGTAACAAGCACACTTAAACACTGAGCCATCTCCCTATCTGGCCATTCTTTTTGTTTTGTTTTGTTTAATGATATTTTCTTAACCATTTCCAAATGCAAAAACCATTCTTAGTATTCAGGCAAAACAACAAAGCAGCAGGCCATATCTCACCCACAGGCTGTAGTTTGCCAACCTGTAGTCTAGACTAATTTCTAGAGAGTCAGAGACCATGTTTGTCGTATTCACTCTGGTGAAACTTGTATTTAGCACACCATAGCAATTCTCAATAAATATTTATTGAGAGAATGAATAGTTGATTTATAAAAAAATTATAAAAGCCCTAAGTAAGAACATCTCTGAAAAGCCTTTAGTGAAAACCTCAACACCTACCTCCCTCCCCCACTTAAAATCTACATCCAAAATTACATTTGCAGCCTTATTGACATTTCTCTAGAAATATAGCAGTATCGGTACACGCAAGCCTCACTTACCCATGTTAAATGTGCCCAGAGCACCTTGAATAATCGGAAACTTCAATACAAATGAGTGATGGAGGCTTATTGCCTTCTCAGCTTCTCCGAGAGTTTGCAAGCACAGGCCATGAATCAGTAATACCAGCTCTGAGACACAGGCTACTGTTAAAGTGCTGGAAACATGACACTGCAGAAGCACTGAGCTGCCAAAAGTTGTCCTGAGATTCCTGCTCAAATCCGCTCATTTTCCAGCGGCCCTACTAGCAATCCCCACTTGAATGCCCAAACCACAGGCCCTAGTGCCAGACCAATAGTCTTCCATTTTTTGTGTTCCAAGTTGTTCCTCCTCTTCCTTCCTTTCTAGAAATGACACCAGAAGTTCCTAATTCCAGAGGCAGGAAACAAGATTTTCCCTTCTCCTCTCCTTCTTCCTCATCATCTTACCTTCCAATTGCTATTTAGTTCCCGTTAACGCCATTCTACACCTATGGAGCCCTCCAGCCATGCTCGCCTCTCATTCCTCTCCCATCCCTACACAACCTCTCCTGCTTCCCACACACACAGCCTATAGTTCTCCATTCAGGAGTGGCTCTCAAATGGGACTTCTTAAAGTAGAGCCCTGATCATGCCACTTGGCTACTCTGGAACATTTGCTGGTCCCCAGTACTGGCCAAATGAGACAACCTCCTCAGCATTGTATCCATTAGAATCTAACTTTTTTGCTTCATCTCTCATACAGGGCCTACATTTTTTGGCACAATAGAAGTGAAAAAGGCTGTCTTCCAATATTTATTGTTCCCTTCTTAGACATAGTGCTATTGTCTTTGATACAGAGCCAGGATCGCGGTATTTCCAAGTTTACCTTACAGTTAGCCGTGTATTTTATCAAGGATTGACGTTCTGATTGGTTTTTTTAATTTTCTGTTATTTTGTCAAGTTAGCACAAGCCACAGTTATCTGAAAAGAGGAAGCTCAGTTGAGAATTGTCTGTAGTTCAGTGTCTGGTGCATCTTCTGGATTAATGCTAGATGTGAGGGAGTGCATCCATCTGGGGCTGGTGACACACCGGGCAAATGGTCTGGAGTTCTATAAGAAAGCAGGCTGAGCAGGTCAGGAGGCAGCAGTGAGCAGCCTGTAAGCAGCGCCCTCCATGGCTTCTGCTTCCGTTCTTGCCTGTAGGTCCCTGTCTTGAGTTCTTGCCCTTATTTCCCTGGACTATTTCTTCCCTACAGTGCTTTTGGTTATGCTCTTTATCACAACAATAGAAAAGTCATTAAGACCTCTGGAAAATACGAAGTAATAGAAACTTTTGTGCACAACCTGTAGAAAGCATTTTTCCATGGTAAAAGGTGCTCCCTCTCACGCATCTTCGACAGCAGGCAGAGTGTAGCTGTGAGCGCAACAGCTTGGGCTGTCATCTTCTAATACAAGGTAGAAACCACCTAGTAAGGATGTGAGCATAATAGGAACCTGGGTTCTTGGTGTTCGGAGACGTTCTACCCACCCTAATCCCACAACTGCCAGGCTCCTTTATGAGAGACAAGACCAAGCTGCTCTCTTGCTCACACCATGGCTACTTGGCTGTCTATTCCTTTTTCCCTCTTTTAATCACTTGCAGCTTGAGACACTTTTAATTGATACCAGAGCTATTCCTTATGTTTCCAGAACGTGGTCTCCTTGCCCTCAGGCCTCCCTGTTCTCAGCATCCGCTCTGTGGTTTTACCCACCCCTTGCTATCTATCTCTGGTTTCTCTGCCGTGCATATCTTTACCTCCCTAGTCTGTCCGTGCCAAGGCCTCCATGCTAGACCTCCCCAAATCTCCAATTTCAAGCTTATCCCACTCCTTAGATTCTTCTAAATGCTTGCTTTGTTTTGTTTTGAGACAGTGTTAAACCATATATCTCAGGCTATCCTCAAACCCGAGTCTTCTTCCAACTTCCACCTACCTGGGACTACAGTGGACACACTCTTCCTGGCCCCTCCTCTAGACCTTTTAATACACATCCGTCATGCCTTGCCTCATAGTGGCCATGTCTGAGCTTGAGTCCTCTTCATTCATGTGAGAGCAGACAGGCTCTTCAATTGCATGACTTACACACAGTAGGCACTTGCTGAGACACATTTTAGGAGCTGTTCCAACTTGCAGGGACCCTCCCTTCATTGCTAGCTACCCTTGCTCCTGTCCCCACCTCCATGCTTTACAATACGATGGTTCTGGGTCACTGCTGATGGCCCAGACTGTGGACACCCTCCTCTTAGCTAATCTGCCATCCCACTTCTGAAAAATGAGAGCAGAGACTATAAAAAGGACACATCATTCTGTAGTGTAGGAGACAGGGAGGGCCTGGTGACTTTCTAGCAACTTGCCTACACTGTCCAGAAGCCTGGTGTTTTCCTACTCTTGGGTTAAATGAAACACTTTTGATTCTTAGCATAACAAGTATCTACCTTTTTCCCAATAGAATCTTCTTGTGGAGGCTAGGCTAACCTGGAGCACCCCAGTCTTCTTTCCCCAGTCTCCTGAGTTCTGGGACTACAGGCACAGATCATCTAGTGCCATCACAAGTGTCCCCTTTCCATTTAGTTCTTACCTACCTTTTGTTCCATGAACCCCAAATATGTATGTGTGTGTGTGTGTGTGTGTGTGTGTGTGTGTGTATGGAATAATCTTTAATATAATATTAAGTACAATTCTCTAGCTGGAGGGTCACAAATGGTTGCGTGGCAGAGCAAGGGATCCTACAATCACATGAATTTGGTGACAATCCTACAGTTGCCACCAAATTTCTTCTTCTTGCTCTTTCTCCAAATTGTTCTCTCTTTGGGTTTTCTGTGACATTTGTATGACACTTAACCATTTTTTGCCCCAATTTATCAGGATCCTTGAGCATCCAGCTTGCAAATTACAATGCAATATGGCCCCTTCTTCCCTGCCCTCCAGTTTCCCGCCCACATTAGCATCTCTTTGTATCAAAAGCAATCTAAGCTATAATAGACTAAGGTTTTGTTTTGTTTTGTTGGGATTTTTTGTATTGTTTTGTTTGTTTGTTTGTTTGTTTGTTTGTTTGTTCTTGTTCTAACCAGATTCATTTAACTTTTACCAAAACTGAGGTTTACCTATAAATTGATGAAAAGAGAGAGAGATACTGTATTCTTTTGATGGCCTAAAACTTCTAACTACAAAGTGGATGAAAAACTAGAAGTGAGAAAGGTAAAGAAAAGTGAATTTCAGTAAGTGAATAACTTCAGGTTTGAAAACGGACTCTGTTCTCCAGTGTGCTGTAACTTAAACACATATCCCTTGGTTTCAGAGTTCAGCAGACAGCTGGAGACCCACACAGGACGCCAAGACTACGTGGCCTACATTTGCAGCTAGCAGCCTTTCCTGAAGTGCAATCCCGGATTCAGAATCTTTAGTTTGAATTTTCTTTGGGAGTATTATGTGTTCTGGATAAGAGGGTAACAGACACATTCTGACTTTTGCTTCCAGACATCTTAAACCATATTAATCCGCCTTTCCGTCCTTCAAACACAAGAGCTTGCAAACAAAAACCATGTGCTAGAAATGTTTTCAGGTTTAAAGTATTACTTTGAGAAGCTAGAGAACATTTTTGGTCTTTGGAAGTTCAGCTATCATACTGTATTTCTGCATCTTCAGGATTAATGTAAACTCTAAAATAAGAGCTTGCATTTTGGGTTACATCTGTTTCTGATTAATGTGAATAAAACACAGAACACTAAGTGATGACCGACCATTGCAGAGTCTCCTCATGCATAGGGCCTGTGGGTACCTTTCCAGGAGTCAGAAGCAAATGTTTAAAGGGAAATTCCCAATCTCAAGATCCCCTGAAGGAGCCTGCTCAGACCTGCCGTCTAAGGCTTTAATGTGAGCATAGGGTTTGTTTTCAGGGTCTTGGAAACTAAGGAAAGGAGGTTGTTTTCTGGATCCCTGGTCCAGGAGAGATTTTTGCCTCCTGAACTTCTGACCCCTAATCTGCAGACTTTAAAAATGCAGTCAAACCCTGAGGTGGTCATCCTATCTCAGCAGCCTTTATAGTTGATATCCAGGAGCCAATCACTTCGCCAAAATTTTAGAAGGAATGTAACCGCCGCATATTTTAAGGTGTCATTTTTGTCTCCAGTGCCTTCTCCACTCTTCGTTAAGGTCTCTTTCCCTTTTCCCACATCTAACTAATCTGTTCACTTTAGAAGACATTCTTGCTAAACTATTAAAATTATCATTTTCTTCCCAAGAGTTATGATCCCTCTGTTTTCCTACCCATAACATTTACACAACCCACACAGAACAGTCTGTCCCCACTCACCCTGGGACTACTATCCCATCACTCCCAGTGGGTACATCCTCAGGACCTGGCCAAGGCCAGATTTAAAAGATGCAGTACAGATTAGGCTTACTGTGCCAGTCATACACTCTCCCCTCTATGTGCCTCTGATTATTCTGGATGCCCTTAAACCTACTCAAGTACCCTAAAAGCTACCCAATACTAACAAGTTAAATAGTACTATAGACATGACTCCATAAGTGACAAGGACATATGACTGATCAAATGGAGAACAGAAAGCCCCTCCTTATATTAAGAATATGGTTAATAAGTGTAGATGGGATGATGTAGATGGATCCATCACCAATGGATAAAAAACATAATTGATTGACTTAGGCAAGAATCACCAATAGCTTCTCTGATGGATAAAATTGTAAGGAGAAACAGGACATTTGTTGTCTCAAAACAGCTCCCTACAAGGCCTATTATTTACAGGAGAAAAACAGTAAACTTTACAGTTGTGCTATCTAGCAAAACATACCTTGATGAAACAGCCAAATGACCCACCAGACTGGGAGAAAGCACCACCATATGCCTGCTGGTCAGATATGTTGAGAAAGACATGGCACCACATGTGTGGTACCCCTGCCTTACGTAAGGCATAAGGAAGCATCCGATTATCTACGTCAACAGACTGCCTGGAAAACACCGGCCATGTCCTCTTGTTAGTGTTCATATTTGGGGCCAGAGAGATGCTCAGTTAGCAAAGGGCTTGCTGTGCAGCCTGAGGACCTGGGTTCACAGCCCAGTGCTCACATAAAAAGCCTGGCACACACCAATAATCCCAGCAACATGCAACACAGAGGCAGAGACAGGCAGATTCCCCAGGACTGACTCTGTGTTTGTGTGAGCACACACACACAAACACACACACACACACACATACACACACACACGCATGCACACATGCACGCACACACGTATCCATTCACTCACACACACCACAATAATACATCATGAAGTAGGAAGACAAATGATTGTGTACTGAGAACAATAGAATAGCTAACTGCGATCTGTGACCTAACGTTCTCATGCAGCGCAGAGCATTATTGGAACAGTTAGGAGAGTCTAAATCTGTAAGGGATTATGCCAATGTTAATTTCCTGCTTTGGGCCATTTTGCTGTGTTATGTAAGGACATCTTTGTACTTTACAAAACACACTATAGACCCTAAGAGATATTTAGCTTGCCATCGAGTTGGTCACAATGGTCTCCTTCCTGTAAAGAAACTGGAACCCTGCATTAAGACCAAGGAAGATGATGGCTGTTCAGGATTTTATATCACAGGGACGTCACCACAAGATGCCATTAAGAAGACAACACCAGCACAGAGTGCTCACACAGGACTGTGTCCTGTCAGTATTACACTCTATCCACCCTGCTCCAGCACTAAATAAAGACATAAATGTGCAAATATACTCAAGCATGAGGGGTAAAACAGCATCAGAGACTTACTCCCAGACAGTTCAGAAAACAAGAGAATGAAAGAGAGAGCACTTGTAAAAATCAACAACAACAACAACAGCAATAATAATATCAGCTGACAACAGCTCGGTGAGTAAAGGGGTTTCTCCCAAGCTTGAACTCAGGAGGCTGAGTTCTATTCTGGTGACCCGTGGGGTAAGACAAAGAGAATTTACTCCCACTCTCTCTCTCTCCTTCCTTATCTCCCTCCACCACTGTTCAATTTTTAAAAGCAAAGGAATAAAGTCAAAAGAACAAACATTACAAGAAGTCAATTCAACTCCCCTTGCATTTGCTTCACAGTCTGAAGCCCTGTTCACAAGGCCAGACCTGGCAATCCCGGCTCCTCTCACTCCCTTTTCCATTGCCCAGCTGAGGTCCTGATGCAATCCCCAGTGTTCTCAGTGCTGCTACATCCAAAACTCTCTGAACGCCTTGGCCCATTTTCCAGTCTTCGTGCCCGAGCCTTACACCCCGTGACTGCTCACCAAGCCCCCACACGATATAACAGCAGTCAGCTTACTTCCTTGTCTCTCCACAAACCTTGACTGGCATACACCATGTTGACTCATCTCAGACATATCGACAGCATTCTTAGCGCTTAGTAGGTTCTTGATACACACTGGATGCACCATTGGTTAGAAGGAACTGTACGTCCAAACTGGAAAGAAACCCGGGTCTCTTATTGCAAGATCTTAAGAAACATGTTTGATTCTAGAGCAAGATGCTTCAGTGAAGCGGAGGCTTTGGTTTGTTTGTTTTGCTAATTTTGTTTGTCTAAGCAGGCCTATTTCATTATTATTACTGTTACTGTGACTGGGCTATGATCCCATTTGTGGAACCACTGTCTGGCTCCTATAATAACAGACAGGATGAGAACAGAAGCTTTCCATTCTGCCTTCTCCTGATTTGTAGGCTTTCTCACATCAAATGCAACTTAGACTTTTCTTTATATTCCGGTTTCCTACTGGTTTCCATTTGGTAGAGAAAATGAAGTTTGGCATAGGACATAAAATGTATTCATTAACCTTACAGCAGCTTCACAAAGATGCTTAAATAATGGCTTTATTTCTCCTGAAAACATTTTTTCATCAAATTTCTGGAAGAAAATAAAACTCCAGAAGACCTTCACACGAGAAATGTTTTCTTTTTTGTTCCCATAAGGAGTGATCCTGAGACCACCATCCATAATTCCTCCCAACTGCTTGTGTCTAAACAAGAAGCTGAAGCGAAGTGACCCCTAATGTCCCTGAAATAAACCATATCTTGTTAAATAATACAGAATACCAAATTCGGTGTGGCTATTTTTTGTTTTGTTTCAAAAATTTTGTTTATTTTAGTGCGTATGGGTGATCTGACTGCCATACACGTTATGTGTGCTGATTGGGTGAAGAGACCAAGAAGACCAGAAGAGGGCATCATATCTCCTAGAACTGGAGTTCCAGATAGTTGTGAGCTGCCATGCGGTTGCTGGGAATTGACCTTGCGTCTGAAAGAGCAGCCAGTGCTCCTATCCTCCTAACTACTAGCCATTTCTGCAGCCTGTGGCTTTTGCTTTATAATAATTATTTTTAAATCATTATTTCCATGGCTATATTTGTGTGTCTCTGTGTGTGCATGTTTACGTGGATGTGTATGAATCTGCAGGTGTGCATGGTCTTGCATGCAGAAGACAAGGTCAGCATTAGCTGTCTTTCCACTATCACACTCCACCTTATCTTCTGAGACAAGTTCTCTCACCTAACTTGACGCTCCTGAATTCAGCTAGACTGCTTGACCAATGGGCCCAAGGCTCTACCTGACCCTGTGTCCCCAGTGCAGGGGTTACACTTGGCTTTTCCCATGGATGCTGGGAGAAACTCGGCCTTTAAATTTGCTGAGCAAGCATTTTACCAACTGAGCCATCTCCCAAACACATGTATTTCCTCTTTTGAATGATGAGGAGGAAAGAGGAGGTACCCGAACCAGTTTGTTTTCAATTGCTGTGCTAAAGTACCATGACCAAAAATAACTTGGGGAGGAAAGTGTTGATTTGATTTCCACTTCCCAGGTCACTGTCTGTCACTGAGGGACATCATGGAAAGAACTGAAGCAAAAACCATGGAGCGTGCTGCTTACTGGCTTGCTCATCATGGCTGACTCAGACTGTTTTCTTATTCAACCCAGGACCACCAGCCCAGGGGTGTCATTACTCCCAGAAGGTTCCACATCAATCATTAATTAAGAAACTGCCCACAAATGTGCACATAAGCCAATCTGGTGGAGGCCGTTCCTCCTCTGAGGTTCCTGCTTCCCAGATGACCTGAGCTCATGGCAAGTGGAGAAGAAACTATGCAGTATAGCGTCTTTGGTGAGAAAGTTGACTCTTTGGACTGGAATTGGTATCTTTCTGGTCTATCCTTCTTTTCTTTAGGAAAACATGTCTTCAGTTGAGCACAGTTTGGGGGGCTGGTTTTATCCTGATGGACAATAAACTACAAAATTCTTTCAGAATCTTAGCAAGCTGTGAAAAGGATTGGTAAGCATTCAGAGAATTTTCTCAAAGATTCGTTTTCACAGAAGTTAAATTCAAACACGGCTCCAGTGAGGTCCTCTGCCACTTGGATTTAACACCAAGAATGGCTCCATTTCACAGTGTGCTCAGACTTTGAGTGACTAAGTTAGAGGAGAGCAGAGCAATCTGTCTTGCTCCTGAGTGGCAACTGGACCAGCATGACAGGAAAACATTTGAAGAGTAACTTTTCAAAGAGAGGACAAAATGCACAGAATGTTTTAATGTTCTTTAAAAAGGCATTTTTCTTCAATGGGACACAAAAATAGTTCAGATCATGAAAGAAAGATGAATAAATTAGATTATGTTAAAAGGTCAGTGCTCTGCTCATCATAAAGATGAGCAGATCCTCACTTGATGGACTGTGCAAGTCACACAAATGACTTGAATCAGATCATAGGTTTGGTATTTTTATGAGAGGGTCAGGGAGAGAAGGAAGGAGGGAGAATTTTGTAGAAAAACAGATCAGCAAATTGATAGGTGCTTTATAAAGACACACAAACTGTCACTAAGCATCTGAAATGGTGCCCGGAATCTTTAGTAATCAGTGAACTGAGGCTTGCTGGCCTGAAAGCTGAGTGGCTAGTTTGGAGTCTGTACATGAACATAACCGAGTCTCGGGGACTGTGAGGAACACTCTTCTGCCATTTCTGATTTACTTCAGTCATAATCTCTTAGGGAAGAACAAGGAGGTTCTATGTCACCAGGCTCATGACTAGAGGACCACACTTAGTTCTCCATCACACAATCTAATGAGGGGTCACTGTTTCCTGCAAAGTAACCGAGGAGCTGCTAAAAATCACCTACATATCAATTTACTGTACAGCCAAACTAGTGTAGAACAAATAGCGTATTTCTGAGCTTTGTGCCCTCCAAAATCAGTGATCTCTTGTTTTTAACAACGGTTAAGATCGTGTGGTGTGGGTTACTCTTCTAGGCTGCCTGACAGCTGAGTCTGTCTTCCCCAACCTCACCAATTTCAGTTTGTTCAGGATCTCCAGTCTGTTACACCCTGGCCTTGCAGCCAGCCAAGTGTTGTAAGGCAAAGACACTGAGATAGAATAAGGGTTGGGGTCTTGGAGTGGACACTATGATTTTAATAGACGAGGGGCCCAGAGTTAGCCTTTCAAATCCTTGTGGTGGTCCCTTAGCTGTCCCCATGTGAAAATTCCACTTGTCCTTATCCTGTTCTGTACTCACAGGGCCCCAAACTTGCCCCAGATTTTCATCAACCCTTTTGAGAATTTGGCTGCGTGGCTCAGAACATCCTCCTAAGGTAGACCCTTCCAGCGTGGCCCTCCATACCCTGTGCCTGGCTTACAAGAAACCATCTCATACAGAAAACCAACAGATACTCTCTTCCAGCACCGGTGACACACAACTTTAAGCCTTATCTTTTAAAACTCAAATCCTAAATCATCACATTTTCACTACCCTTGAAGCATTTGGTAGGGAGAAAGGGAGAGAGTCGAGGTTCAAGGGACGAAATCCTGCAAACGTCAGGGTGTAAGCGGCACACCTTGACTGTTTTGAGACAATGACCTGGTGAATTCACTAAAGACCCTTCCATCTCTGAGAAGACACAGACCTTCCACAGTCAGCTGAGAGGAGCATAGAGAACCGCATAAAGGAAGATTCACCAACAACCAGAAGAGAAGAGTCAGAGAAAGTTCCTGGAAAAAATAAAACTCAAAGTGGGCAAGATCCATGGTAGGGAAGAGGGAGGAGCCAGTGTGGTTATAGCAAGAACAAGATCTGAAGGGTTTCCATGGCAGCTCCAAATTGGAAAGAGGCATACGTCTTGTTTCTCTTAGGTTCTTGACTTTCTGGCAGATTTTTGAATCTAGTTTGTTGTTGTTGTTGTTGTTGTTATTTACAGCTTATGGGGCTGTAAAATTTTATAGCTTCCCCATAAATTTAATCTTTCACACATTAAGTAATACGCCTCATTTCTCTGTTGAACATAGTTCACCTTATGTTTAGAGCTTACCTAAATGTTAACATTACCCTTCTGCCTGCCTTCCTTCCTTCCTCTTTCCCTCTGTCCTTCTCTTAACACCCCCATCTCACCCAAACAGTTGCCTGTGTTTTTTCATTTCTTTGTGTTTCTATTTCACTTTAACAGACTGCCCAATAATTAGTACATAACTAGATTTATTTTCATCCTGTTTTGACAGTTTGCATTTGTGAGTGGGGGGAAATCAGTTGGGCGGGTATACAATTTCCCTTATGAATATCAATGCAAAAATACTCAATAAAATTCTCGCAAACCCAACCCAAGACCACATCAAAACGATCATTCATCATGATCAAGTAGGCTTCATCCCAGGGATGCAGGGATGGTTCAATATCTGGAAATCCATCAATGCAATCCACTACATAAACAACTCAAAGAAAAAAGCCACATGGCCATTTCATTAGATGTTGAAAAAGCATTTGACAAAATTCAACATCCCTTCATGATAAAAGTCTTGGGAAGATCAGGAATTCAAGGTCCATACCTAAACATACTAAAAGCAATATACAGCAAACCAGTAACCAATATCAAACTAATGGAGAGAAACTCAAAGCAATCCCACTAAAATCAGGGACTAGACAAGGCTGCCCTATCTCTCCCTATCTATTCAATATAGTAATTGAAGTTCTAGCTAGAGCAATTAGACAACAAAAGGATGTCAAAGGGATACAAATTGGAAAGGAAGAATCAAAATATCACTCTTTGCAGATGATATGATCATATACTTAAGTGACCCAAAAAACCCCACCAGAGAACTGCTGCAGCTGCTAAAAAACTTCAGCAAAGTGGCCGGATATAAAATTAACTCAAACAAATCAGTAGCCTTCCTATACTTGAAGGATAAACAGACTGAGAAAGAAATTAGGGAAATCACACCCTTCACAATTGTCACAAACAATATAAAGTATCTTGGTGTGACTCTAACCAAACAAGTGAAAGATCTGTACGACAAGAACTTCAAGACTCTGAAGAAAGAAAGCAAAGAAGATCTCAGAAGATAGAAAGATCTCCCATGCTCATAGATTGGAAGGACTAATATAGTAAAAACGGCCATCCTGCCAAAAACAGATTCAATGCAATCCCCATCAAAATTCCAACTCAATTCTTCATAGACTTAGAAAGAGCAATTCTCAAATTCATTTGGAATAACAAAAAACCCAGGATAGCAAAAACTATTCTCAGCAACAAAAGAACTTCTGGGGGAATCAGCATCCCTGACCTCAAGCTGTACTACAGAGCAGTAGTGATAAAAACTGCATGGTATTGGTACAGTGACAGGCAGGTAGATCAATGGAAAGAATTGAAGACCCAGAAATGAACCTACACACCTACCGTCACTTGATTTTCGACAAAGGAGCTAAAACCATTCAGTGGAAAATAGACAGCATTTTCAACAAATGGTGCTGGGTCAACTGGTAGTCTACATGTAGAAGAATGCAAATTGATCCATTCCTATCTCCCTGTACAAAGCTCAAGTCCAAGTGAATCAAGGACCTCCACATAAAACAAGATACACTGAATCTAATAGAAGAGAAAGTGGGGAAAAGTCTCGAACACATGGATACAGGGGAAAAGTTCCTGAACAGAACACCAATGGCTTATGCTCTAAGATCAAGAATCGACAAATGGGACCTCATGAAATTGCAAAGCTTCTGTAAGGCTAAGGACACTGTCAATAGGACAAAACAGCAATCAACAGATTGGGAAAAGATCTTTACCAATCCTACATCTGATAGAGGGCTAATATCCAATATATACAAAGAACTCAAGAAGTTAGACTCCAGAGAACCAAATAACCCTATCAAAAAATGGGGAACAGAGCTAAACAGAGAATTCTCAACTGAGG
>CM052709.1:50021005-50043447 GCA_028551405.1 Uromys caudimaculatus
AAAATAACTGTGCCCAATCTTCTTTTTGCAATATAGCCTAACATAATTATATATATATATATATATATATATATATATATATATATATATATATATATATATATATATATATATATATTCTTAGTCAGGGTTTCTATTCCTGCACAAACATCATGACCAAGATGCAAGTTGGGGAGGAAAGGGTTTATTGAGCTTATACTTCCATGTTGCTGTTCATCACAAAAAGAAGTCAGGACTGGAACTCAAATCAGTCAAGGATCAGGAGCTGATGCAGAGGCCATGGAGGAATGCTGCTTACTGGCTTGCTTGCTTCTCCTGGCTTGCTCAGCCTGCTTTCTTATAGAGCCCAAGACTACCAGCCCACAGATGGTACCACTCACAAAGGGCCCTCCCCACCTTGATCACTAACTGAGAAAATGCCTTACAGCTGGATCTCATGGAGGCATTTTTTTCAACTGAAACTCCTTTCTCTGTGATAACTTCAGCTTGTGTCAGTTGACACACAAAACTAGCCAGTACATACATATGTGTGTGTGTGTGTGTGTGTGTGTGTGTGTGTGTGTGTGTGTGTGTGTAATGCTATTTGCATGATTATTATATAATGCTAAATGTAAGCCCATATGAAAGTTGTTTAATAAAATCCTGTATGCTCACTTTGTGAATATTGGTTTTATGTGTCACGTGATCTCAGGTCTAGTGATTTTTTTGTAACTTTTTTTCAGCATCTGACTGTTCCTTAAGAATTTATATAATCTTCTGTGTCTGTTTTCTTCACTGGTATACTCTAGGTCCTGTATAGTACCTGCACAGAATTAGTGTTCAATTTATGGTTGCCAAATGACTAAATAAGTCATCTAGAAATAGAAATACTGCTTAGAAACAAGCATGAGATTTAGAGTATAAAGTCAGCTAGCAACTACATAACACAGGACTGAAAATTGCTGGAGCAGAATGTTTAGAATGACAACATGCCTCTACTATTTTACAATATGAAAATTATAGACCTAAGGTTATATCCCAGTGGTAGGATACTTGCCTACGATTCATGAGGCCTGGGGTTCAATGCCTAGCACAGGGAGGGAAGGAGTTAGGAAAGGAGAGGGAAGAGAGGGAGAGGGAGAGGGAGAGGGAGAGGGAGAGGGAGAGGGAGAGGGAGAGGGAGAGGGAGAGGGAGACAGACAGACAGACAAAAAAGGGAACAGAACAAATTCCCCATGGCTCACCACAGTAACAAAGGGCTCCATGAAGATTCCAAACATGCTGTGTGACTTTAAGGCAGCTTTCTGCCTCCATCTTGTCTAATATGGAAGGGAGAGCAAGAAGGGAGCCAATGAGGGGAGAAGATGTCTTTGTCACAGTAGGGATAGTGCAAAAACACCTCTTAGGAGACCCAACTCTCACTTAGACAAATCTACAGGAGGCTGTGGGCTGGAAGCTCAACATAGCGAGTGTTTTAAATGCCCAAAGGCTGGGTAAGTCGAATGGCCCTGAGATCCAGAGGGGAGCAGTCAGCAGCCAACACAACAGGAAGCTTGGTGTCTTAGGATGCTCGCACAGTAGAAGTTGTTGGAGTGTCTACAGCTCCATGTGAGATCTGGTGGTGCTGAGGGGGAAGCTGTGAGTAACCACAGAAAGGCACAGCGGAAGAATGTAAGGAACAAAGCTCACTAAACAATTCTGGAGTTCACAGAAGCACCCGTGAGAGAAAGCCATCGGACTGCAGAGCCAAACACCAAGGAAAAAGATCAGACCCCTTGTGCCCTTCTCTCAGCTCTGCAGCATTCTAGTGGAAGTCTGGAGAAGCTGTTGCAGCCACGGATAAGACTACAGATTGCTTGAGATATTCAGTATTTCGGGATTAGCATTTGATGTTGCTTTATTCATTTATTCATTCACCCATTCATTCATTCATTCATTCACTTTACATCCCCATCATTGCTCCCTCCCAGTCCCCCTCCCACTGTCCCTCCCCCTTCCCTTTCCCTCTGAGAGGGTGGAGGTTCCCCCGGGTATCCCCCTACCCTGACGAATCAAGTCTGTGCAGGGCTAAGTGCATCCTCTCCCACTGAGACCAGACAAGACAGCCTAGTTAGGGGAACAGATTCCACAGACAGGCAATAGCCTTAGGGATACCCCTGTTCCAGTTGTTCAGGGACCCACATGAAGACTGAGTCCATATGTGCTGGTGTGGGCAGGGTATGGAGACTAGGTCCAGCCCATGTATACTCTTTGGTTGGTGGTTCAGTCTCTGAGCCCCCAAGGGTCCAAGTTGCTTGACTCTGTTGGTCTTCCTGTGGAGTTCCCATCCACTTCTGGGCCCTCAATCCTTTCCCCAACTCTTCTACAAGGCTCCCCAAGCTCCATCCAATGTTTGGCTATAGGTCCCTGCATAATTCTAAGTCAGAAGCTTGATGGAGCCTCTCACAGGACAGCCATGCTAGGCTCCTGTCTACAGGCATAACAGAGTATCATTATTAGTGTCAGGGATGGTGCTTGCACATGGGATGGGGTCTCATGTCGGGATGCTTATTGCTTGGCCATTCTCTCAGTCTCCCCTCCATCTCCTGTCCCTGCATTTCTTGTAGACAGAATGAACGTGAGGCTGAACTTATGTGGATGGGTTGGTGTCCCTACCATTACAATGGGGTTCCTGCCTGGATACATGGGTTGGCCTCTTCAGGTTCCATATCCCCAATGTTGCAAGTCACAGATAAGGTAACCCCCACTGATTCTTGGGAGCTTTCCCTATCCCAGGTCTCTAGCATATTCTTAAGAAGCCCCCCACCTCCTCCAGCTGCAGATTTCCATTCATCCTCATGGCCATCTGCCCCTCTCTCCTGTCCTTCCCCTCACCTGATCATGAACCCCCCTCCCATTTCCCTCCCCATCCTCCCTCTCTCAGCTTCCTCCCTCCATTTACCTCCTAGGACTATTTTATTCCCCCTTTCTAAGTGAGAAAGTGAGACGCATCCTCAATTGTGCCTTCCTTCTTGATTAGTTTCTTTGGGTCTATGAAGTATAGCATGGTACGTGTGTTTTATGACTAATATTCACTTGTGAGTACATACCATGCATGTCCTTTTGGGTCTGGGTTACCTCACTCAGGATGATATTCTCAACTTCCACTCATTTGCCTGAAAAATGTCTTTGTTTTTAATAGCTGAATAATATTCCATTGTGTAGATATACCACATTTTCTTTATCCATTCTTCATTTGAGGGACATCTAGGTTATTTCCAGTTTCTGGCTATTACGAATAAAGCTGCTGTGACCATATGTGAGCAAATGTCCCTGTGGTACTAGGGCATCTTTTGGATATATGCCCAGGAGTGGAATAGCTGGGTTTTGAGGTGAAACTAGTCCCAGTTTTCTGAGAAGCCACAAAATCTATTTCCAAAGTGCTTGTACAAGTTTGCATCCCCACCAGCAAATGGGGGATGTCCTATCATTTGAGGTTTAGATCTTAGCCATTCTGATGGTTATAGGAAGGAATTTCAGAGGCCTTTTGATTTGCATTTCCCTGATGACTAATGACATTGAACATTTCCGTTAAGTGCTTCTCCATCATTGGAGATTTCCCTGGTGAGAATTCTCTGTTTAGCTCTCTACCCCATTTTTAGTAGGGTTATTTGGTTTGTTGGTGTCTAACTTCCTGAGTTCTTTATAAATTTTTGGATATTAGCCATCTGTCAGATGTAGGGTTGGTGAAGATCCTTTCCCAATCTGTAGGCTGCTGTTTTGTCCTCTTGACAGTGTCCTTTGTTTTACAGAAGGTTCTCAGTTTCATGAAGTCCCATTTATCGATTGTTGGTCTTAGAGCCTGAGCCATTGGTGTTCTGTTTAGGAAGTTGTCTTCTGTATCAATAAGTTCAAGGCTATTCTCACTTTCTGTTCTACTAGATTTAGTGTATCCGGTTTTACATTGATGTCTTTGGACCACTTGGATTTGAGTTTTGTGCAGGGTGATAAGTACGGATCTACTAGAGCTCTTCTACATGCAGGCATCCAGTTAGACCAGTACCATTTGTTGAAGATGCTTTCTTTTTCCATTGTATGGTTTTGCCTTCTTTGTTAAAAATCAAATGTCTATAGATGTGCAGGTTTATTTCAGAGTCTTCAATTCAATTCCACTGATCTGTCTGTTCCTGTACCAAAAACAATGCGGCTTTTATTACTATGGTTCTGTAGTACAGCTTGGGGTCAGCAATGGTGATACCTCCAGAAGATTTTTTTTATTGTTCAGTATTGTTTTAGCTATCCTGGAGTCTTGCTATTTAGCCAAAGGTTACTTCAAGTTCACTGTGTAACCCAGACTAATCTCTACCTCCTAATCTCCTGCCTGTGTCTCACAATGCTAGGATCGCAAGCACATGACATCATGCCTGGCTGGCTTGAGACTGCACATTCTCATCTCAAATGACTGGACTTTTTATTAATCCCCAAGTCTATCAGTGTGCATTATTAATGTTTTAAGGTGGCCAGAGTTGCCAGGTGTGCTTGTGGACACCTGTCATCCTAATCCTCAGAAAACTGAGGCAGGAAAACATCTTGAAGTTCCAGGACAGTCTGGTCTACAAAGCAAACTCCAGGCAAGGTAGGGCTACATAGTGAAGCCTTTTATCCAACAAACACAGAAACCAAATAAGGCATTTTAAAACAAAGAAAATGGCTGGAGAAAAACAAAGGGTTTGCCTGAAGGATTTTCAAGGGATAGAGGGAGGAAATGCAGGCAGAGTGGTCTTAAAATACTGTGGTGTAAGAAAAGTGAAGTCATTTCACGACAGCTCTCCACAGACCCTCACTCACTCGTTAAACTGCTTCTATTGAGAAAGAGAGAAAATGTGTCCACACAGTTCTCATGAGAAACTATTTAATAAAGATAAATAGAAACAATTCAGGGAAATCCATTGTAAAAAGCAGAATATGGAAGGGGTGATGGAATGTCTTAAGAGAAAAGCTTGGTGGGAAATGGGGAGGAAGAAGGAAACCTTTCAGTGACCAGCGTCTGTCAGTCTCCTGAGCTAACACTGTTTGCTTGTCCTGACCTATCATCTCACCAGTTCTCTCAGTCCCTTGCTTTGGTTTTGGTGCAGCCAACCAGAGAAGCTAGTAGTAGATTAGCACAGGGACCTGCTAGGATACCTCTGGTCCTTCCAGTTTCTATGTGGGCAAGGATCTGGAGCCTGTGGTTATATCCCTCTAGAATTCTCTGGTCTCCTTTGTCAGTCAGCAGCTTCCTGTTTAAGGTTTTCGAGAGACTCTAGCGATCTTTTGCCTTCCTCTTCATAGTTTAGATGGTCACTGTTCCTGTGCATGGCTGGAAGCCTCACCATCTCTTGATGGCTCTCTTACCCTGCTCTCAATTCTTTGAATAGAACCTCTGTTAAACTTATTCTTGAGGGAAACCTCTGGTTCTTTCCAGAAACAGTACCTATCCACAAGATCGCTTCTATTTTCAATGGGAGCTGGGAGAAAAGATGTCAAACAATTCACTTGTAGCCAGTGATGAATAGGTTTACTGGTGTGTCCAGATAATACTAGACAGAGTGGAGGGACCAAGGTGTACAATTCCAGACTGTGCAACAGTGAGTGTAGAGTCTAATTACTGATAAAGCCAAGAGCAGGGAAGAAGTCTCACTCTAACTGTTTTGTAAGATCTTTATGGGAAGAAGACACTGCGTGAGAGCCTTCGTGCATCCTACCTCAGTCTTCTCCAGCATTTTGTAAGCACAGTGCATCCATTGGCTTTACTTATTTTAAGCAAAAGGGGAAGGGCCAATACTGGGTGCCTAGGATCCAAAATATGGGTAACCCAATGGTGGAAGGAAACTGTTCCCGCCATGAGCTTCAGTCAGGGAGGATAAGGAGGAGGTAAAGAAACTAGAGGAAGAAATGTCGCTGCCTGGAAGCTCTAAGACCCAGCCTTTGTCGGGCACACCTGAAGCCTCTCCTGCTCAGGCCCTGGTTCCTCACTTCTGAAAGAGTGTTCTGCCATCTTCCTTCCTCCATTAGCATGTTTCTCTGCTGTAGACTGCCCATCAGCTCAGACATCTTGTAAGCTAAAGGCACAAATTCTCTGATGTAGATACCACTCTTGTCTGCATTTTGCAGGTGGAAAGAAGCCATTTAGCAGACTGGTTCTGAGCCAGGCAGCTTCACAGGGTGCCCTGCCTGCTGGGGCCATCCCAGTGCCATGCAAAGATTTTCTACAATCAGAATTTAGAAGTCATGGCTACAGCCTCCTCTGACAATAAGGATGACAGAGGCAAGATCAGGTAACAGCCTCTAAACATCCATTTTCTGGCATACATACCTATTAATGAAAAAGTTTAAATGTGCTAAAAACCACTTGGAAAATTTAAAATGCTCGTGCTTTCAAGGCTAGTTGGGCTTATTAATTTTCCATCACAATAAACCCGATTGGTTCTGCTATAATCTTCAATATTTGAGAATCAATGCATGCCAGCAAGGAGCTGGCTAGCTTTTAATTTGCCCTTTAATTTTCAATCCATGTGGTTCTTAAGAAAGAAATTTAACATATTGATTTGAAATTCAGTTCAAAGAAAAATCAGTTCCCTCTAGGCAGCAGGTTTAAATGAAT
The DNA here is from genome assembly GCA_028551405.1 of Uromys caudimaculatus. NCBI lineage: Eukaryota > Metazoa > Chordata > Mammalia > Rodentia > Muridae > Uromys > Uromys caudimaculatus. The sequence goes on from CM052709.1 coordinate 50,027,607, forward strand.
GATCAGGGCAGCCATTGAGTCACTGCTAAAGGCCTGAAATTTCTGTTGCATAAGAAGAGTGTGTTCCTGAGGGGGAAAAATGCTCATGCCTGAGGGGTGAATGAAATGCATCCTGAATGGAATATGCTTTCCCGAAGGCATGTGCTGGGTATGTATACTCATAGAATGAAGACCATAAAGAATAAGGTTGTCTGGTGAAGAACACGGCTAATACGGTAGATGGCTAGAACCCAACGAAGACGGTTGTCTTTAGTTGTCATTGTTTTCTTCATTCTTGATACTTCTTTCTTCATGTGTAAATGTACATGTCTGTGTGATGTATGTGCACTTGTGTGCAGAGAAACACACCTACACATGCAGAGGCCAGAGATGGACATCAAGTGTCCTGCTCTGTCATTTTATGCCTTACTCTTTGAGTCAGGGTCTCCCACTGAATCTGGAGCCAGGCAAATGGCCAGCAAGTACCAGTGTTTTCCACCCACCCCCATACATACAGTTCTGGGCTTACAGGTGCACATGTGGCTTTACAAAGCATTAATATGGGTGTCAGGATCCAAAGTCAGGGCCTCATGCTTGTATAGTAAGCACTCTTAAACCATCTCTCTAGCCCCTAACCCTTACTTTTTCACTAGTATCTCCGATTTTTATGTCACAATAAACAAGCAAAAAAAAAATTAGTGAGTTATTCAGAAAAACATGTAGGCTTAGATTTTTCAAAACCTGCTTTAATTAAGGTGCTTAAATGCTTCAACCTTGCTTCTAGCCCACTAAACAGAGAGAGTAGAGAAAGAAGGTTACTAGGAAAAGAGGGTTGTGGACATGCTTAGAAGTAGTTCTTTGGGGAGATTCCACTCTCCATTGTCAGGATATCAGCAGTCCCCTCCAATAGCAAACATCAAACACAAATCAGTAGCAGCAGTTCAATCTGTTCAATCCAGCAGAAACCGTAAGGACCCCCCAAATTGCCACGAGTTAGCATAAGTAGCAAGAATCAGCTGGAATACCAGGTGACAAGTGAAGACCAGCAAAGTCTTAGAAGGAGTAGCAGTGCAAGAGCATCCTCTCGCTGCCTGTGGAGTTATATTTATATGTTTTCTAAGCATCATATGCCCTCCCAAGCAACCACTCCAGCAGGACATGATATGCCCTCTAACGTGTCTGCTTCAGCAAAACATCCTTTCACAAGATAGATTCCAGGAAAAGTATCACATGACACAACTGAGTTTCCAAAGAAACCAAAATTTTTCACTTCAAAATGTGTCAAAATTCTATGCCAATGCTTTAAAAGAAATGCATTCATTCAATAAATACAGAAGTGGATGTGGTGATACAGACCTCTAATCCCAGCACTTAGGAAGTGGGAGCAAGAGGATCAGGAGTTCAAGGTCATCCTGGCTACATAGGAAGTATAGAAAATCCTACTCTTTTTTAAAAAACGGCACTTTAAATGTAATACTCAATAAAGTAACACATAGAAAGCACATAGTAAGCTAATTATTCAACGGATCTTAGATATATGATGATAATCTTCCTGGTGATGTTAATTCCCCAAGCAATATGCTAATTGAAAGAAAAATATTCATGAATAAGAAAGCTATGGCACCCATTGTAAGAGCTTTCCTTTCTGTTTGGGCATAATGCTAATGGGGTAGCACTATAAAGGAAAGAAACTGGTATTCTGCAGCACATGTATAAAAGCCTTCTCAAAACGTTCTATATTATTGAGTCTAAGAGAAAGATTTGAACCGTGTGTCAAGAGGTCAGTTTCTTTTCTTAAAACTCTTAAGATACATGCTCCCATCTCATGAATGCTAGGGACTATGGACCCCCTTTCACTTGGGCCACACCTGGGATGGTCTTCAAGGCCAGAGCACGGATAGGAGGGAGGATAATGCAGAAACTAAGGCTGCAGAAATGACAACAGAGTTTGGGACAGAATACACCATTACTTCCTGAAGATAATCAGTGGATACATTTACCTCCCCTGAACCCTCCCTTTCTTTCCTGAGTTTAATACAATTACTAAATATTTTGGGAAACATATAAGTACTCGTCAAAAGAGAGAGAGAATTAGACTTTGAAGCACAACTCCAAAGCCTTACTTTTTTCTTCCAGTTTCTTTACAAGCATGATGCTTTTGCGTAATTTAATTGGCTCATTTCTCATTTTCCTGTCATCTCTTTCTTGTTTCCTAGCCAAGGGGCAGACCACTGTACTGTGTGCCATTGTTTTAACCTGTATCAAAGGCCTTATTATGCATGCCTTGTCATAGGTAATATCAAAATCCATAATCCTCACCTTCAACTGAATTAAGTATAATTGGACTTAAAACAACCAATTACGTCCTCAATTCAGCTGGTGTGTGAGGTGAAGAAGGCAATTTCCCTGCAGGAAATGGGCCTGTCCTGGCTCTGTGAGATGCATTTAGAGGAATCTTACCTTTGTTCGAATTCCTTGCCAGGCCTGTTTCCCACTGTACCTCCCTGAGCTCAGGGGATTTCCAACACTCCCCACCATGCCAGAAACATGCCTCGCATCTCTCTGGTGGCCTTCGCTGCCTCTTCTCTCTGCAGTGAAGCCTTTCTCAAGCACTGTGACTCCCCTCCGAATTCCCACTCTTCCTGCCTAAGCTCCGTGGCCACCTCCTTCCTAAGGCCTTCCCAAAGCTTAGGATACTTTTCTTCCCATCATTCCTTGACACCTATCACGTGTTCTAATACTGTGCCTGTTTTTATAGCAATTGGAGTCTCTATTGTTTTGTTTTGTATCCTGTGAATTCATTAAGGATAAGACTTTTGAAGTTTTATTTATACATCCAGTTTGTCCCCCCACATAGAGTACCTTTGTTCTGGGCAACATTCCATCATTGTTTTTAACAAATAAATAACCAACCACTCAACATATTGTGTGTTCAAAATCCTCATGAAGGTCAAATATGCTTTCCTCTCCCCAGAAGAATTTTCTAATAAACCTTCTTTCCCTGTTCACATCTTTAAGAAAATAAATAGAAAGCCTTGCACAGAGGAAAACGCTAATGTTGGCTTTTTGTTCTCCCTGCAGCATCTCTGTCTATAAAACTCTTTTCCTCTAATCATTGCAGTGAACTTGTGCTGTGCCCTGGTAAATGCTGTGTCTGATGTGAACTTTTCCTAATATATTCAGCTCTCTAGCCAGGAATTTTCATTAAACAGTGGCCTGTGCTAGAAGCTGCCTTATGTCTCTGCACGACTGTTTGCCTCTTTTATAACACAGGTGAGGTACTCTCAGAACTGTCCTATTTTCCACCTCTTTGCTATTTGAGATGATCTTAACACGTGTTCTTTGAAGTAGTGATTTCTTTTTAATTACTCCTGGACTCTCTAAGAGAGGACTTGTAGGCTCACAGTCTACAGCATGAAAACCGTGTGGTTATTCCAATAAATCAAAGAATGTTTCTCTCTTGCCTTAACCTCCAGAAGAACCTGTTTAGTGTATGCTCCCAATAAATTATGTTTTTAAAGAATACCTCATCAGTTGAGCCAGAGTAGAACATTCAGTTTGTTCGGATGATCAGCTGATCACCCAACCGTATGGGCTCCACAATACAAGGCCGTGTTCTATGAGAACTGCTTGAAGTGTTCTCAGACTTGAACCCAAATCTCGGAGCTTTCTCCCACCCTTTATCTAGATCTTCCCTATAGCTGTTGACTGGGTCCCCTTCAATGCTAGCTATTATAGACCAGCCCTCCATCACACTCCTAAGAATGGCTCCAATAACATTTATGGCTTTGTGCTTCCAAGATGTGTCCCAAGAGCCAGCTGTGCTAACTCAAGACTCTGGTCCAGTTGTCTTATGGGTGCCTCGGACACAAGCGAACATTGCAGGCAGTGTCTCTCTATCCCTCCATGCTCCAGACGATGCTGTGTCCAAAAACAACTAGACAGGGAGGTTGGAATCTAGGAAACTTTTTAGCTCAGATATTTATTTAATAATGGAAACACTGGTCCAAAAATTTCCTACAGAGGCCTCTGCTTGCAGATGGATTTATTTATACATAGCTACAAAAATACCATTTCTGAAATGCTCAAGGAGGGCTCAGTATTTAATCTTTTTGTGTGTGTGTGTGATTTCTGGAAAAGCTCTTTCAACTGGAAAAAATAAAACCTCTTTTTTCCCCTCCCTTTCCCAACCTCTTCTATAAGCGTAACCAAGACTACAAAAAGGAAAAACGGAAAACAGAGCATGTTCGGGTATTTATGATTTGATGCTTCATTGATAAAGACTTTATTTTTTCCAGAAAAATCTGGGCACACTTTCTTCTTCATGTTTTTTCCAGATACTATCCTATATTTAGCAGAGAAAGTGGTCATAGATATTTTTATTTCATTTAACACTTAGCAACGTTGTGTATGTTGCCATTATGCTGCTTAAAACAAATGTAGTAGTTCTTATCATTCTAAGGGAGGAATTCCCTAGAAAATGTTACAGAATTTTAAATCTCACTAAATGAAAAGAACCCACTTTACTAATTAGTAGGACATGAGTCCCCATTCTTCACATTTTAGTGCCACCTTTCGTAACTCCAGTCTCGGGTTTGCTGTCCCTCCACGTCTTGGCATCTTCCTGGAGCAGAGACAGCAGAGGCATGAGAGCCAAGCGGAAGGGGCTACAAGGGCTACCTTCCCTCGGCTCTATTGTGTTCTAGGACAGGCTGAGAAAGCAGCAACAAGCTTAGTTATCAAGTCCAGAATATCCTTCCTTCCTTCCTTCCTTCCTTCCTTCCTTCCTTCCTTCCTTCCTTCCTACCCACCTTCCTATCAGATCCAAGGGTACCCCATTCCCCCCCAAAATAGCAGGCCCACTGACTCAGCCCAAAATTTACTGTAGGTCCAGCTCAATCTGGTCTCTAGGAGGATTTCTGGTGGTTAGATAAAAGCCAGCGTTCCTCAGGGACTCATGAAACTGCTTCCCTCTGCCAAAAAAGAGTCTTTTCCTTTTCCTCTGGCAGAAGGGACATATGGCTCTCTACTGACAAGTACCAGTGCCTGCATATCAAAGCCCGTGCCAGCCTCCAGGCTTCCTCAGTCCCTTCCCACAAACACTTGCTAAAGAAGTCAAAGCCCCTACCTTAGTTTCCTGACCCCTCCTCCACTCACCCTCCTATGGCCGCTGTTCCCTACTATTCACATACTTAGTCTCCTGTACTCTCTCTAGCTCTTCCTGCGGCCACTATTCCCTCCTACGCCTGCTTCCCTGGCACTGGCCGTGTTTCTCTCTCTGATGATCCTCTGGCTGTTCTCTCTCTCTCTCATAGCTACAATAAAAACCTCAATCGCATTATCAGGTAGTCAGGTTAACAGTTTCTTTCTTTTTTTTTTTTAATTTATTTATTTTATATATATGAGTACACTGTAGCTGTCTTCAGATACATCAGAAGAGAGCATCAGATGGTTGTGAGCCACCATGTGGTTGCTGGGAATTGAACTCAGGACCTTTGGAAGAACAGTCAATGCTCTTAACCACTGAGCCATCTCTCCAGCCCAGCAGTTTCTTTACTGCACCTCTCACTTACATGCCCTTCCTTCCCCTACGCCCCCTCCTTCCCACAGCTCTTCCATTCCTATCACTAAGCTTCTTGGTGGAAGCAAGGAATGCTTAGTGCACGGAAAGGCACTTTGTAACCACGAAAGAGAGAGAAACAAAATGTTACTTTGACAAAGAGTAGAGGAAATTATTTCAAAACCAGGCCTGCTCTGAGGTCCTCTAGGTCGTTTTCCATAGTAGTTTCTTAATTGTTTTTAAAAGGCTTCCAGAGCAGCAGAGGGATTTTCCATCCAACCTTTTCAAAGTTTGGGGCCAAGTAACTAGTCAGAAGGCAGAATCGCTGAACGTCATCTAGCAAGTCTTCCTTAGCAAGCAGGACAAACCTGACGGAAGCCTGAACTATCTGCTGTGTGTAAGGTGGGCACTGCCCTGCCTCTCTTCAGCTCCCTCCAGATGCTGGTATCTGAATCAGTCACACAACAAGAGGATCCTTCACCATATTAATGGCTCAAAGATGTGAGGTTTTGTTTCTTGTGCTCATGTAACTAAGATAGCCGTTCCTAAAGTGCAGAAACCGCTCTCCAAACAGTGTTCAAGACCTCGGGTTGGTCCCATGTTTAGGCTCCATAACCTTCAACCCAGAGCTCCTAGTGTTTGTGCACAAGTCTCAGAACCAGCAGAAAGAGAAGCAAAAGAGAACACATCCTTAGCCACTTTGCCTGGAAGGGATGTGTGCCATCTCTTCTTACATTCCCCTGCCAAGGCCTTGTTGCAGACCCCATCCATTTAAGAAGCGTTAGGAATCACAGCACCCGGGCACACAGCCATGAATGCATGGAAGAGGATGGCTCATGCAGGTTTACAGCCACTGTCAAGTGTCACATAAAAGGGTGTAAAGAGCATCCGTGCTGGATGGCACCTTGGACATCATCTCCCTCAGCATCCCTCAAAGTGTACACATGCCATGTAGCTTAGGTACCTGCCGGGAAGGTTACATAAAATGAGTTTTTCCTGACATGTGTGATGCATGCATCATTTCTACCAATGTATTTCATTTTCCTCATTACCCAGTTGTCAGTAGCTTCAGCCGACTATTAAGTTGTGACCCACAATAGGATCTGGCCACCACGTTAGAAATGACATCTATGAGTCTCTGGGCAGGGAGGGTATAGGATATACCCAAAGACACAGATATTTAGTAGCAATTTGAGTCCACACTTGCAGTCACTAGCCATTAACCCAGGGATTTATTTTTTTTTTTATTTTAACTATGTTTCTTAGCTTGTATATTACATATGAGTATCTTTATTGGAAAAATGTAAAATGTTTGATATAACTAAGCACTTATATGCAACTTATTATAAAATATTTTCTCTGAGTCTGCATGTTTTAAATTTGAAGATTACTTATTAAAATATCAAAGATTTCTAAGCCCATTGAAAACCAAGAAATTGCCAGGCAGTATGGTGCATGTCTTTAATCTCAGCACTTGGGAGGCAGAGGCAGGTGAATCTCTGAGTTCAAGGCCAGCCTGGTCTACAAAGCAAGTTCCAGGACAGCCAGGGCTACACAAAGAAACCCTGTCTCAAATAAACAAACCAAAAACAAAACCTTTAGAAATAAGCTTTGTTCTTCCTTGTGTATGACTTTAGGAGTGAAATCAATTTATTTTTGCCTGGTATGGTGATGCCAGCAGAACTCAGGATAGCAATGCATTGCGATAAAATTTTCCCTTCTATTCTAAGAGGCTGGAATTTCTGCTGAACCTCACAGCCAGAGTTAATAATACACCCGAGGTCACTGAAGACTGTGTGCTCAACCTGATTGTCTAACGTGCGTTTAAGAGAACCATGTAACAATCAGGTTTAGTGGCCTTGATTTTCCATGTAATCAGTTTTTACAACCAAAGCTAATTCGTAGCTGTGATCTTGGGTTATATACTCTCACATGAGCAATGCATGTGTATCATTTGCTGAGAGAACCAAAGGCAGAGATTTAAAGCAATCTTCTAAAATGAATATCTAGCATACGTGTTGAACACAACATTTGGATATCGGCTGATAAACAACAGTGCTTGTAATACACTGTGGATCTAGGTCACTTGGGGTCAGTTGGAGCCAGTGACTTAATCCTGTTAAAGATTTCTGTAAAATATTTCTCGTTCCTTCCCTATGTGATGATTTCTATGGAGTTCAGTAAAGATAGAGCCACAGATACAAACACAGGGACAGAATCACAAGACAGGCCTCACGCAGTCACATGTTCAGACCAAGGCGACAGGGAAGAAGACACAGGGCTCATGAAGTAGAGGTTTCAAGTCTGAACTTATTCTTGGTTAAATGACTCCAAGGGCAACTGCTTTTATTTCTTTCCTGTGACATTAATGCATTATTGGTGACTAGTAGTTAATCAGTAATGAACTCAACCATGCACTCAGGAGGCAGAGGGAAACAGATCACTGTGAGTTCCAGGCCAGCCTGGTCTACATATCAAGTTCTAGGACAGCCAGGATTACATAGTGTGACCCTCTCTCAATTTTATTCAGTTTTGTTTATTATTAGTGGTGGTGGTGGTGGTGGTGGTGCTGCTGCTGCTGCTGCTGCTGCTGCTGCTGCTGGTGTGTGTGTGTGTGTGTGTGTGTGTGTGTGTGTGTTAGGGGACAACTTTTGAGAACTGGTTCTGTCCTTCACCATAGGTCCTAGGGACAGAAGTCAGATGGTCAGGCTTTTGATGCAAGCACTTTCACCAATGGAGCCATCTCTCTGTCACTCTTTAAAATATTTAAATTATAAAAACTGCTGGTAAGAGAATTTCTAAATTTACCTTGCAGTTTCTTCCTTATTAAGAAAACATCTCAATACACAGGCATGCAAGACTTTAATGACTTTGAGTCTTTCTTTGTTCACAAAGTTATAGTCAAATTAGAGAGTTGCTTTGAGGCTTTTGTCTAGAGCAAAATTTGAGACAGAGCACCCCACTATGGGAAACATGACTGCCTTGATCTTGAAGGAAGTATTATTAAGAATCCTTCTCTGAAATGAATACCCCCTTTTTAAATTCAGTCATATTTTTATTTTTCTTACATTTTTAACAAGGCTTGTGATGTTATTATGGTCTCTTGCCAACGGTTTTCATGAACAAAATATGAAATGACACTTTTTTGAGCCCCCTTATACAATTTCCTGAAAGAATTGTGCAGTGCTGGGTAGTTGATATTATAAGTAACGAGTGAGATTCATAGGGAGACGCTCCCAGGTGCGGACTCCAGTGGGTTGTAGGGAACGGCTCATTTGGTTGAGAAACCCACCCTGAATGCACAGACTGTCTTCAAGGGAAGAAGCCTGCCCGGAGCACAACCTGTGATAATGTCTGTCAGAAGAGAATCTCCTCATTTCCTGCAAATCTGGCTAGTGCCCTGGAACTGGACTGCATCTGTAGTGGCTTCACTTTGATGTCAAATAGGAAGGTCTGAGTGAATCTGGACACAAGCCTCTTATAGACCTGGCTGCCCATCCTAACGTCCTCCTTCTCTACCTATTTGACATCAGGCAATCCGCTGCACACCCCTGAGCCCTCCTGTCACTCAGCTGAAGACTGGAAGTATAAACACTATTGAATTTTATGAGGACTAAATGAGAAAGTAGTTAAGAAAATGTTGACCATAGAAAATGTACAATAAATGCCATCCAATACCACTTTCAGGTCTCAACAGAAACATCACAAATAACTGCTGCAGGCTGCACTTTTAATTTCTTATTACGTTTACTTCTTTGTTTGTTGTTTGTTTATTTATTTATTTCATGTGCGATGGAGGCAAGCACATGCCACTGTCCAAGCACGGAGGTCCAAGCACAGGTTCTCATAATCCAGCTCTCTTTCCATCACGCGGGTCCTGGAACTCAAGTTCGGGCACTAGGAAGTGCCTCAACCCATTTAGCCATCCCATCTGCTCCACGCTCATTTTAAATGATACTTAGGCAAATACCTTTGCACTATAGAAATATCATTAATTTCTACAGAACTCCAGATTTATTTAGAAGGGACTTTGTAGACCAAGTCTGGTCTTCTTGTAACATTTCACGGGAAGACCATTCATGGGTATCACATAGCAAAAACAAAGGAACCCAGCGCAGTAACGTGTTAAGGAGTAGGTCACCTGTCAGTGTGAGGCGGTGGATGGCACCCTCGTAGAGAGCAGCTCTAGCACGCAAGCTTCTCCTGCAACTGTTAGTCACTTGTGGACTCAGAATCTCTGACGAGAACACTCTCTGGGCTTCACTGGGATGCACCACTGCAGGTCACAGGCTCTCTTCTTGGTTTCCTAATTTGTTTCAGATGATGATAAATGATCAATGAATCCAAATATCAAAACAGCTTGGGCAAGGTGTTACCCTATTTTATCCCCCAGGGAACCTTTAAAAGGGAGGGAATCCAAATAATTATCTAGGCCATTTTCTATCTGTCTACATAGTTTCCTTGCTGTTGCCTGGTTGATGAAATCACAGTTCTTAGTCTGGTCCTTACCCATTTAAATCTTCCAGTTTAGGAACTTATTTTGTATTTGTTTGTTGTGTAGATTTGCAGTGCTCTGGGTCAAACCCAGGGGCTTGTGTACTGTAAGGAAGTACTGGACCACAGGGTCACATATCAAGCTGACTGGATTTCCACACTTGTGAACTTCAAAAGTTATCTTCTATGTAAATGCATTACTTGCTTTGAGTAAAAGATTTAATAAGTTACACACCTATATCAAAACAGGATCTAGCCTGTGTTTGGGAAGACTTCTGTCTTTACTGGGGGATGGGGGGATTAGTTAGCAAATCTCCTATTCTGCATTATATTGCATTAAATTTCCCTTGTGAAAATATGTAATTTCAAAGGCAGTTTCATAGAAAACAACAGTCCAACTATTTGTCAATGACACAATTGCAGCTGTTATATCTTCCCCAAGACCAAGAAGTGTGGACCCACTCCATGCTGAGTAAATGTCACCTGAACATAGTCACAATTGGTCAAATTAATCCGAGACATACAATTCTATGACAATCCACATTCATTAAACACAACTTTCTATAACATCTTATGAGGTCAGAATATAAGCATCATGGCTCGTTAAAATGTGGCTTCTGGAGAATCCTATCTGTTTGCCATTGATTTATCAAGAGTCAATAGCACAAAACCAAGCGGAAGGATGAGCCGTCTCCTTTTACACAGATATGTCTTTGACTCTTAAAGTTCAAAGCTGAGACCAGCAGGCTCATAACTATTTCAATCAACTGAAACTACTCCCCTGTTCCAGTGAACAGAATTTTCCTGTTTGCAATTTTCAGCTGGCAGATGAGAAACGCATGAAGCTTTATCCAAATGGAAAAGCCAGTCACTCTTGGTAAAGTAGAAGGGGAAATTGTCGGCTCTCAGAATTTGTCACTGGGGAGAATATTAACCTGATGCAACTTATTTCTTTGAATAGGAACAAGTCACAGAGTGTTGAATAATTCCCCCCACTTTACTGTACTCTCACCATATTAAACGTCACCATTTTCCAATTCCCTGAGGGGCAGTCACTCACCTCTCCTCCAACTCCTACACACACACACACACACACACACACACACACACACACTTACTTATACCGTGGCGACTTGGAAATTTCTGGACAGGGCTGGGGAAAAGGTAGAAGACAGACAGGGAAAGGAATCTCTCCTTCCTGGGACCACAGCCAAACCCCAGCCAAGATTATAAAGAAGTGAAACAACGTGGGCCCGGGGACATTCCTTCGGTGTCAGCTTTCCACTGACCCATGTGAGTTACATGGGAAACTGCACATGCTGAGTGCAGAGGCCCTGGGGAAGGAAAAGCAGTGTTTACACAATTAAGACTCAGCTGCCTTCCAAACTCTTCACTGCTTTGTTGTCTGCCTTAAGTCTCAGAGAGAGTCCTACAAAGTATGCTGGACACTATTCAAAAGGAGATGAGCTATGAACTAATATCAGGTTCTCACCTTGTGGACAGTGTGTGTGTGTGTCTGTGTGTGTGTCTGTGTGTGTGTCTGTGTGTGTGTGTCTGTGTGTGTGTCTGTGTGTGTGTGTGTGTGTGTGTGTGTGTGTGTGTGTCTGTATGTGTGTCTGTGTGTGTGTGTCTGTGTCTATGTATGTGTCTGTGTCTGTGTGTGTGTTGGGGTGTCTAGGGAGGAGAGGGGGGATCCTCAGCTCTATTAACATCCATCCACCAGCTTTTTCTATGCTCCACTTCTGGTATTTTCCATAGCAACCTCCTTCAGAGGATGGTCCAGGGTTACTTGGATGCATGCATAATAAACAGAGGCATCTGGAAGTGCAACTCGCCCCTTCTATGTGGTTATGGCAGTGGCTGAGAGGGCACCCTCTACCAGAAACTGACATTTGTTCTACTGAAGCCGGGATGTGCCCTGAAGTCCTTCCTGGGTTCTTCCTTGCAGTCCTTTCTCGACAACTCATTTACAGACCAGCCTTTGTCTTAGGTCATTTTCGAGGAATAGAATGGGAGAGAAATAGATGAAAATGTCTTTCCAGACAGCTGCCAGCCTGTTCATGACCCTTGCAGGACAGTCAAAAACTAAGTTGGTAAAGAGTCCAGCTTCCAAGCCAGTTCACCACCGTCTAGATTTTGACATTGATGGAGTCACTTAGCCTTACTATAGTGGATGACCATAAAGGCATGGACTAGGGTCCATTGAGGGCAAGTCTACAGACACAGAGAAGAGAAAACAGGGTGTCTTTGCTTCCCTTCTTCCCATTCCAAGCCTTGCCCAGCACATGCAGAGGATAGCACAGAGTCCCAGCCCAATCAACAGTCTCATCCACTAACATATATCATTTCTCTGGACAAATGACTGGTTTTCAGGAGAATTCTGCTCAATGCTGCTCTTGAGATGCCTGTTTCTTTCAAGAAGCTGACCACGCAAAACCGGGGCAGGGGTCTTATCTCTGGGACTGGAAGCTCCTAGAGTCATGTACTACCTCAGCCCCATCTCCCTGTTCCCTGCTCTCTGTCCTGGATTCTAGCAGTAGTGGTTTGAATAGGTATGCCCCCCCCCCCAGACTCATGTGTTTGAATGCCTGGCCACAGGCAGTGACACTATTAAGAGGTGTGTTCATGTTAAAATAGGTGTGACCTTGTTAGAAGAAATGTGTCACTCCGAGGAGAGGGGCTTTGAGGACTCCTAGTGCTCAAGCACTTCTCAATGCGGAAGAGACCCTCCTGCTGGTTGCCTGCAGAAGACAGTCTCCTGAGTGCCTTTGGATCAAGATGTAAAACACTCAGCTCCTTCTAGACCACCATGTCTATCTGGACGCTGGCATGCTTCCCACCATGATAATAGACTGAAGCTCTGAAACTGTAAGCTAGCACCAATTAAATGTTGTCCTTTGTAAAAAGTTACATTGGTCATGGTGTCTCTTCACTGCAATGAAAATGCCAACTAAGCTACTAGCCACTATGGTGCCACCAGCTTCTGAATCTGGGGTTTATGAATAAGCTATCAAATCCTTGGCTCACTCAAAGCATACCCCACCTCTGCACTGATATTCCAAGGCTCTCCTTGGTCTAAAAACCTCTGAAGCTTGTCTGATTTCCATTTGATGCCACTGGAAAGTGTTTGACCCAGATCACTATCTGGTGTTGTGACTCACTGTGGAATGCTGCTTCCCAGGCACCCACTTAATCTCCATATGCACTTCCGTAGGCCACCAAGGACGTTCAGATCTCTACACTGCAGCTCTCTACTATCTGTGATCCAGCCATCTGGCTGTCATAGCCAGCTGCCTGCTTTACTTTACCTCAGATTTATTCCTCGGGTTTCAAGATCATGTATTAGAATGCCTCCTGAGGTACACAAAAACTGCATTTTGTGCCATTTGGAGTAATCGGTTCACTGAGAGATGGGTCTGTAATCACATACCAGTTCTTCAAAATCTCATGCAAGACAAGGTCAGGGATGTCCCTGTAGAAGCTGCAGATCTGACAAGCCACTTGGTCTGGGTGTACTGGAGCTGGTCCCTTCATTTCCCTATAATAAATCTGTTTACAGAGCTATGTAATGTGTATAAATATTATAGATATTTATAATGAAGCCAAAGATGGGGAAAAGAGATTAAAGTATTTTTCTATTAAAGATGATAAAAATGTTATTTATGGTCCTTCTCAGGAGATTTTTCAAGATGTTTCCCCCCTCTTCTCTATTTATCAAAATAGATGCACTAAGAAAAATAATACAATACATAAATTCTAGTTATATTAGCATAAAAATGAAAAGTAATCACAGGAAATGATTACAGTGTAAGTATGCTTATAAATTCAGTGTTTTTCTTGGCAAAAGATAGAGTGCATGATTTCTAATGAAAAAAAAAAGATACCATGTTCATTTCATAGTCTAAACTGGACTCTCTTTTAACATTAAAAAAAGGAAAAAATACCCAAGATGCTTAATGTGATTTAATATTGTTGTAATTAATCTAAACAGTTCTCTGCATTGTTCTAAAGCAGCCAGAATGGAACAGAAATGCCATTCTGATGGGCTCTGAGAAGAGAACACTGGCATTCACACTTGATCTGTGCATCCCACAAGGTGGGCCTGCTAGACAAAAGTGACCCAGTGTTAACCACAACAGGGGCTCCTGCACCAGCACGCACCTCTGCGCCCCGTGTCTCTGCCCTGCTTGTCCAGGATGAGTGTCTTGTCTTGGATTCCAACTAAGAGTTTGGAAGGAGCAGAACAAAGCCACAAGACATTCCAGCTGCCTTCCGATGGACAAGCCAAGACCACCATGTGCAAACTGTGAGTGGAAAAAACGTACTCCAAAGTCACATGGCATGGCTCCAAGGCTACACTCATCTGTAGTGCTACTTCTGAGAACGAAGGATCAATATTTTAAGATCTTTATCCTGGGCCAGCACTGTGGCTCAGGACTCAAGGTGTATCCTGCCAAGCCTGAGGACTTTTGGGACTCTCAACATGGAAGGAGGAAACTGAATTGTGCAAGTTGTCCTCTGACCTCCATAGTACACAGGTGCTCATGAATACATGAGCACAAACATGTGCGCACGCGCGCGCACACACACATACACACACGTAAATGTAATGTTTAAAAATGTTTTAATAAAAGATCTTTATCTTAAAGAATATTTACATTTCTGCCCTCTGACTTCTTTCTTGCCCTTACTCTCTAAACACAGCCTTCTTCATTTGCTGGCCCAGGTCCCAGGTTTTGTGAGGAAGAATTAAGCAAATGAAAGGGGAAAAGGAAAAACCTACCAAGACTAGCTAAGAAGTGAGGGAGAATGGGAAGAGTTGAAGGCCAAGCCGTGGATGGTGACTGCAGAAACATGGGTGAGAACGGGAGGAGCAAGCGTGGGTGTCGGGCACTGTGGAAATGATTTGCATAGGTGCTGAGCTGGATTGCCGAGGAAAGCCATCCAAGCACGCAACGTATGAAGCATTCTTTGAGACACAAAAAGACATGACCAGCTCTTAGCTTGTTTTGGATGAGCCTCAGATGGCATTTGATTCTCAACCTGTGGGTGGAGACCCCCTTGGCACTCAAATGAATTTTTCACAGAGATTGCCTAAGACCATCACAAAATATAAGTATTTACATTACAATTCATGTAGCAAAATTAGTTATGAAGTAGCAACAAAACTAATTTCATCATTAGGGGTCATCACATCATGAGGAACTGTATTAAAGGGTCAAAGCATTAGGAAGGCTGAGAACCACTGCCCTAAGCAATCCTAGGCCTTGGGCACTGTGGTGTTTATGTAGATCTCCAGTCAGTGTCTCTTTCATTTGGAACAACAAAAAAACCCAGGATAGCAAAAGCTATCCTTAACAACAAAAGAACTTCTGAGGGAATCAGCATCCCTGATCTCAAGCTGTACTACAGAGCAGTAGTGATAAAAACTGCATGGTATTGGTATAGTGACAGACAGGTAGATCAATAGAATAGAATTGAGAACCCAGAAATGAACCCACACACATATGGTCACTTGATTTTCGACAAAGGAGCTAAAACCACCCAGTGGAAAAAAGACAGCACCTCCAACAAATGGTGCTGGTTCAACTGGCGGTCTACATGTAGAAGAATGCAAATTGATCCATTCTTATCTCCTTGTACAAAGCTCAAGTCCAAGTGGATCAAGGACCTCTACCTAAAACCAGTTACACTGAATCTAATAGAAGAGAAAGTGGGGAAAACTCTCGAACACCTGGGTACGGGGGGGAAAGTTCCTGAAAAGAACACCAGGGGCTTATGCTCTAAGATCAAGAATAGACAAATGGG
>CM052709.1:50043947-50069524 GCA_028551405.1 Uromys caudimaculatus
AAAAAAGACAACATTTTCAACAAATGGTGCTGGGTCAACTAGTGGTCTACATGTAGAAGAATGCAAATTAATCCATTCCTATCTCCCTGTACAAAACTCAAGTCTAAGTGGATCAAGGACCTCCACATAAAACCAGATACACTGAATCTAATAGAAGAGAAAGTGGGGAAAAGTCTCGAACACATGGGTACAGGGGAAAAGTTCCTGAACAGAACACCAATGGCTTATGCTCTAAGATCAAGAATCGACAAATGGGACCTCATGAAATTACAAAGCTTCTGTAAGGCAAAGGACACTGTCAATAGGACAAAACAACAACCAACAGATTGGGAAAAGATCTTAACCAATCCTACGTCCAATAGAGGGCTAATATCCAATATATACAAAGAACTCAAGAAGTTAGACTCCAGAGAACCAAATAACCCTATCAAAAAATGGGGAACAGAGCTAAACAGAGAATTCTCAACTGAGGAAATTCGTAGGGCTGAGAAACACCTAAAGAAATGTTCAACATCCTTAGTCATCAGGGAAATGCAAATCAAAACAAGTCTGAGATTCCACCTCACACCAGTCAGAATGGCTAAAAACTCAGGTGACAGCAGATGGGGCGAGGATGTGGAGAAAGAGGAACACTCCTCCACTGTTGGTGGGAGTGCAAGCTGGTACAACCACTCTGGAAATCAGTTTGGCAGACCCTCAGAAAAATGGACATAATACTACCTGAGGATCCAGCTATACCACTCCTGGGCATATACCCAGAAGATGCTCCAATATGTAATAAAGACACATGCTCCACTATGTCCATAGCAGCCATATTTATAATGGCCAGAAGCTGGAAACAACCCAGATATCCCTCATCAGAGGAATGGATACAGAAAATGTGGTACATTTACACAATAGAATACTACTCAGCTATTAATAATAATGATTTCATGAAATTCACGGCCAAATGGATGGAACTTGAAAATATCATCCTGAGCAAGAACCTTTCTCTTTTAAAGGCAAGCAGACAGAAGCAGGAAGTAGAACAAACTCAACCAAGGGCAAGGTAGAAGAGGAAATGAGTAGCACAGAAAAGGGACAAGTCTGACTCTCAGTGGGATGAGTAAATCTAGAGACTGAATGAATGTGTGGCTCAAAACCATTAGCTAATGCTATCGCATGTCTACTAAGACTTTTCTGAGTGATCTTAGGTGACACACAATGGAACTATGGAAAGTGATAGCTGTATAACTGTGTTAGATTACAGTAATAATTTGAATGATTTTATGTACATCAAATCAGCAGTTGTACATGTCTTCTCCATATGTAACAAGTATTTAAAATAAGTGAAAGCAAAGCATATTAGTAAAATAGAGTTTCTTATATGTGGAATGGCCACTGTACACAGAGAGAGAGGCTGTTAGCGCTCACATTCTGCTTTGCTCAGTATCTTTTTAACTTTAGCATAAAAAGAATTGCTAGGAAATATTCAATATAAGTGCTACAATATTGTATAGAGCACAATTTCTATAAATTGGTACTGCATTAAGAAATATCAGTTTATTCATAGGAAAATAAGATAGTAAGTACACAACTAGTAAGATAGCTCCATTTTCGTAAAAAAAAAAGTATATATCTATTAAGAACAAGGCTATATGATAGATTTTAAAATTCACTTTAAAAAACAAACATGAAAAGAAAGAAAAACATCAGTTATAAAAAGTCCTTCTGTCTGGGCTAGAAAGTTAGCTCAGCGGTTAAGAGCAGGTTTGGTTCCTAATACCTACACTGAAACTCACAACCATCTCATTCCAGGGGGTCTGATACTTTCCTCTGTGCCCACCCCTGCCCTAGCCAGGAGCCAGGCATATATGCAGTGCACACACACATACAGGTAGGTAAATACTCACACATAAATTAAAATAAACATTTTAAAAATCCTTATATCCAACATATAAAGTCAAGAACAGAAGAGAGGATAAAAGAAGCTTTTATAAGGGTGAGTTGTGCTCCTGAGAGAAGTGTCCGCAGTTACCACGCATGCGTGACTAACTGTGGCTTGAGAAGCAGATCCATAGAGGGGAAAAGAAGACCCAGATGCGGATCCAGTTGTATATGTGAATATGCTGTTTGATAGAACTGGCATCTCAGCTCAGTGCGGGGCTGGGGGTACAGTGAGTGGCAAAGGTAATTGGAGAATTATAAAGAATAATAGAAACTGAATGCACCCCTCATCCCACACACCAGGGCGAACTCCAATCTGTTTAAGACTTCAACATAGAGAAGTGCGATCAATTTTCAATTGGAAGAAAACAACATGATTGGATGTAAGGCTTTGAGGGAAATGTCCCCAAATAATACTCAGATATCTCAAAACAAGAAGAGAAACAGATTGATGTACTTAGTGATATATAATTTTTCAAGTTGTTGCAAGGCAAAAAAAAATATCCTCAGCAAAATATCAGCACAAATTACAAACTTCAAAAAGGTGTTAACAACTGACATCATAGATAAAGAGTGGCTTTAGTGTGTTCATGAGAAGGAATCTTTGCCAGCCTCTTAAGTGTGACTTTTCTCTTGTGCTTATGATTTTGAAAAAATATTTTATATATTTAAATATTTACTAATTAAATTTTATGCTGACTTGAATTTGCTTCAAAATATAACTAAGTACAGAGTATAGAAGAAAATAGAGTGTCATGAATTGGCAAATGCTGGAGCCGGGGGTTAAGAAGCTAGAAGAGCTATTATATCCTCTTGAATATGCTGGATATTTTTCCACCCATAAAAGACAAAAATATATTTAAAAAAAATACTTATATAAAGCATACAATTAGCCATCAATGAATGCCAGTTACTCTTACTAGAATCATGCTCACGGGTGTGGATAAGAATGGAAGAGACGCACAGGTATACAGGCCCTAATGAATCCTTATCTAATTGTGGGTTTGCCTAAATAAAAGTTACTATTTTCATCATCATGGTTGAATGGATGCTCCTGGCTTTAGTATAAAGCCAAATACTAGGACTTACTCAATGTAAGGGCTGTAATATTATTCAATTCACAACTTCTAAACATTGATATTGTGTTGAAAAATAAAGATCTCTGAGACTACAGAGATAATGCCTTATTGAAGATGGGCTGGTTTCAAAGGAGGTAGATAGTATGTGTCTGAGTCAGGGTTTCTATTCCTGCACAAACATCAGGACCAAAAAGAAAGTTGGGGAGGAAAGGGTTTATTCAGCTTATATTTCCACATTGCTGTTCATCACCAAAGGAAGTCAGAACTGGAACTCAAGCAGGTCAGGAAGCAGGAGCTGATGCAGAGGCCATGGAGGGATGTTCCTTACTGGCTTGCTTCCCCTGGTTTGCTCAGCTTGTTTTCTTATAGAGCCCAAGACTACCAGCCCAGGGATGGCACCACCCACAATGGGCCCTCCCACCCTTGATCACTAATTGAGAAAATGCCTTACAGCTGGATCTCATGGAGGAATTTCCTCAAGGGAGGCTCCTTTCCCTCTGGTAACTCCAGCTTGTGTCAAGTTGACACACAAAACCAGCCAGTACAAACGACTCCTTGTCAACTTGACACACAAACATATCACTATTAAGTCTCAACCCTTACTTTCTTATTAACCCCCATGATCAAAATAACTTTAAAAGTTCCACAGTCTTTACAAATTCTTACATATTAAAATTTCAATCCCTTTAAAATATCCAATCTCTTTTAAAATATCCTATCTCTTTTAAAATTCAAAGTCTTTTTTACAATTCGAAATCTCTTCACTGTGAGCTCCACTAAAATACTTTCTTATTTCAAGAGGGAAAAATATCAGGGCACAGTCATAATCAAAAGCAAAATCAACTCTAACCATTCAATGTCTGGGATCCACTCACAATCTTCTGTGCTCCTTCATGGGCTTGAGTCAGTTCTCCAGCTCTGCCCTTTATAGCACATACCTTGTCTTCTAGGCTCCAGTTGCCTGTACTCCACTGCTGCTGCTGTTCTTGGTGGCCATCTCTTGCTACTGGCATCTACTCCAAAATACTGCTGTCTTCTGCTTTAACTAGGCCAATAGCCTCTCATAGGCTCTCTTCATGATGCCAAGCCTCACCTCCTTTGCATGACCCCTTCAGTCCTGGGCCATCAATTGCAACTGAGGCTGCACCTTCACCAATGGCCTTCCTCAGTCTCTCACAGTGCTGAACCTCAGCTGCTATTCATGACCCCTTCATGCCTTCAAAACCAGTACCACCTGGGTGACTCTTACACATTACCAAGTCCAGCCACAGCATGAGGTACAATCTTGGCTATTTCTGGAACACAGACTCTGTGCTCTCAGATAACACTTCCCAGAATATTTCACCTCAGTGATGCTGGTCTCTTCTTAATCACCACTAATTTCTTAGCTCCAGCTAACCAGCATCAATAGTCCCAGTAATGCAATGCTTTAGTATTCTGGTATCTTGTTAATCATAGCTGATTCTTCAGCCCCAGCTAACCAAAACCACAGAATCTTCACAATCAAAATATCAACAGCCCTGATAAGAGTCTTTAATCTTCCCTCTGTAATTCCACAAGCCAGGCCTCCATCTTCTGCACTGTTCTCAACATTATTGCCAAGCTCCTACAAAACACCCCACAGAGCTCTTAACATCCCAATGTCTCTTCTAACTCAAAGTTCCAAAATCCTTCCATAGTCCTCCCCAAAACATGGTCAGGTTGTCACAGGAATACCCCACTTCTGGTACCAACTTGTCTTAGTCAGGGTTTCTATTCCTGCACAAACATCATGACCAAGAAGCAAGTTGGGGAGGAAAGGGTTTATTCAGCTTACACTTCCACGCTGCTGTTTATCACCAAAGGAAGTCAGGACTGGAACTCAAGCAAGTCAAGGAGCAGGAGCTGATGCAGAGGCCATTGAGGGATGTTACTTACTGACTTGCTTCCCCTGGCTTGCTCATTTGGCTTTCTTATAGAACCCAGGACTACCAGCCCACAAATGGTACCACTCACAAGGGGCCCTCCCCCCTTGATCACTAATTGAGAAAATGCCTTACAGCTGGATCTCATGGAGGAATTTCCTCAAGGGAGGCTCCTTCTCTGTGATAACTCCAGCTTGTGTCAAGTTGACACACAACCCCAGCCAGTATAGTATGTTCAGATTCTATTAGATGTGCTGGGGTGGGGCAGCAGGGTTATCTGGGTCTGGAAAGTTGTATTGCCTACTACAAGAGTTCAAGTGTCCTCAGGTTCCATGTGCTCAGGCCCTCAGAGAGGCTGAGGTGATCTCAAAGTGCTCCTAACTCTTTAACATTGCAAATCATATCTGGGAAACCTGGCCCATGACTCCACTGACCTCTCACTAGGTAAGCTCAAACAATGTATCGAAATAAAAAATCAACACAGTCTCAAGAACATAATGGCAGATAGAACTGAAAAAGCTTAGAGTTTGAGGCCCAACACCACTTGTTACGGCAGTACACACCTGTAATCCTAGCATTTTGTAGATGGAGACAAGGGGATCAAAGTTCAAGGTCACCCTCAGGTATATAGTGAGATCAAAACCATTCTATGAGATAGATAAGACTCTGCTTCAAAAAAATTATAAAAGTATTCAGCATTCGACTTGACCTTCTGATGACAAGGTACACTAGGAAAAGGGGTATAGAAAACTTACCAAGATTACAACATAGTAATGGTTTTCAAAGGCATGTCCAATATGACCACAGAAGTCTAAGAGGCTTGACTATTGACTGGTCCCTGGGTTTGCATGTGTTTATCTCCCAGTGTGGAGCACATGAGTCTTAACTCAAGCCTTCAGCCATCTTGCTCACAGATCTTGAATTGTTCACCCCAAGTAACACCAAATCATGTAGTGAGTCAGTGAGATGCTCTGGACTTTTTTATCAGAATGGAAAAACTACTAATAAGCAACTTCCTGTGCTGGATCTGAGGCCATGCTCACCTGTGACAGGAAAATGGATAAGCAACCCAGGAGGTGCATACACAGCCATGGGCTGAGATGATGATAGTCTGGTGTTTCCACAGTCTGCCTTTGCAGATGACAGGCTGGTGAATATAACACCTCCCCTGCCCTCTGCTCACCAGCCCAGAAGTGGCAATCGATGGCCTGACCTACTTTTGAAAATAAAATGTTGCTGGAATCCATTTATTTACCTATTGCCTACGGATGCCTTTTTGTTGTGTTTTCTTGTGGCTTATTTTGTTATGTTATGTTTCATGGGGTTTTGTGTAGTGTTTTGTTCTGTGTTGTTGTGATGTGGTATTACTGTGTTTTCTTGTGTTGTATGTTGTTGAGTTTTGTTGTGTTCAGTTGAATTGAGTTTTGTTCTGTCCTGTTCTGTTGTGCTGGGTTTTGTGGTCTTGTGATTTGTTGTATTGTATTGCGTTTTGTTTGGTTGGACTTTGGTGTATCCATACTTTGGTCTGTTGTGGGATCCTAATCTTGGGTGAGTAGATTTGGGTTTTGTATATTCCCAGGAAATGTTTTGTCATTCAATGTAACTGGCACCTGACCAGGGATACAACAGAACTAAAGAAGACTTGGGGAGAGTCCGGGAATGGTCCCAGCTATGGATAGCAGGGCGTGAAACTAAGGCTGAGAAGCCTGACAGAGGAGCATGTGTGGGGGAAATAGAAATTCCGATAGAGCTGTTCTTTCCTCTGTGGTGTGCTAGTGTGACTGTGCGCTAGGTCCGTGGTTGCATCCTTGCTATGCGTTGTGAGATAAGCAATGAAGGCTGAGCCATCAGAATTAGGCGTGTCTGTGGGCTGTGGGAGGAATCCCAGGACAGCAATCTTCATCTACGTGGTATGGGGGGAGGGGGGGGCGTGCTTACTTGAGGAATGAGGTCCACCATGTGAATATAGAGATGCCCTGAAAACAGTTAAAGTTTTAGAGGAAAATTTTGCAGTCTTGAGGTTAATGCACAAGGGTCGAGATTGTTGGCAGCAGTGGCAGAGGTTGCCTGGCCACTGTTGTGAGCACTTAGAAATGCATCCGAGGCAGAGATGTCAGCCAAGCAGGAACTTGTCTATGTAAAGGAGCAACAGCAACAAGAAAGGGAGCTGGTGCAGCACTCTCTGTGTTAGGCTCTGATCTGCCAAGTAAAGTAGACCAACAAGAGGATGAGACAGAGGTGCTGGCTGTCACTTCTTAAGGTTTGGGGACTGGGAGGAAAAGAAAAGACAAGTTAGATCTCTGCTCAAGAGCCCTTCCTGGCATCTAAGAACTTGGAAGCCATGGGAAGATTCAGAGTGTGGGGAAGAGAGCAATGTGGCAAAAGTAACAGAAGATGCCCTCAGGTCTGACCTTTCATACAAACCAAACAGGAAAATCTGTCATCCAGTGTGCAGATGGAGGCATTAACAATGGCCCAGCCCAAGAAACTACGGTAATCAGGAGCTATTCAGCACCTGAGCGGCTGGAATTGGGTCTGACTGCTAAACAGAAGTGAAAGAACTGGCCACAGCCTGAATTCTGGGGCTATGGCACATGGGAGCGGATGGGGCCAGCCTGGTTACTGTGGAGAAAGAAAAAACTGAGAAAACAGAACTCCCATCCTTTGCCTTAAGGCAAACGTTGCATAACTTGAGATGGTATGAGGGACAGTAGCCCTGGTGGACTGGCTTATCAAAGCCATTAGGAACACTTAGTTATCTCTGAGACCCCATAAATGTCCACTGATGGAAAACAAGAGAGGAGGAGCAGGCATCATTGAAGGACTAAAAAAAAAAAAAAAAAAGGGGCTGAGATTGGTATGGGGTCTTGATGGCTTTGCTAAGCACCTTGTGGGACAGCATCTTTATGAAGTAGGAGAGGGTTCGGCAAACATGAGTGATCTAGACTGTCGTGTGAATCGGGTTCATACCATGCTAAAGCAAATGGGAGAAGGGTAATAGTGGGTCCTATCCAAGACGCTTGAAGACAAATGTGGCTAGAATTGTGTCAACCTGCCATTTCCAGGGAAAATATTGAGAGAAGGCCAACTTCTGCACTTGTGAGTCTTTGAAAGGCCATAAGCCTGACCAGAAGTTCACCAAAGGGTTAAAAGAAACAGAAGACAGGGAGGTATAAGTCTCCATGGCACCTCTTATGGAAGAAGGTATCTCAGGGTAGGAGCTGCCCAAGCCACTCCTCTGATGGGCTGAACAAGGTTGCCCACAAGTGAGTACTAATAACCAGAGGTCTCATGTTGGGTTACAGATTTATTGTTCCCCCACTAAAGTTCACAATAATTGGGTTTTTGTGAATACTGGACCTAAGAATACCTTAACTAATAGAAACCCCTCAAAGCATCAGAGGCAGTGGGCAACAGTAGATGGATATCACTGTATGTCATTGTAGATAAAAAGGACCCTCTAGAGTATATGGTGTGTACTTCTGCACTGAACAAAAACATTCTGGGGTGGATATATTGCTGGGCCACACCCTGTATACAACTGTAGGGGATTTTCACCTAAGAGTGTACGCAGTGAAGTCAGTCATGCATGGTGAGGCAGGATGGGAACCTGTAAAACTGCCCACTCTAATCAGGATGGTGGAAGTCAATAAATATAGACTGTGCTGGGAACCATGACTAGGAAGAGTAGAGATTACTCGTTCAGCTCAGGGCCCTCTCAACAGCACAATATGTCCTTCGAAAAAGCCAGATGGCTCCAGAGAATGTGGATTATGGAAACCTAAATAAGGCAGTTTCTCCATCCACACTTCTGAAACAAGTATTCCTCTTTTAACTGAACAACTAATACTAGCAACAGGGACTTTCATGCCGTATTAGACCTTGCTAATGCATTTTTTACAAGTTCCTTTAGCTTCTGTGTCCCAAGAGCAATTTGTATTCATGTGGAATAGTCATCAGTGGACATTCAGAATACTTCTACAAGGTTACATTCACAGTCCTACTATTTGTGATGGGATGGTGACCGGGGACTTGCTTTGTTACCCTGTCCACCCTCTCTAGAAAGGTTTTATTGTGTGGGTGCCATAATGTTCTGAATATATGGATGCCATAATGCTGTGAGTGTTTTTCAGATCTCAACATGCCTCTAGCAGGTTCATCTAAAGGAACAAGGACAGGAGGTCAATCCATAGAAGACAAAAGGGCCAGGCAACTGTAAAATTCTTGGGGGTATTATGGTCTGGTAAGATGCATGTGATACCAGACAATGTATGACAAAATCCTACAACAGACTGCCTATCAATGTAAAGGGGTGAGGGGCATTTGGGGGGCTCTTGGGATATTGGCAGACATGCTCTATCTTGCCCAAGCTACCGTCCTCTGTGTAACTTGATAAAGGAAGGTGTTGTATGGGATTGGGACATAAAGGCCCAAGAGGCTTTAAACAGGCTACGATCCCTGTAGGTCAAGCTAAACAGTGATGTGTCCCTCCACCCCAGTAGCCCTTCCTACTGGACTTCATCAGAATTTCTGGGAGTTATAGATGAGGGCAATGACAAAAGCAACCTGAGAAAATGGTCACAATGGGACTTTGGTCTCAGTCATGAAAAGAAGCACATCAATAGAACACATGTTAGCAGTATATAAAGCATTGCGGCAGGCAGAACCTATAACTGGGTCTACCCTAGTAACAATAAAAACAGTTTACCAAATAAGAAGCTGGACTGATGGCTTCTGGCCAAACCCCTTTCTGGTGTTTGAAAGAATCAAACTCTACAAAGGTGACATACTTACAACAACAAGGCTTAGTGTCCACAAGTGCCATGACCACAACCATGCAGGCTGTCCTAGAACCTTTAAAGCTACTAAGAATCCCCCAGTAATTGAATCAATTGCTAAGAAAGATAGAGTACTGGATGGGATACCCTTCTAGTATCCTAGAACACCGGCTAGAAGCCTGGAAAGCAAGATGGTACTAGTAGATACAGCAAACAAGAATGGGTAGCTGTGGCGATACAGATGAACACAGATGCCATGTGGCCAGAATAGAGAGAAAAGGGGCAGAGCTAAGACAGTAAGGATATAGTAACTCAGGACACATGCCTCATCACAGCCTGTTTCAACACAGGGCTGTATATGGAGGTCTTGCTTTATGGATGGCCCAGTGGGAAAAGGAGAACTGGTTGGTGCTGGGATACTATGGGGGCAACAAATATGGAAAGAAATACACAACAGAGTTAACAGGAATCTGAATCCCTGGTATTTTTCCATGTGGTAGCCTATACCTCATGAAGTCCCACTGGAAATCCGGAAGCAGATACTATTACCAAGGTACAGGCCATTTCCCATCAGATACCCTTGGAAGCTGCCCACTGGGCCCAAAATAATCTGGTCACAGAGGATCCAACATAGACTGAAAAGTAGCTAAGGCTGCTGTGAAATATTCTGATACTTTGCATGCTGTCTGTGGTGGTTTGAATATGCTTGACCCATGGCAAGTGGCACTAATAGGAGGTATGGCTTTGTTGAAGGAAGTATGTCACTGTGTAGACCAACATTGAGGGCTCCTGTGTTCAAGCTCTGCCCAATGCAGAAGACTCTTCTCCCTCCTGAATACCTTCAGATTAGGATGTAGAACTCACAGCTCTTCCAGTGCCATGTATGCCTGGATACCTTCCCACCATGATGATAATGGACTGAAACTCTGAAAATGTAAGCCAGCCCCAATGAAATGTTTTTCATTTTAAGAGTTACCTTGGTCATGGTATCTCTTCACGGCAATGAAACCCTAACTAAGACACTGTCTAAACACGTGAGGCTTATTCCCAGCCTTGACAGACAGATGCTGTGATAGGACAGGTACATAAATCAACTTGTCCCATGAGACATGGATAGGTAGACTTTATAGGGCCTATGCCTGATAGTGAGACATGCATATATGCCCTCACCCATATGGACATAGCCACAGATATCTTACAAGCATTTCCACATGAGCAAGCAAGAGTGGAAGCCAGTATTTAAGGTCTCGCCCAACCAAGTATGATGGATGGTTATCCACAAAGACTCAATAGTGACTGACATTTCACAAATATTGATATACAGAACTGGGCTGAAGACAAACAGGCACAAGGGTTCTTTCACCTACCTCACAAGCAACTGGGGCTGAATCCATTGAAAGGAAAAATGGGTTATTAAAAAAACAGCTTAAAAATTTAAATCCATCTGGGCAGTGGTGGCGCACACCTTTAATTCCACCATTCAGGAGGCAGGGGTAGGAGGATCTATGAGTTTGAGGCCAGCCTGGTCTAAAGAGTGAGTTTCAGGACAGCCAGGGCTACACAGAGAAACCCTGTCTTGAAAAACAAAACAAAAACAACAACAACATAATTTAAATCCAAATCATATTCTACATTAGTGGAAAAAGACACTCCCAGAATCCATAAGTTGAATGAAAATCCCAGTGCCAGGGGTGGGCTACCTCCCTATGAGTTGTTGGCCAGGGAAGCCCCTCAAGCCCCACAAACCATATTGCTATGGCTAGTGCTGTTGTTTGTGTTGGAACAAGGCCCTGTTGCTGCAGATACCGGATGCTTTGACTGCAGGGCATGGAGAAATGAAGCTGGGACTGAGCTGAAAACTCCCATCCTGCTGGCTGGCTTTAACAGTGCCAGAAGGGGCAACACACACTGCTGGTGGAGAACTCCACCAACGTTCCTGCTTGGCTATGGACCCTACGGGCTGAAATACTGACATGCTAGGCGGGCTGTGCCTGTTTATGCAATAGTGTCTCCTCTATTGTGACAACCAATAGTCTTCCAATTGAATTTAAGACCCACTCCACAAGAGGGTGTTCATGTCTGGTACTACAAGACAGAATGAAAACCTGTGGCTGGGAGGTCATAGGTCCCAACAGGGAAGCAACTTCTTTTGTTTTGTTTACTTGTTGAACTGCCCTTTAAACATTTGTGTTTCTAAATGATTTCCCTTGATCTTAGATCAGCCCTATTTTTGGCCTCCACTCATAACCACTGGTTAGGCTACTGAACAAGTAACTGTTACCTTGGCATGGTATCCTATTTCTTTCTTAGCCATAGGCAGACATCTGTAGTCACCCTTCCAAGGCTCTTTGGGAGGATCTTTGGGAGGATGTGAGGGAGGGTTTTGAAAAGAATGAAACCAGAGGAAGGAGTGGAGCATTGTGTAACAGTGTCCTTCAAGATGGAAACGTTGTATCATTCAAGGAAGCCCCTTATGCAGGAAGGTAAGTAGCTCTAAGTAGTTCTGGAAATCCTTGAAATTGGCCAAATTCACTAGGCCCCTCCCTGGTGGAGTAAACAATAAATCCAGAGAGTCCCTCTCAGAAGAGCAGAGCCAAGCTTCAAAGAAGAACTGGAGATCAGACCTGCCTGGAAGAAGCAGAAACCAGCTGAGCTACCTGCAGGCAGCTGTGCAGAGTGCTCTAGGTTCCCAGTATTGTAAGCTGTCATGCATGCTGGGAGGGGCTTTGGTGACCCAGCTGTCTTTGACTCATTTGTGCTCCTGTAAGTAATCCCTCACCATATTCCTGTAAGTAATTGAAATAAAAGTCATTGGTTTACCAAGCCGGACTTTGGTAATATTGTTGTTTTAGTCTGTTGTGGGATCTCTTCCTGGGTGTCTAAATATATATTGCAATTTCCCCAGGAAAGAGTTTGAAACACAACATGCATTTTGATTTGTATTTTATGGTGTTGTTGTGTTATGTTGTGGTTTGTTTTGTTCTGTTGTGTTCTTTTCTTGTGTTGTGTTTTGCCATGTTGTGTTGTCTTTTGTTGTGTATGTTTTGTTACTGTGTTCTATTGTGTCTTTTTGTTTTAATGTTGTGCTGTCCTTTTATTGTATGTTGTGTTATGTTGTCTTGCGTTTATTTTAGTTTACTATGTTGTGTTGGCTTATGGTTTTGTGTGTTACTGTATGTTCTGTTGTGTTTTGTTGTGTGGTAGTTACTGTGAGGCTTGTTGTGTTATGTGTTGTATTCATTGTGTTGTGTTTGGTTGTGTTTTGCTTTGTTGTGTTGTGCTATATTGTAATGTCTTGCTGTGTTCTGTGTGTTCTCCTGTGTTTTGTTGTGCTCTGTATTGTGTGTTGCATTGGTATGTTATATATTGTAGGGTTGTATTGTGTATGGTTCTGTTATGTCTTATTGTTGTGTTGTGTAGTATTGTTATTTTGTGTGGTGTTGTGTTGCATGCTGCTTGTTGTGGTGTGGTATGTTTTCTTTTGTTGGGTTGTGTGTTCTTGTGTTATGTTGTCATGTGTTGTGCTGTGTGGTGTTTTGTTGTGATGTGTTGTGCTGTGTAGTGTTTTGTGATATTGTGATTGATATACTGTGTGTTGCTATGGTATATTATGTCGTGTTTTGTGTTGTATTGTATTTTGTTGTGTTGTGGTGTTCTTGTGTTGTGCATTTATGCTATGTTGTGTTGTCTATTGTACTGTGTTTTGCTGTGTTGTGTTATGTTGTGGGCTGTTGTGTTTTATTGTGTCTTATTGTGTTATAGTGTGTGTTGAGTTGTGATGTTGCGTTGAATTGTGATGGTATGGTGTGTTCTGTTGCTACAAGTAAAAAGCAGTTTTAACAGGAACCACAAAGTACACAAAGTTTCAACTATTTGCCCTCTGGCATCAGGAGTACATTTGCCTTAGCACATAGGTGCAATGTGCCCAACCCCTGAGATACCAGAGCCATCCCCCTGAGATGAGTATTGTTCATGCCTGTTCTCAACAACTGAGCCACCTCCATTGACCTTATCCATCAGCCAAAGACTCCACAGTGATTAGATCCTAGTTGCTGTGGGATTTTAAGTGTGCTTTCTAGGACCAAGGAAATGACCACAGATGACCAATGAATCCATGTGCCAAGAGCATAAATATAAACTGACTGCAGTGTTTTCTTCTCTTGTGTTTTCTAGTACTGGGAACTTATGCTATAGTTTCACACTTACTAGGCAAGTACTACACCACTGAACTATGGCCCTATGAGTTTATTTGGTCCTGACTTCCACTTCTCACCAGATCCAAGCCTATCTCACTGGCCACAATGACCACTGTTCAGGAGTCCTCAGAACATTTGGGCATTACCCTCTCCCCACATGTGATAGTCTTCATTGTCAGTTTGACCAAATCACTTAGGAGATGGTGAGGCACTTCCAGTTGTGTCTGTCAGAGAATTGGCATTTGTGACAGAGTTAACTGTGGTAGAAAGACCCATTGTTAGTGATGGCATCCCCATCCAGTAGGCTGAAAGCCCAGAAAAAAAAAGAAGTCTGAGAGAACAGGAAGCCAGCACAGGTTTTCAGGCTTCATGCTGTCCCCAAAGGGGTGCTACTGCTGTTCCCATCAGCTGTGCACACCCCACCCCGGCTTCACTGGCCTTTCAATGCAGACTTACCACCAGTGGCTTTCTAGGGACCTGTCCAGTCTTCAGCAAAGGACAGACTAAGCGACAAGTAGGTTCTCTGCCTCTTCGGCATGAAAACAGCCATTGCTGGACTAACTAAGCCTCTTGTTCTGTAACCCAGCCAACGGGCATTTGTGTGGGGTGCAGATGTCTTCTTCCTCCTGGAAATAGCCTATCCTTCAGTTCTGGGTTACAGATTATAAAATTAACACAAAAAGGAAGATAAAGTTTTATGGCAGCCACTGCTAGTTCCCTGGCCATTATCTCCTATTATTTGTGTCAGTGCATGCCGACAGGCAACTCTTGACAGGTACCATCGGTTTCTCATCTAGGAACGCCACCTTCTATTAACCATCTCTGTAAGTGTCTCTAAGGCAGGCTGTCTTAGCTGGCACTCTTACAATAATCACGTCTTCCTGGCCTCTGTTGGAGCAGGTCCTATCATTCCTGTTGTTGTCAGCATCTTGGGTCTGCATTAGTGTCTCCTACTCCAGCTTTGGACAACAGAGTAGACTCCAGTGACAGGTTAGTATGATGTGGTCCTCTCACAGCCAATTACATGGCTTCAATAGTAGCAGACCCTCTGGCATTGCCATGGAAGGAAACTTGGGTCGGCCTTCGAGCCTGCTTCACTGAATCTTTGAATTGCTTCCTTTGTGTCTGCCATGGTAATTTGGGCACTTCAATTTCATGGGGACAACAGTTTTTTACCCACTTCTAGGTTTTATTCTAATGGCAAGTTCATGCTCTCTTCCAAGACTTCTACCATTGTGTTAAATCCTGTCTCAAGTTACCTAAAATCTGTAAATTATCCCCTACTTAATTATATTCCTGTTGCTGGGATCAAGCTCCCTCAGAACTTCATCCCATGTAAGTAAATTTCTTGCTCATACTAGTACCTGCTGGCTAGGCCTGGCAGCTCCTTTAACACACACAGCTCTATGCCCCATGGGAGTTCCCTAAGGATCCCCAGCTGGCTAATGCTGTGACTTCACCCTGAAAATAGGCCAAGTGGTCAGGAGGGGAGACAGGCTGGTTCTTGAGGAAACACATCTCCGTGAGTGGGGGGCAGGACTCTAACTGTCCTTAGTAAGGAGAGCCTCCTAATTCATAATAGGAAATTATGGAATACTTGTACAAAAATGCAGACAGTTCAAGAAGGTGATGGGCACTTGGAATTTTAGGAGTGATCCATCTGAATGTCTTCATTTCAGAAGCAAGGCCCAATTGTTTCATCAAACAGGACCTCTGACCTTGGCATAACAGACAAATCTTCCTTGGCTGTTTAACCTTCTCTGGTGTTTGGTCACCTGATTAAGTCCTGGGTCTGGTCAAGTCTTTTGCTTTCAGAGTCCCTTCCAGGGGAGCTGTCTGCTTTTCACACATGGGTTTTCAAATGCTTAGAAATCCCTTCCAGCTTTTTCTTACCTTCTAGAACATCAGCAGTCTGTACAACAGCCATGCTATCTGTGGCCCACAGAGTTCCCAAGCACTTCTCAACTGCCTGTGGTGTCCACCAGCTACATTACCACACTCATTCGGTTCGCTGTTGGAATTCCCCTGTGGTGAGGATTAGCCACCGAAATCCATGCCGGGTGCTTTATGGCCTCCCCTTTAGATGGTGATGGAGACTTCATTACTAACAGGGAAGCGTGTTTCAACCCGCAAACTTCATCACATCCTCCTTTGTTAAGCACACGCTCAGTACGAGATGGAGTGTAGATAACCCTATATGGGAGAGCAACAATTAGGCTTATGGAAATTGTAGATAATTAATTTTCCAACTCTCGGATTGGGTAACAAATTCACTGTTGTTTATTATATTACCTGGTAATTTACATACATCTGTATAATCTTTTTGGATATAGTTAATTATTTTTTACAGATTAAGAAGGCAAAATTTCATTTACGAATTCTTTATATTGCATAACATCTCATGGTACCATAATTAGGAAAATCTTACACACACACACACACACACACACACACACACACACACACAGCATTACTACAGTTAAATTTTTTCTTAGACTTCCAAATGCTTTCAAGCGGGTCATATGTTTTCTGTTATTGTTCGGAATATCGATGGGCTGTGGAAGTTCACTAAGATTCATGGTAGTGGGTCTCCTTGTCACTTTTTATTGTACTCTTGTATCTTCATCCTTCATTCTGAGTGAAAATGCTTGAATAATCTTTTAGTAATTGTAATGTGGTTTAAGGTTTTTAACCAAATAGCATCTTTGAGTTTCACTTCTGAGGTACAAATAGGCATGGATATATCTCTAGAAGCCCTGATCACACAGGGTCCTGAGCTACCTTTCTCAGTGGATTAAAGGAGCATCTCCTCTATTGAGCTCTGATAAACCTTGAGGACCTTGCTTCATTAAATTTCATCTTTTCATAAACTTTGATGCAATATTAAGGCAATGATTCTTCATTTCTTGCATGATCGACTCCTTAAATATTGATAAGAGTTTGCATGGACCATGGATATTAAGTAAGATTTTAGATGTTTGGATGTTGTTTTGTTTTTTTAAGCAAGAGAAAAAAAAGATTGCATTGATGTCTTGCCAGTATATATTTAGTAGCTAATGAATGGGAAAGAAGAATGCAGGAAGACAGAGAAGCCCCTGGCATCCTTGCCAAAGCCCAGGTGAGAAGTAGATGAGACCACAGCTGACTCTGGAGACAAGAAACTGAACTAAGAAGCTCTAAAGATACACCAGGAGAATCGATGATGGCCACCATCAAAAGGCAAAAGTTAAATGTGCCTCTAGTTTCTAATCAGGTAGAAATGATGCCACCAGCACGGGGTCATAATCAATAATAATTTCATAGATTTGGCAGAGAAATAGTTAACTCTTGCCTTATGTACCTTGACCATGAGATGCCCATAGAACCGTCAGAGATATCAGTTGGGGTAATTACCAAAGGGATATGCTTTAATATTCTTAAGCT
This sequence comes from Uromys caudimaculatus, assembly GCA_028551405.1. Lineage (NCBI taxonomy): Eukaryota > Metazoa > Chordata > Mammalia > Rodentia > Muridae > Uromys > Uromys caudimaculatus. Next base: position 50,061,254 of record CM052709.1, read on the forward strand.
GTCTGTAAAACTTCCCATCTGCCATTGTCCCAGTTGTGCCATTCCTGTTCCTCCAGCTCTGTGAGAAGGAAGAAAAGAGAAAGCCTGGGCTAGAAGCAGCCATGGTGCAGTTCTAGAACCACAGGCAAATTCATGGAGGTCCAAAATGGAATTTTTCTTTCCATTATACTACGTGCAAGCCTCTGTAAAGTCATAGTGTAGAGCTGGAGGGATGGCTCAGAATGTAAAGCACTTACTGCCCAAGCATGTAGACTGGAGTTCAGATCCCCAGAACCCATGTCAACAGAAACCACATAAGAGCTGAGAGGGTGGAGTGGTCACTCCTAGCACAGGAGGCAAGACAGGGAACCCAACATGGTGAGTTCTTGGCTCAAGTAGAGACCCAGCCTCAATATCGAACATGGAGAACCACTGAGGAAGACACTCAGTGTCAGCCTTGGGTCTGACAGGCAGCTACGCATACACATGTGACCACATGCATGTGAACACACATATACACCCCCACAGTACACATACACATGAGTATACATATACAGAAGAAAATTACTATGCAAATATTTTTAAACTCTAACAAGTCTAGTTTTTATAAGTTTATGATATGGTATAAACAAAGGATTATACACTGACAGCCACAGTCCATAATTCCCACTTGGCCCACACAGAAATAATCAATGTGTGACAGCGGGCCTGCTGAATATCAATATACACCAATAAGTCAACTGATTCCTTTATAAAAGGGATATATAAAGCATTAACAGCAGGCCTGACTTGGGCTTTTATTTTTAGTTGAGCTTAGCTGACCTTAAAATAGATTTGCATTGGGGGAAATGTAAAACTTCCTCAAATCGAGTAGGACTTAATTCAGTATAAACTGTGGGGAGCAGGGGAACAGTTGTCTCTGGAGAGACTCTCTACATACCAGTATATGTGAAAGCAAGGTCGAATATTATTATCGCTCTGAAATTTTCACTTTCTAGTGAGGTTTAAGAGTAACTTCAAGCTGGACAAAAAATACCATTCAATGCTATGGCTCCACAAAGCTCTTCTCATGGCTGGGATGTTTCTTTTTCATCTATTTTAGGTAAGTGGGTTTCATTTTGGTCGTCTTCCCTGCAGTTATGTCATGAAGCCACTATATGGGGATAAAAATGTGGAGGGGTTGCAAATTTGGAAGACACTATACTTGGTGACTGGCCATAACCTCCTCAGTAATGATTTTCACTTTTGGAGTCACAGCAGTATAAATGGAGTGTTCTGGGCACATCTGTGGTGAATTTTGTCGTCTTGTCCCTGACCTTTCCTACTCTACCCCTTGCATGCTTCACCACCTTCACCACCACTCACAGTGCCTTCCCCAAGTTTCCTGAATATTATTTCAGTGACTTCTGAAGCCATCTATAAGATCAGCATCCTTACAAACTATCACGGGGGCTAATACAGCCTGGAGGAACTGGGACCTTAAGAGCTTAAATATTTTGCCTGATTATGCTAGTCAGGAAACTCCAGAGAAGCAAGACCAATACTGTACATGCGTGTGTGTGTGTGTGTGTGTGTGTGTGTGTGTGTGTGTGTGTGTGTGTGCTCGCGCGTGCGTGTATGAAGTCCCAGGTAGCCCAAGCTAGTCTTGAACACATTACATATCCTAGAATGTCCTTGAGCTTCTGACCCTCTTGTCTTTCCATTCTGAGTGCTGGATTTACAGGTGTGCAATACCATGGCTGATTGATGTGGTGCGCGGAACAAACCCAGGGCTTTTTGTCAATGATCAATAAACACTCTACTGAGACACATCCCCAGCACCACAGCCTCAGGTCTATCAACTGTGAGAACTTCCCATCTCCTCCCCAGATCATCAAGGATGTCTTGAATGATAGAATTAAGTGGGAGTGGACAGAGGAGTAGTTGATAATCTCTTACGTCAGAACCATCGTAGTGCTGTGGACCATTGTTACAGTGGTCATTCTTCTTGTCACCATCATTCTTTCTTAGAGATCTAATCCTTCTACAAACAGTAAGGTATTGATAGATCTGTGAAATCACACAGCCTTGCTCCTTTGGTAATAGGAGGAACATAGAAGTCAGATTATCCAATCATGTCCCCTAAAGCATAGTGATTGGTCCAGAGGTGAGAAGCTCCCCAAGTAGTAAGTGCTAACTTCCGGCACTGATGTATGGGAATTGATAGAAGGCGATCTTTGAGTGTATCCAGTGCTTATCGAAGCTTACCCACCATGCAAAATGGGAATACAGTAGAATGCAGAAAAGTAGTGCAAAACATGTCATGGAATACTTGGACTCTTGGAAATATTTCTGAGACTTTCAGTTACATGAAATAAACACATGAAAGCCTAGTTTCCCTGTTTGGTGGAACTGAAACTTTGAGAAGCAACATAAGAAGTTTGGTTGAAATTACAAGTTAGGTTGAGGGTTTTTTTGTTTTTTTGTTTTGTTGTTGTTGTTGTTGTTTTCGGTTTTTTGTCTTTTAACTTGGAATTGTGAGTCTTGACTTGAAAACAGAAAAGGGAAAAAATCTTGTTAGCTTTGAATCTTGTTCAGCCTCGGTGAGTGGAACTGCATCGTTTAATCTCTGAGGGCAACAGAGGCAAGCAGAGGGCCTGGTGCAGACTCTCTGCTCTTTATTTGTCGTGTGCCATAAAAACAGCACTCTTGGCTTTCAGTTCCTTGTGCCCTTGGGTCTGTTCCGGGAGGATTTGGAGCCATCTCCACCACTCCCGCTAGGCATCCAGCTCTTTGCTCAGAGCGCGTCTATGGACTCCTAAGTACTCTAGGCCAGCCTCACCCCCCCCCCTATTAGCAGTTTAAGCAGTTTGCCATCACATCTGGGGACGTGACCCTTTTTTCTCTCTGACTCTGCAGACGCTGAACCATGAATTGAGATCACTGATGGAGAGTTTCTCCCCCTAATACTTTGGAGCAGTATTTTAGTTCATTCTCTTTGGAGCTAACAGACTTCCAACTATGAAAAATCTGAAAACAAGCATTTTCCTCCCAATACAACCACAGTTAAATGAGTAACTCATTAATCAATTTCAATTACCTGGCACTATTTGAATGAGAGGTCTGGAGACCATCATCATGGCTGTTATGGTTCCTGGCTTGGAAATCTGGCTACTTAAAAGATATGCAAAAAGTAGGTGAGGTTCAGCTTCACATGCTCTGATAATTTACCACTAAAAATAAACATGTACTCAAGAGACAAGTACTATGTAAACACATTTAGAAAGACTTCTCAGCATCTGCACACAGGAGCCGCCATCCTCTACCCAGGAAAGCTGAGAGCACAGCACACAAAGAAAGCTTTATCTTTGGAGGAGCCAGCATCTGCTGAGCATGAATGAAAGGCAGGACAAAGGCACTTCTCTGGTTCAGGCTGAGAAATGAAACATGATTCATTGTTCTGTCTTGAGTAGTTGCACATTTACTGTTCTTTAAGAATCTCAGAAGCAGAGCCTGCTTTCATTAGAAACTCAACACCCATCCTTTGCGTCAATATTGGGTTGCAAAATACTAATTGAGAAACTCAATGTTCAATGTGTCTGAGTGCTCAACCTATGTCTAGTAGACCCCCGGCACTCAGTAGGAGCTTAATAATAGCACTTACCATGCATCTTTTCACCCATTCTGTTTTACCCCCACATTCATCAATCGATTTGTGAAAATCAGAATAACCTTGCAGGTGTATTAGAACACAGCCCCGTAAAATCATTACAACTGGATCTTCCCTTGGCATGGCTTTAAATGGGAAGTCCCCTCACTTAGCATGCGCTTAAAGATGGAACAGCCTTCATGCAAGTTCTCCTTGAGACTTTTCATATGTAAAAAACAGGACTCGTGTTTTCACAGGCCATTTTGCTCCCAACAGAAATGTGCAGAGCAAGGGCTAAAGAATTGCTGTTTAGTGAAGCAGGCAGTTGAAGCTATTTAACTTAAAAATTAGGTTTGGGGATTATCGGAGGTCCTCGACTATTCATACAAATTGCATTCTTCATTATCATGGGTAAATAGGAGAGGCCGGGCAAAGTGTGTAAATTTACTGCCAATCGTCACAGCAGGAAGCCTCCAGAATCATCTATTCCTAGATTTATGGGTTTTGAATGTGAAATGTCTGCCATGGATCACACACTCATCATGATGGTGAGTTGCTTTGGCTGAGCTATGTGAGACGCAAGCCTCTGCCAAGATTTGGAGGGCTGGGGGATGAGACGTGGAAGGGAAGGAACACGAGCTACTTGATCACTTCTGACTTCTCGGAAGGCAGAAAGCCCAAGCCTGTGCTCGAGCATAGATCAGCTTGTCCAGAGTGGACCAGCCTCCTGAGTGGGCCTAGCTCCTCTCCAGCCTCCCAACCCCCTACGCTGCCTGCCTCTTCCACATCTCTATTAGATGTAGTAAAATAACTCCAGCCTGAAACCCAAGTGTCTCCACAGGCATCTTTTTACAGTTAGGCAGATGGTTTCGTTTCTTTCCTCTTGTTTTGAGTTTGTTTACGGTTTTGTGATTTTATATAATTATACATAACATTATTGGAGAAGCAGTGAGGTTTTTCATGGCTCGTAATTATCTGGGGTCTGATTCTTGCTTTCAGGATTTACTGAGCTGAGAGCTAGCATTTCTGGTTACTGGCTAATAATCCCTTCCATTCTTCCTTCCCAAATCAGACCTAGGGAAGACCATCATTCTGGTGCCTCAGTAGGCCCCTCTGGGGCCTAAATGGTAGAGGCCCGGAATGTTAAGACCAACGCTGTGAATGAGTAACTTCACAAGCTTGAGCAAGTCCAGGGCTCCCGGATCCTCAGACAGCTAGATTTGTGTGTTTACTCCTCTGGGCCCTGGTGTCCAGATATGTGGTCAAACATTAACTCAAGATGATTCTAAGGGCAACTTTACATCAGTAGGGTGTAAGTAAAGCAGATTTCTCTCCATAATGGGGATAGATATCACTCAATCTGGTGAAGTCTTGAAAAATATCAATAAACACCAAGACCTACTTGACTCCTGTAAGAGTGTACAAGCTGAGTGGGGCCATGTGTGTGATCTTAGCATTTGAAGGTGAGGCAGAGGATCAAGAATTCAAGGTAATTCTTGGATGTATAGCATAAGGAGTTTAGGGCTAACCTGGGCTACATGATACTATCTTCAAACAAAGCAAAACAGCAGCAACCAAGTGTATTCTACATCAGAGAGCAGTGCATTACGACACATCCATTAGCTCATCCCTCTGTGTCCAGCCTGTTGGTCCAACTCACAGATACATATTCTCTCTCTCTCTCTCTCCCCCTTCCCTCCCCCTCCCTCTCTCCCTTTTCCTCTCCTTCACCCCTCCCCCTCCCTCTCCTCCTCCCTCTCTTCTGACTCCCAGTGTCTCCCTGTCTTCCCCCTTCCCTCTACCCCCTTTCTCTATGTGGAGTTCCCCTATTTCTTACCCACGTTTCTGAGGGAGGAGAACTCTAGTCTCTCGTCTCCCACAGGTCTCTCCTCCCTTTCACCAAGGTGCTCATGTTGTCTCCAGATGAGCTGCGCTGCTCTTGTACATTCTGTCCACCAAGACCAGACTGACAACACAGGAACCTTCTCGTACATCCTATTTCTTATAATTTACAGATCCTCCCACTGAAGCTTTGTAGAAAATTTATTATGTGCCAGACACTGAGGGTCCAAAGATGAAGAAGGCACTGCACCTATATCTAAAAATATACACTGTGGATGCAAGTCTTCTAAGGAAGATGACATGAGATAGTCTCAAACCCCTAACGTAAAGAACACAGAATTTTTTTTAGTCTCATGGCTTTTCTCCTGAACCATATTTTTTTGTTCAGTCACATATAACCTACGAATATTTTCACACCACTTTAACTTTGCTCAAGCACAATTTCTTATACACAGAAGTCATTTCTTTCCTGATCCATATAAACAATGGCTATGTCTGTGCTTTTAGCTAGAGATACAGTATTATCAGTGATAAACAGAGGCCCAATAGAACTGATGGGTCAGTGGGTTTGTCCATTCACCTGGGACCAAGCCTTGGACCAAAGCCACACACTTGGACCTTAAAAGTAATCTTACTGTCTGAATAACCCTGCTGGTCCTCCTACTCTACAGGCTGGCTTTGTTCTCTTCTCCGAGATTTGTGCTAGATGCTCGAATGCTGGGAGCTGAGTGCAGATTGTCCCTTCTTTCTCGTGCCCCCTCTGCCTCTCTGCTGCTGCAGTTCTGTTCTACGGGATGTCATGTCTCATGTGGTCCTTGTCCCCATTGTACTCCATTACAGCCCTGCCTCTAAGAATAGTCAGAGTCTGTCATTCTGGTCTAGTTTCAAGCCCTGACAAGAAGCTAAGCCAGCTGTTTTAGTTTTATTATATAGAAGGTAAATTATTTAAATTTTCAGCAAACTTGTTGGTATTTTCTACTATCTGACCATCTCCTGTGTTATTATCCTTTTGTTCTTGGTGAACAATCTCTTTATGGCTTTTGTTGTTAATATTGTATCATACATAAAGCCATATTATCCTCAGTGTGCTCAACTCAGTGAATTCCACAAAGTAAACCCACCTTCTGGGCAGCCAGCACCCAGACTGAAGGACAGAATACTAGGGCCCCAGAAGCTCTTCTGGCTACTTCTCCCTAACAGCAGTCCCTGTCTCTACTTGCCTGGTCTTAACTTTATATAGATGGAGTCACATCGTCATACTGCCCAATGAAAGTCACATGGTCAAACTGCTCAATGAAGGGCACCCAATGAACAATCTTGGCCTGTGAGCTCAGGCAACGTTTTCTCAGAGACTTTTCTCATTTAGTCCTCTTCCTTCCCCATCCCTCTCACAGGCGTAAACCCGTATTGTCACGTGATTGCCTCTTCCGTCTATAGCAATCCAAATCCGGACTTTTCTCTGCCTTATTTTTAATAATCTCTAGACTTCACTTCTGTTGTGGTGCCTGCTTTAGAGAGGGCTTTCCTTGCCTCAAATGTGTGTGTGTGTGTGTGTGTGTGTGTGTGTGTGTGTGTGTGTGTGTGTGTGTACATGTGTCATGCATGCATCTGGCTTTCTTCACTTAACTTTATATATGTGAGATTCACCATGAGTAACCCCCCCCCATTAAAAAGCTAATTATGTCATTAATATGTGAGTGGATAAAGAATCTAGTTTATACACAAAATGGAATGCTGTTCAGTCATAAAAGAGAGTGAAAATATGTCCTTTCAGGCTCTGTGTGTGGTTTAGAGTTCTTACCTAGTATGCATGAGTTAAATTCTACACCCAGTATCACACACACATATATGCACACACATATATGAATGACTTTAGCTAGAGATGGTGTCCCACACCTGTAATCCCAACACTTGGGAGGTACAGGCAGGTGGATCAGGACTTCAAGGTCTTTGTCAGCTACATAGTGAGTTTGAAGCTACTGTGGGCTACATGAGGATCTACGTAAACAACTACAAAATGAAAAAAAAGGAGGGAAATCCTGCTCTTTTTCCAGAAAAATGGATATTATGTGAAGTAAGCCATACTCAGAAAAATATCACATTTCCTCTCATTTGTGTATCCTGTTTTATAGAGATACATAAAATCATAGATACATCAACACACACATATATAACATGAAAACAGAACCAAGACTGTTGGAGGAAAGAAGAGGAGTGCCAAGAGGAGGGCATGAGAAGTAGGTAGAGTCAGAGTGCTCACCGTTCATCAGGAAATGCCTCTCTAAAGCCCGTTACTATGCATAATGAATATGCACAATAAAAGAGATGAGAGTGAAAAAAAGCACAGTTCTCAAGTCCTCTTCTCAACAATAGTATACTGTTGGAGGCCATGCTGGGAGCTTCCATTTATAAACAAAAGCCACATCTATGTGACGAAAATAGAAATAAAATGCCTAATTATACACTAATAAGGCTATTTAAAGTCTCTTGGGATACACGTTAAAATATTCTAACAGGCTATAGTCTCTTTTTCATCTTTGTGATTGATTCTACTCTCTCAACTGCCAATAAACTTCAGCCTTAGGTCAAATTCTCACTAAAGCTCTAACACAGACTGAAGTGTGTGTGATAAGAATGTGGCCCACAGCCAGCCCCGAAATGAAATCACTCACTAGTGCATGCAAAAAATATGGTATCTTAATATCTGCATTATGCCAGGTACTGAGGGCAAGCCTAGAATGGAAATAAATTCCATTCAGTAGCCTGGCGTGAGAGAATTCCGTGCTGCTGCTCCACCTTTTTAGGGATTTCCTCCAGGGGGG